>CM065703.1:113302-120802 GCA_017654935.2 Phymorhynchus buccinoides | reverse complement strand
GTTCGAGGTTTACTATTTAATGTACTTTGTTCGAGGTTTACTACTTAATGTACATCGTTGGAGGTTTGCTATTTAATGTACATTGTTCGAGGTTTGCTATTTAATGTTCGAGGTTTGCTATTTAATGTACATCGTTCGAGGTTTGCTATTTAATGTACTTTGTTCGAGGTTTGCTATTTAATGTACTTTGTTCGAGGTTTGCTATTTAATGTACATCGTTCGAGGTTTGCTATTTAATGTACATCGTTCGAGGTTTGCTATTTAATGTACATCGTTCGAGGTTTGTTATTTAATGTACATCGTTGGAGGTTTGCTATTTAATGTACATCGTTCGAGGTTTGCTATTTAATGTACATCGTTCGAGGTTTGGTATTTAATGTACATCGTTCGAGGTTTACTATTTAATGTACTTTGTTCGAGGTTTGCTATTTAATGTACATTGTTCGAGGTTTGCTATTTAATGTACATCGTTGGAGGTTTGCTATTTAATGTACATCGTTCGAGGTTTGCTATTTAATGTACATCGTTCGAGGTTTGCTATTTAATATTCGAGGTTTGCTATTTAATGTTCGAGGTTTGCTATTTAATGTACATCGTTCGAGGTTTGCTATTTAATATTCGAGGTTTGCTATTTAATATTCGAGGTTTGCTATTTAATGTACATCGTTCGAGGTTTACTACTTAATGTACATCGTTGGAGATTGCTATTTAATGTACATTGTTCGAGGTTTGCTATTTAATGTTCGAGGTTTGCTATTTAATGTTCGAGGTTTGCTATTTAATGTACATCGTTGGAGGTTTGCTATTTAATGTACTTTGTTCGAGGTTTGCTATTTAATGTACTTTGTTTGAGGTTTGCTATTTAATGTACTTTGTTCGAGGTTTGCTATTTAATGTACATCGTTCGAGGTTTGTTATTTAATGTACATCGTTGGAGGTTTGCTATTTAATGTACATCGTTCGAGGTTTGCTATTTAATGTACATCGTTCGAGGTTTACTATTTAATGTACTTTGTTCGAGGTTTACTACTTAATGTACATCGTTGGAGGTTTGCTATTTAATGTACATTGTTCGAGGTTTGCTATTTAATGTTCGAGGTTTGCTATTTAATGTTCGAGGTTTGCTATTTAATGTACATCGTTCGAGGTTTGCTATTTAATGTACTTTGTTCGAGGTTTGCTATTTAATGTACTTTGTTCGAGGTTTGCTATTTAATGTACATCGTTCAAGGTTTGCTATTTAATGTACATTGTTCGAGGTTTGCTATTTAATGTACATCGTTCGAGGTTTGTTATTTAATGTACATCGTTGGAGGTTTGCTATTTAATGTACATCGTTCGAGGTTTGCTATTTAATGTACATCGTTCGAGGTTTGCTATTTAATGTACATCGTTCGAGGTTTACTATTTAATGTACTTTGTTCGAGGTTTGCTATTTAATGTACATTGTTCGAGGTTTGCTATTTAATGTACATCGTTCGAGGTTTGCTATTTAATGTACATCGTTCGAGGTTTGCTATTTAATGTACATCGTTCGAGGTTTGCTATTTAATATTCGAGGTTTGCTATTTAATGTACATCGTTCGAGGTTTGTTATTTAATGTACATTGTTCGAGGTTTGCTATTTAATGTACATCGTTCGAGGTTTGCTATTTAATGTACTTCGTTCGAGGTTTGCTATTTAATGTACATCGTTCGAGGTTTGCTATTTAATGTACATCGTTCGAGGTTTGCTATTTAATGTACATTGTTGGAGGTTTGCTATTTAATGTACATCGTTCGAGGTTTGCTATTTAATGTACATCGTTCGAGGTTTGCTATTTAATGTACATCGTTGGAGGTTTGCTATTTAATGTACATTGTTCGAGGTTTGCTATTTAATGTACATCGTTCGAGGTTTGCTATTTAATGTACATTGTTCGAGGTTTGCTATTTAATGTACATCGTTCGAGGTTTGCTATTTAATGTACATCGTTCGAGGTTTGCTATTTAATGTACATCGTTGGAGGTTTGCTATTTAATGTACATCGTTCGAGGTTTGCTATTTAATGTACATCGTTCGAGGTTTGCTATTTAATGTACTTCGTTCGAGGTTTGCTATTTAATGTACATCGTTCGAGGTTTACTATTTAATGTACATCGTTCGAGGTTTGCTATTTAATGTACATTGTTCGAGGTTTGCTATTTAATGTACATCGTTCGAGGTTTGCTATTTAATGTACATTGTTCGAGGTTTGCTATTTAATGTACATCGTTCGAGGTTTGCTATTTAATGTACTTTGTTCGAGGTTTGCTATTTAATGTACATCGTTCGAGGTTTGCTATTTAATGTACTTTGTTCGAGGTTTGCTATTTAATGTACATCGTTCAAGGTTTGCTATTTAATGTACTTTGTTCGAGGTTTGCTATTTAATGTACATCGTTCGAGGTTTGCTATTTAATGTACATCGTTCGAGGTTTGCTATTTAATGTACATCGTTCAAGGTTTGCTATTTAATGTACTTTGTTCGAGGTTTGCTATTTAATGTACATCGTTCGAGGTTTGCTATTTAATGTACTTCGTTCGAGGTTTGCTATTTAATGTACATCGTTCGAGGTTTACTATTTAATGTACATCGTTCGAGGTTTGCTATTTAATGTACATCGTTCGAGGTTTGCTATTTAATGTACATCGTTCGAGGTTTGCTATTTAATGTACATTGTTCGAGGTTTGCTATTTAATGTACATTGTTCGAGGTTTGCTATTTAATGTACATCGTTCGAGGTTTGCTATTTAATGTACATTGTTCGAGGTTTGCTATTTAATGTACATCGTTCGAGGTTTGCTATTTAATGTACATCGTTCGAGGTTTACTATTTAATGTACATCGTTCGAGGTTTGCTATTTAATGTTCGAGGTTTGCTATTTAATGTTCGAGGTTTGCTATTTAATGTACATTGTTCGAGGTTTGCTATTTAATGTTCGAGGTTTGCTATTTAATGTTCGAGGTTTTCTATTTAATGTACATCGTTCGAGGTTTGCTATTTAATGTTCGAGGTTTGCTATTTAATGTACATCGTTCGAGGTTTGCTATTTAATGTTCGAGGTTTGCTATTTAATGTACATCGTTCGAGGTTTGCTATTTAATGTACTTCGTTCGAGGTTTGCTATTTAATGTACATCGTTCGAGGTTTGCTATTTAATGTACATCGTTCGAGGTTTGCTATTTAATGTACATTGTTCGAGGTTTGCTATTTAATGTACATCGTTCGAGGTTTGCTATTTAATGTTCGAGGTTTGCTATTTAATGTACATCGTTCGAGGTTTACTATTTAATGTACATCGTTCGAGGTGTACTATTTAATGTACATTGTTCGAGGTTTGCTATTTAATGTACATTGTTCGAGGTTTGCTATTTAATGTACATTGTTCGAGGTTTGCTATTTAATGTTCGAGGTTTGCTATTTAATGTACATTGTTCGAGGTTTGCTATTTAATGTTCGAGGTTTGCTATTTAATGTACATCGTTGGAGGTTTGCTATTTAATGTACATTGTTCGAGGTTTGCTATTTAATGTTCATTGTTGGAGGTTTGCTATTTAATGTACATTGTTGGAGGTTTGCTATTTAATGTACATTGTTCGAGGTTTGCTATTTAATGTACATTGTTCGAGGTTTGCTATTTAATGTACATTGTTCGAGGTTTGCTATTTAATGTTCGAGGTTTTCTATTTAATGTACACTGTTCGAGGTTTGCTATTTAATGTACGAGGTTTGCTATTTAATGTACATTGTTCGAGGTTTGCTATTTAATGTACATTGTTGGAGGTTTGCTATTTAATGTTCGAGGTTTTCTATTTAATGTACACTGTTCGAGGTTTGCTATCCTTTTAGAAAGATGGAATTCACAAAGTCCTTCCACACTTTTCATCCACCTCTGCACTGAATCACATAACCCACGGAACGGACATATTTGGAAACAGTTTGCAATGCATTTGCCATGATGTACACCAGCCAAGGTGTATAAAACTAGGTTCATTACCCTGTTTCAAACGGAGTCTCCGTGGTGGTGTTTTGAGGCCACCCAAAGAGACAGGAAATGCTCAAGGTTGTTTATTGTCTGATAGTTATGCATGTCAGTAAATAGGCAGCCTCAGGCCGTTGTGCAAGACATCATGCTGGCTCCGCATGGACTGCATAATATGCAAACCATATACAAAATAGGTAGCCTCAGGCCGTTGTGCAAAACATCATGCTGGCTCCGCATGGACTGCATAGTATGCAAATCATATACAAAATAGGCAGCCTCAGGCCGTTGTGCAAAACATCATGCTGGCTCTGCATGGACTGCATAATATGCAAACCATATACAAAATAGGTAGCCTCAGGCCGTTGTGCAAAACATCATGCTGGCTCCGCATGGACTGCATAGTATGCAAACCATATACAAAATAGGCAGCATCAGGCCGTTGTGCAAAACATCATGCTGGCTCCGCATGGACTGCATAGTATGCAAATCATATGCAAAATAGGCAGCCTCAGGCCGTTGTGCAAGACATCATGCTGGCTCCGCATGGACTGCATAGTATGCAAACCATATGCAAAATAGGCAGCCTCAGGCCGTTGTGCAAATCATCATGCTGGCTCCGCATGGACTGCATAGTATGCAAATCATATGCAAAATAGGCAGCCTCAGGCCGTTGTGCAAGACATCATGCTGGCTCCGCATGGACTGCATAGTATGCAAATCATATGCAAAATAGGCAGCCTCAGGTCGTTTGGCAAGACATCATATTGGCTCCCCATGGACTGCATATTATGCAAATCATTTGCAAAATAGGCAGCCTCAGGTCGTTTGGCAAGACATCATATTGGCTCCCCATGGACTGCATAGTATGCAAATCATATGCAAAATAGGCAACCTCAGGCCGTTTTGCAAGACATCATGTTGGCTCCCCATGGACTGCATAGCATGTAAATCATATGCAAAATAGGCAGCCTCAGGCCGTTTTGCAAGCCATCATGTTGGCTCCCCATGGATTGTTGGTTTGGGGTCTGCTGCCTGACAATCCAGGGTGTGTATGTGAGTTTAAATTCCAAATGATATGGGTGGGAGACACGCTAATGGGTTGCATTAATTATAATACCAGTTGGGACCGAAGACGATTGATTTTGCACCTTTACTTTTATTTAATATTCAATTTTACATTATGTTTTCTTTGGGAATAAATGATATGAAAATAATAGACTAGCTACAGTATGCAATATTTACAACTAGTCTATTGTTCTCAATAAAAAGGCAAACATTTAAACGCCCGTACCTATACCACACAGACGAGTTGTCTGTCCTCACGTTATGTTCAGTGTTCAGTAGTCACCCTTTGTCCCTTGGGTTCGGGGTTAGCCAGATGGGAAAGGCGTAACGGGGGGTGGGTTGTTTGTAGTACCTCGTAGTTAGGTCCCTTGATCTGGAAATAAGTTGTTTGTGACGTGCTGTTTTCTTTAATACATGTTTTAATATGTCTATTACCTATTGCCTATTTGCCGTCTCTTTCCCCCAAGCGGTCCTTACTAGCTGTGCCACATATGAAGTGGGTCGACTCCTTCTTCTTCTCCAACAAAGCCCATTGTGGGGGAATCAGTGTACAAGACACAGCATAGGCTTAGCCACAAAGCATCATGTTTCTGTAGGATTCGACCAAAGACAAGGCGAAGTCCCCCCAGCTTTCTCTATCTCCTGAATCCATGGAATCGACCGTGGTTTTCTGAGGGAGGTCCCCCCCGGGAGGCAATTAGCATCGCTGTGATACAGACATGCTGACGAGGTAAGGAGCCGCCATTGTCAGCTAGACAGCTGTGACTGAAACGGTTTGCTGTTGACAAATGGGATGGTGGTAGATTGAGTGATGAGACAAAAAGGATGATGTGGCGATGAGGAAAAGAAAGAAAGAAAAAGAGAAATAAAGAAATTTGTTATTGACAATTGGGCAATAAGGTGAACCCATTAATGCCTAGCATCCCATTTTTGGGACGGTTTATTTATAAGCCTCTCAAAAGTGAGTCTGACTGTTTTTGAGCATATGCTTGTTTCCATAAGTAAAGGGAGGCTACCTCTCCAATTAGACACAATTCTGGTGGATGACTTCCATTGGAACATTTTACAGCAGCCATTTGCAGGAACATTTTCAAGAAATCAATCATCAAAATGTCAGCCCCCAAAAGGTAAGACCATAGTTTATGCAGCATGCAACTTTTTAATGTCAAATAAGAAACATGTTGTTTGGTTCATAATCTAAAATCGTGTTTCTCAGTTTTTGCTTTGAGAACATAGATCATGTATTCCACGTGCTGAAAGGCGCGTCCCAAAAATGGGACGCTAGGCACGAGAGGGTAGGGATTTTATTGTAACATGACTGATGAGTTCTTGTGTTTGTTTCAGGCATTTCACGGTGCATGAAGTAAGAAGCATGCTAGAAGACGAACCAGCATTTGAAACAGCTAGTGTATACATAGAGCCACCACCGAATGTTGATCTGACGGATGAGGATAGGGCGGATGAGAACGACGGAGGAACTGTTGACAACCTGAATGGGCGCCAGCTGCGGGCAAGGGCACAAGCTGTGGTGTAAGTCAACTGGATAATTGTCCTTTGAAGTCAGTAAAGGAAATGGAAAAGATGAAGCGCGGCAGCTTTGACTTCGCAACTGATGCCAGAAATGGACTCACTGTCGTCAGGTGGAATGACAACAGCGTAGTCAACCTTGTCTCAAACAAGGTCGGTGTCAATCCGGTCCAAGTAGCAAAGCGATGGTCTCGAGCTGAAAGTCGACGAATTGAGATACCTCAGCCTTACGTCATCAAGCACTACCACCAGACGATGGGGGGGGGGGGGGGGGGGGGGGGGGTGGGGGGGGTGGGGGGTGGGGGGGGGGGGGGGTGGGGGGGGGGGGGGGGGGGGGGGGGGGGGGGGGGGGGGGGACGTTGACCGCACGGATCAAAACGTTGATCAGTACCGTACAGCCATCCGATCCAAAAAGTGGTGGTGGCCCATCTTTGCCTACTGCCTTGATGTGAGTGTGCAGCAGGCTTGGCACATGTACAGAGAAACATCAGCCAGCCAGGAAAAGCCTCTCGACTTGCTGGCAGTGCGTCGCTCTATTGCTCTAACCTACCTAACCTGCGCACCAAAGACCAAAGGAGCTGGACGTCCAAGTACCAAGGGAAGAAGCCCTGCCCTGTACAAGAGAGTGCCCACTGCTGTCCGATTTGATGGAATCAACCACCTTGTGGAGCCTTGGCCTACCTAGCTTCTCTGTGCTGCATGTGGCATGCAAACCAAAAGGAGATACCGAAAGTGTGGAGTGGGACTGCATGACAAGTGCTTTGCTGTTTTCCACACCCAGTGACTCAGTGATGTCCAGAACACCAGAACCATGCTCACCAGAAATGGGAATTAGCCTTTGCTAGACATGACTATTACCCACCACAGCATCATTGAAAATACATATTTACCAAAACTAC
>CM065703.1:103302-105802 GCA_017654935.2 Phymorhynchus buccinoides | reverse complement strand
TGGCTGTATGTAGAATTAAATATCCCAGAAGATAGCCATGTACCAGTGCTGACTGTATGCAGAATTAAATATCCCAGGAGATAACCGTTCAGCAGTGCTGGCTGTATGCAGAATTAAATATTCCAGGAGATAACCCTTCAGCAGTGCTGGCTGTATGCAGAATTAAATATTCCAGGAGATAACCCTTCAGCAGTGCTGGCTGTATGCAGAATTAAATATTCCAGGAGATAACCCTTCAGCAGTGCTGGCTGTATGCAGAATTAAATATTCCAGGAGATAACCCTTCAGCAGTGCTGGCTGTATGCAGAATTAAATATTCCAGGAGATAACCCTTCAGCAGTGCTGGCTGTATGCAGAATTAAATATCCCAGGGGATAACCATGTACCAGTGCTGGCTGTATGCAGAAGAAAATCTTGGCTATATTGTACTTTAAGCCCCCTCCCCCTGCCCCCTCCCCCACCCTCAAAAGTTATGATTGAAACATTTTTACTAAAAGGCAGCGGTCTTCCATTATTGGGAAAGGGATAGGGTTAGGATCAGCCTATGATTCTTTTTAACTGAAAGAAGCAGGCTTTGAGATTGAGGGCCGTAAACATGAGGGGGGTCTAAAATACTACTCTGTTTAAATCTCTAAGAATGTTACGATGTTGCAGTGCTAAGATCATGCATTATGGAAGCTCCCAGAATTGTCAACGGACTTGAACAGATTGTCAAGTCACGTGGGACCACATCACGTGACCAGATTGACACGTCACGTGGGAACTTCCCGGGATTGGTCTACATCCATCAACAGTCTCTACAAAAGCGGCTATGATAATGAGGCTAATCACAGTAATTGTAATAATGATAATGCGGACAATGATTATGATAATAAAAACAGATTGCGACAAGTGGAATCACTAACAGCCGACGTCATAAACCTATGCGGCCATCTTGTAGTGTAGTCACCCCCCTCATGTTTACGACCCTCAATCTCAAAGTCTGCTTCTTTCAGTTTTGTGAAAAATAATCGTTGGCTGATCCTAACCCTATCCCTTTCCCGAGAATGGCATGATGTCTGTTCTCAGTGAACATTTTCAATGCGGGAAAAGGGGTGGGGGGTGGGGCTAAAGTACAAGGCAGCCCAGACGTGTCCGACTATAACGTCCACGCAGCAAAGGCCGCTACCACTGTTTTGTAGAGCTGGGCTGCTATTAGCAATTTCCAGTGATGAAAAAAAGCTACCCCAGGGCATATTGTATTCCCCATCTATTGGCCCACAGGACAGTTGGCGGTGAAGACGGTCCCTGAAGGCCAACTAACCCCCTTGGCTGCAGCTCCGACAGTGCACATGTAAAGGCTCTTCTCTGTCTGGCCAACTAACCTCCTTGGCTGCAGCTCCGACAGTGCACATGTAAAGGCTCTTCTCTGTCTGGCCAACTAACCTCCTTGGCTGCAGCTCCGACAGTGCACATGTAAAGGCTCTTCTCTGTCTGGCCAACTAACCTCCTTGGCTGCAGCTCCGACAGTGCACATGTAAAGGCTCTTCTCTGTCTGGCCAACTAACCTCCTTGGCTGCAGCTCCGACAGTGCACATGTAAAGGCTCTTCTCTGTCTGGCCAACTAACCTCCTTGGCTGCAGCTCCGACAGTGCACATGTAAAGGCTCTTCTCTGTCTGGCCAACTAACCTCCTTGGCTGCAGCTCCGACATTGCACATGTAAAGGCTCTTCTCTGTCTGGCCAACTAACCTCCTTGGCTGCAGCTCCGACATTGCACATGTAAAGGCTCTTCTCTGTCTGGCCAACTAACCTCCTTGGCTGCAGCTCCGACATTGCACATGTAAAGGCTCTTCTCTGTCTGGCCAACTAACCTCCTTGGCTGCAGCTCCGACAGTGCACATGTAAAGGCTCTTCTCTGTCTGGCCAACTAACCTCCTTGGCTGCAGCTCCGACAGTGCACATGTAAAGGCTCTTCTCTGTCCGGCCAACTAACCTCCTTGGCTGCAGCTCCGACATTGCACATGTAAAGGCTCTTCTCTGTCTGGCCAACTAACCTCCTTGGCTGCAGCTCCGACATTGCACATGTAAAGGCTCTTCTCTGTCTGGCCAACTAACCTCCTTGGCTGCAGCTCCGACATTGCACATGTAAAGGCTCTTCTCTGTCTGGCCAACTAACCTCCTTGGCTGCAGCTCCGACAGTGCACATGTAAAGGCTCTTCTCTGTCCGGCCAACTAACCTCCTTGGCTGCAGCTCCGACATTGCACATGTAAAGGCTCTTCTCTGTCTGGCCAACTAACCTCCTTGGCTGCAGCTCCGACATTGCACATGTAAAGGCTCTTCTCTGTCCGGCCAACTAACCTCCTTGGCTGCAGCTCCGACATTGCACATGTAAAGGCTCTTCTCTGTCCGGCCAACTAACCTCCTTGGCTGCAGCTCCGACATTGCACATGTAAAGGCTCTTCTCTGTCCGGCCAACTAACCTCCTTGGCTGCAGCTCCGACATTGCACATGTAAAGGC
>CM065703.1:90802-98302 GCA_017654935.2 Phymorhynchus buccinoides | reverse complement strand
GTGGCCTTACCATCTTGTTACAGTTCATTAGAGACACACTGGGAGTACAGCTATGTGGCCTTACCATCTTGTTCCAGTTAATTAGAGACACACTGGGAGTACAGCTGTGTGGCCTTACCATCTTGTTACAGTTAATTAGAGACACACTGGGAGTACAGTCATGTGGCCTTGACATCTTGTTACATTTCATTCTTCCCCAGCCTGTGATGGCAGCCTTTAATTAGAGACACACTGGGTTAGCTCTGTCCCTTTCTCTTTCTGTCTCTGCCTCTGTCTGTCTGTCTCTGTCTCTGTCTGTCTGTCTGTCTGTCTCTGCCTCTGTCTGTCTGTCTCTGTCTCTGCCTCTGTCTGTCTGTATGTCTATCTCTGTCTCTGTCCCTGCCTCTGTCTCTGCCTCTGTCTGTCTCTGTCTCTGCCTCTGCCTCTGTCTGTCTGTGTCTGTGTCTCTGTCTCTGTCTCTGCCTCTGTCTGTCTGTCTGTCTCTGTCTCTGTCTCTGTCTCTGCCTCTGCCTCTGTCTGTCTGTCTGTCTCTGTCTCTGTGTCTATCTGTCTATATGTCTGTCTGTCTCTGTCTCTATCTCTGCCTCTGTCTGTCTGTCTCTGCCTCTGTCTGTCTGTCTGTCTCTGCCTCTGCATCTGTCTGTCTGTCTCTGCCTCTGTCTGTCTCTGCCTCTGTCTGTCTGTCTCTGCCTCTGCATCTGTCTGTCTGTCTCTGCCTCTGTCTGTCTCTGTCTGTCTGTCTCTGCCTCTGTCTGTCTCTGCCTCTGTCTGTCTGGGTCTTGTTGTATTTGTTTTCTCTATCTCTGTCTCTTTGTCTCTTACTGGGCCTTCTCTCTCTTTATCCTTTTCTCTTTCTCCATTTCTTTCTCCCCCACCATATTCTCTCCTTCTCTTTCTACCCACCACTCTCCCTGTATCTCTCTCTCTCTCTCTCTCTCTCTCTCTCTCTCTCTCTCTCTCTCTCTCTCTCTCTCTCTTCTTCTTCTCTGTCCCTCTCTCTCTCTTTCTCTCTCTGTGTGTGTAGAAGCGTAATTGATATGAAGAGAGAGAGAGAGAGAGAGAGAGAGAGAGAGAGAGAGAGAGAGAGAGAGAGAGAGAGAGAGAGAGAGAGAGAGAGAGAGAGAGAGAGAGAGAGAGAGAGAGAGATGGAGAGCAAGAGAGAGAGAGTAGAACGAGAAGAATAGAGAGTGAGAGATTCCATGCTAATAATAGTCGTTCAGACAAAAGTTGTAACTAGTAATGCACACTATGGCTTCAGATCGTTCACTTACATTTAAATAAAGACATGTTCTCTCCACAACCCTACCCCCACTCATCTTTGAACATTGTGAAACTGATGGTGCTAACTTTAGCAGAGGTCACAAGGTTGGGTTCTGTTGTCAGGTTTCTGGTGACGGCTGTCTTCTCTTTGGATTGGCTGATAATGGTGCTGCAGCCAAAAGGATTAGTTGACGTAGCGCCTTCCTCATGGACAAATGTCCTAAACTATTTTTGGCCGCGAGAGTGGGTATGTCCCCATCGGCTTGGCTTTTACATAATCAGCCATTCTCAGCCCGCCCCTCTAGCATAGCAGTCGCTTCCTGTGCTGTCCTGTCCTGTGCTGTGCTGTGCTGTCCAGCAAAGGACACGCCTGACTTGCACACAGTGCACAGATAAGCGGTGGAGGGCTTACGAATTGGGTGTGGTGTGGGTGCGGAATGGTCACTGCTGGACACGCCTGACTTGCACACAGTGCACAGATAAGTGGTGGAGGGCTTACGAATTGGGTGTGGTGTGGGTGCGGAATGGTCACTGCTGGACACGCCTGACTTGCACACAGTGCACAGATAAGTGGTGGAGGGCTTACGAATTGGGTGTGGTGTGGGTGCGGAATGGTCACTGCTGGACACGCCTGACTTGCAAACAGTGCACAGATAAGTGGTGGAGGGCTTACGAATTGGGTGTGGTGTGGGTGCGGAATGGCTCAGAGTTGGCTGTTAAACGGTTCTGGGCTGTTTGATGGATAAGACACTGAGTGTGGATTGTCTGTTATTGGGTGTGGATTGTCTGTTCTTTGGTATGGATTGTCTGTTATTTGGTATGGATTGTCTGTTATTTGGTATGGATTGTCTGTTATTCGGAGCGGATTGTCTGTTACTGGGTGTGGATTGTCTGTTACTGGGTGTGGATTGTCTGTTATTGGGTGTGGATTGTCTGTTATTGGGTGTGGATTGTCTGTTATTGGGTGTGGATTGTCTGTTACTGGGTGTGGATTGTCTGTTACTGGGTGTGGATTGTCTGTTACTGGGTGTGGATTGTCTGTTACTGGGTGTGGATTGTCTGTTATTGGGTGTGGATTGTCTGTTACTGGGTGTGGATTGTCTGTTACTGGGTGTGGATTGTCTGTTATTGGGTGTGGATTGTCTGTTATTGGGTGTGGATTGTCTGTTATTGGGTGTGGATTGTCTGTTACTGGGTGTGGATTGTCTGTTATTGGGTGTGGATTGTCTGTTACTGGGTGTGGATTGTCTGTTACTGGGTGTGGATTGTCTGTTACTGGGTGTGGATTGTCTGTTATTGGGTGTGGATTGTCTGTTACTGGGTGTGGATTGTCTGTTACTGGGTGTGGATTGTCTGTTACTGGGTGTGGATTGTCTGTTACTGGGTGTGGATTGTCTGTTACTGGGTGTGGATTGTCTGTTATTGGGCGTGGATTGTCTGTTACTGGGTGTGGATTGTCTGTTACTGGGTGTGGATTGTCTGTTACTGGGTGTGGATTGTCTGTTACTGGGTGTGGATTGTCTGTTACTGGGTGTGGATTGTCTGTTACTGGGTGTGGATTGTCTGTTATTGGGAGTGGATTGTCTGTTATTGGGTGTGGATTGTCTGTTATTGGGAGTGGATTGTCTGTTATTGGGTGTGGATTGTCTGTTACTGGGTGTGGATTGTCTGTTATTGGGTGTGGATTGTCTGTTATTGGGTATGGATTGTCTGTTATTGGGTGTGGATTGTCTGTTATTGGGTGTGGATTGTCTGTTATTGGGTGTGGATTGTCTGTTACTGGGTGTGGATTGTCTGTTACTGGGTGTGGATTGTCTGTTATTGGGTGTGGATTGTCTGTTATTGGGTGTGGATTGTCTGTTATTGGGTGTGGATTGTCTGTTATTGGGTGTGGATTGTCTGTTACTTGGGTGTGTTATTGTCTGTTATTGGGTGTGGATTGTCTGTTACTGGGTGTGGATTGTCTGTTATTGGGTGTGGATTGTCTGTTATTGGGTATGGATTGTCTGTTATTGGGAGTGGATTGTCTGTTACTGGGTGTGGATTGTCTGTTATTGGGAGTGGATTGTCTGTTATTGGGTGTGGATTGTCTGTTACTGGGTGTGGATTGTCTGTTATTGGGTGTGGATTGTCTGTTATTGGGTGTGGATTGTCTGTTATTGGGTGTGGATTGTCTGTTACTGGGTGTGGATTGTCTGTTATTGGGTGTGGATTGTCTGTTACTGGGTGTGGATTGTCTGTTACTGGGTGTGGATTGTCTGTTACTGGGTGTGGATTGTCTGTTACTGGGTGTGGATTGTCTGTTACTGGGTGTGGATTGTCTGTTATTGGGTGTGGATTGTCTGTTACTGGGTGTGGATTGTCTGTTATTGGGTGTGGATTGTCTGTTATTGGGTGTGGATTGTCTGTTACTGGGTGTGGATTGTCTGTTACTGGGTGTGGATTGTCTGTTATTGGGTGTGGATTGTCTGTTATTGGGTGTGGATTGTCTGTTATTGGGTGTGGATTGTCTGTTATTGGGTGTGGATTGTCTGTTATTGGGTGTGGATTGTCTGTTATTGGGTGTGGATTGTCTGTTATTGGGTGTGGATTGTCTGTTATTGGGATTGTGGATTGTCTGTTATTGGGTGTGGATTGTCTGTTATTGGGTGTGGATGTTATTATGGGTGTGGATTGTCTGTTATTGGGTGTGGATTGTCTGTTATTGGGTGTGGATTGTCTGTTATTGGGAGTGGATTGTCTGTTATTGGGTGTGGATTGTCTGTTATTGGGTGTGGATTGTCTGTTATTGGGAGTGGATTGTCTGTTATTGGGTGTGGATTGTCTGTTATTGGGTGTGGATTGTCTGTTATTGGGTGTGGATTGTCTGTTATTGGGTGTGGATTGTCTGTTATTGGGAGTGGATTGTCTGTTATTGGGTGTGGATTGTCTGTTATTGGGTGTGGATTGTCTGTTATTGGGTGTGGATTGTCTGTTACTGGGTGTGGATTGTCTGTTATTGGGTGTGGATTGTCTGTTACTGGGTGTGGATTGTCTGTTACTGGGTGTGGATTGTCTGTTATTGGGTGTGGATTGTCTGTTACTGGGTGTGGATTGTCTGTTATTGGGTGTGGATTGTCTGTTATTGGGTGTGGATTGTCTGTTATTGGGTGTGGATTGTCTGTTATTGGGTGTGGATTGTCTGTTATTGGGATTGTGGATTTGTCTGTTATTGGGTGTGGATTGTCTGTTATTGGGTGTGAATTGTCTGTTATTGTCTGTTATTGGGTGTGGATTGTCTGTTATTGGGTGTGGATTGTCTGTTATTGGGGATTGTCTGTTACTGGGTGTGGATTGTCTGTTATTGGGTGTGGATTGTCTGTTATTGGGTGTGGATTGTCTGTTATTGGGAGTGGGTGTGGATTGTCTGTTATTGGGTGTGGATTGTCTGTTATTGGGTGTGGATTGTCTGTTATTGGGTGTGGATTGTCTGTTATTGGGAGTGGATTGTCTGTTACTGGGTGTGGATTATCTGTTATTGGGAGTTGGTGTGTCTGTTACTTGGTGGGTGTGTTACTGGGTGTGGATTGTCTGTTATTGGGTATGGATTGTCTGTTATTGGGTGTGTAGTGTCTGTTTTGGGTGTGGATTATCTGCTATTGGGTGTGGATTGTCTGTAATTGGGTGTGGATTATCGCATTCGCATTCTCTCTCTTTGTCGGTGTTCGGGCGGAATCGCGACTGGTTCAAACAGCGACAGTCATAACAGCGACAATTTTGATTCAAAACAGCGATTATCAAAATAGCGACCATCAGAATAGTGACAATCCAACAAAAATTCGATAACATTTTTAGAAGTGTCAATGTGCGTGTCTGTATGTCTCTCTGCGTGTCTGGCTTAGGCTATCTGCACAGTGTCTTTCTGTGTGTGAGAGAGCACAGGCATTGCATGTCTGCAAGCCCCATTGTGGTTTGTTTATTGGCCAGGGGTGCTTTCATGCCATGCACTGGACAGTGGACAGTGTGCTCACACTGCACACAACAACCAACACTCCTTCCTCACGGCATGCACTGGACAGTGGACAGTGTGCTCACACTTCATACAACAACCAACACTCCTTCCTCATGGCATGCACTGGACAGTGGACAGTGTGCTCACACTTCATACAACAACCAACACTCCTTCCTCACGGCATGCACTGGACAGTGGACAGTGTGCTCACACTTCATACAACAACCAACACTCCTTCCTCACGGCATGCACTGGACAGTGGACAGTGTGCTCACACTTCATACAACAACCAACACTCCTTCCTCATGGCATGCACTGGACAGTGGACAGTGTGCTCACACTTCATACAACAACCAACACTCCTTCCTCACGGCATGCACTGGACAGTGGACAGTGTGCTCACACTTCATACAACAACCAACACCCCTTCCTCATGGCATGCAGTGGACAGTGTGCTCACACTTCATACAACAACCAACACTCCTTCCTCATGGCATGCACTGGATAGTGGACAGTGTGCTCACACTTCATACAACAACCAACACTCCTTCCTCATGGCATGCACTGGATAGTGGACAGTGTGCTCACACTTCATACAACAACCAACACTCCTTCCTCACGGCATGCACTGGACAGTGGACAGTGTGCTCACACTTCATACAACAACCAACACTCCTTCCTCATGGCATGCACTGGACAGTGGACAGTGTGCTCACACTTCATACAACAACCAACACTCCTTCCTCACGGCATGCACTGGACAGTGGACAGTGTGCTCACACTTCATACAACAACCAACACCCCTTCCTCATGGCATGCAGTGGACAGTGTGCTCACACTTCATACAACAACCAACACTCCTTCCTCATGACATGCACTGGATAGTGGACAGTGTGCTCACACTTCATACAACAACCAACACTCCTTCCTCACGGCATGCACTGGACAGTGGACAGTGTGCTCACACTTCATACAACAACCAACACTCCTTCCTCATGGCATGCACTGGACAGTGGACAGTGTGCTCACACTTCATACAACAACCAACACTCCTTCCTCACGGCATGCACTGGACAGTGGACAGTGTGCTCACACTTCATACAACAACCAACACCCCTTCCTCATGGCATGCAGTGGACAGTGTGCTCACACTTCATACAACAACCAACACTCCTTCCTCATGGCATGCACTGGATAGTGGACAGTGTGCTCACACTTCATACAACAACCAACACTCCTTCCTCACGGCATGCACTGGACAGTGGACAGTGTGCTCACACTTCATACAACAACCAACACTCCTTCCTCATGGCATGCACTGGACAGTGGACAGTGTGCTCACACTGCACACAACAACCAACACCCCTTCCTCACGGCATGCACTGGACAGTGGACAGTGTGCTCACACTTCATACAACAACCAACACTCCTTCCTCACGGCATGCACTGGACTGTGGACAGTGTGCTGACACTGCATACAACAACCAACACCCCTTCCTCATGGCATGCAGTGGACAGTGTGCTCACACTTCATACAACAACCAACACTCCTTCCTCATGGCATGCACTGGACAGTGGACAGTGTGCTCACACTTCATACAACAACCAACACTCCTTCCTCATGGCATGCACTGGACAGTGGACAGTGTGCTCACACTGCACACAACAACCAACACTCCTTCCTCATGGCATGCACTGGACAGTGGACAGTGTGCTCACACTTCATACAACAACCAACACTCCTTCCTCACGGCATGCACTGGACTGTGGACAGTGTGCTGACACTGCATACAACAACCAACACCCCTTCCTCACGGCATGCACTGGACTGTGGACAGTGTTCTCACACTTCATACAACAACCAACACTCCTTCCTCACGGCATGCACTGGATAGTGGACAGTGTGCTCACACTTCATACAACAACCAACACTCCTTCCTCACGGCATGCACTGGACAGTGGACAGTGTGAGAACACTGCATACAACAACCAACACCCCTTCCTCATGGCATGCACTGGATAGTGGACAGTGTGTTCACACTGCATGCAACAACCAACACCCCTTCCTCATGGCATGCATTGGATAGTGTGCTCACACTTCATACAACAGCCAGCACTCCTTCCTCATGGCATGCACTGGACAGTGGGCTCACACTTCAAACAACAGCCAGCACTCCTTCCTCACGGCATGCACTGGACAGTGGGCTCACACTTCATACAACAGCCAGCACTCCTTCCTCACGGCATGC
>CM065703.1:83302-88302 GCA_017654935.2 Phymorhynchus buccinoides | reverse complement strand
GTGCTTGTGGAACACATGTATATTTTTTCCATATTTTTTCTTGCGAATTGATTGTTTTTCAAGTTTTTGTTTTTCATCTTGTTTGTTTCAGTTGTGTTTCTCATTTATCTATGACGACAGGATGAAACAAGCTTGGTTTAGCGTATTACCCTCTCTCTCTCTCTCTCTCTCTCTCTCTCTCTCTCTCTCTCTCTCTCTCTCTCTCTCTCTCTCTCTCTCTCTCTCTCTCTCTCTCTCTCTCTCTCTCTCTCTCTCTCTCTCTCTCTCTCTCTCTCTCTCTCTCTCTCTCTCTCTCTCTCTCTCTCTCTCTCTCTCTCTCTCTCTCTCTCACACACACACACACACACACACACACACACACGCACACACACACACACACACACACACACACACACACACACACACACACACACACACACACACACACACACTTCACGAGTTTTTAACCAGTACATTCCACCATAGGGGACACCACACCATGATAACAAACCGTGCACTCTTAACGAAATTGAAAAAAGGGTGAATACTCTCTTTCTAATTAACTCCCCTCCACCAATGTTGATTACGATGCCAATCACCTAGCAGTGCGTGGGTCAGAACCAAAGTGAGACAAACAAAGCATCATTCTCCAAAAAGAATGTGCCAAGTTCGCCTTTATGACCCTCCATGCCTTTATGTTCTGTGTTGTGTGTTGTTTATGTGTAACATATTCAAGGCTAGAAGGCTATGCCACTCTTGGATAGATGTTGATTTGTTTGTATGTTGTCCTCTCCACCATTGTTGATGTGTACTATGTGGGTGGAGGGTGATAAAGGCGAGCTGGGCACATCCTTTTTTTGAGAATGATGCTTTGTTTGTCTCACTTTAGTTCTGACCCACGCATTGCTAGATGATTGGCATCGTAATCAACTTTGGTGGAGGGGAGTTAATTAGAAAGAGAGTATTCACCCTTTGTTTCAATTTCGTTGTCTCCTCTCTTGGCCTCACTATTTCATTCTTTGATTAACGTGCACTCTTAAGCTGGGCATACATGAGGACGGCACGGCAGGTTGTTTGGCCTTCACGGCAGGTTGTTTGGCCGGCACGGCAGGTTGTTTGGCCGTCACGGCTGTTTGTTTGGCCGGCACGGCAGGTTGTTTGGCCGTCACGGCTGTTTGTTTGGCCGTCACGGCTGTTTGTTTGGCCGGCACGGCAGGTTGTTTGGCCGTCACGGCTGTTTGTTTGGCCGGCACGGCAGGTTGTTTGGCCGTCACGGCAGTTTGTTTGGCCGGCACGGCAGGTTGTTTGGCCGGCACGGCAGGTTGTTTGGCCGTCACGGCAGGTTGTTTGGACGTCACGGCAGGTTGTTTGGACGTCATGGCAGGTTGTTTGGCCGTCATGGCAGGTTGTTTGGCCGGCACGGCAGGTTGTTTGGCCGGCACGGCAGGTTGTTTGGCCGTCACGGCAGGTTGTTTGGCCGTCACGGCAGGTTGTTTGGCCGGCACGGCAGGTTGTTTGGCCGGCACGGCAGGTTGTTTGGCCGGCACGGCAGGTTGTTTGGCCGTCACGGCAGGTTGTTTGGCCGTCACGGCAGGTTGTTTGGCCGGCACGGCAGTTTGTTTGGCCGTCACGGCAGGTTGTTTGGCCGTCACGGCAGTTTGTTTGGCCGGCACGGCAGGTTGTTTGGCCGTCACGGCAGTTTGTTTGGCCGGCACGGCAGGTTGTTTGGCCGGCACGGCAGGTTGTTTGGCCGTCACGGCAGGTTGTTTTGCCGTCACGGCAGGTTGTTTGGCCGTCACGGCAGGTTGTTTGGCCGTCACGGCAGGTTGTTTGGCCGTCACGGCAGGTTGTTTGGCCGTCACGGCAGGTTGTTTGGCCGTCACGGCAGGTTGTTTGGCCGTCACGGCAGGTTGTTTGGCCGGCACGGCAGGTTGTTTGGCCGGTACGGCAGGTTGTTTGGCCGTCACGGCAGGTTGTTTGGCCGTCACGGCAGGTTGTTGTTACGGCAGGTTTTTGGTCGTTGTCGTCCTAGGTTCCGTCACGAAACCCGAAGTTTTGAATCCATGCAAACGGCACGGAGCTTTTTCTGTTTGAAAGACAATGCGCCCTACCTATCCAAACATGTTGATAATCAGGTGCTTTTTGTTCTTTTGTTGATGAAATGTCGAGAAGAGAAGCAGAAAAAAAGAAACAAAACACAGATTGTGGGTTCATCCCATCAACCAGTGATTATCATAAGTTAATCCAGGAGCTCCTGATTGTCGATGTCAAATTCAAAGAGTTCTTTTGATTGTCAAGGGAGCAATTTGCTCAGGTGTTAAAATTATGAGAAGGAGATCTCGTTTATTTATTTATAAAGAAAACTTTTACAGCGCTAAATATTAAATCTCACCACCCGGGGGGATACCGGGGGGTCTTTTGTATAAATAGTTTCCCCATCTTCTGGAAGTTCGTGCTTGTAACTTCCTCTAATCTGTTATTCTCCTTGACTCTGCCATTTCCCTTTGCTTACTGTCATCTACTATATTTCTGCCATTATCCTGCCTTTTTTCCCAACGAAAAACACTTAAAAACATTTCCTCCACCCGAAGTCGGACTCGCTGGGCCTAACTATTTCTTAGTTAGGCGCAAAACGGCAGCATGACGCATCTGCGCTTATAATTAACAGGAATCTGAGTGATCAAAGAAAAAATATTAAAGCTCTAAGCGCTTTACAATGCAATGCAATGGAAGTCTATGACTCTCTAACCAGCGGGCATTTGCACAGGCTCCAGTGCTGCAGTCTATGGGATTGGTTGGCCTTTTGGGGACCTTCCCTAGCGCGGGAGGGGGGAGAGGAGGGGGGGGGGGGGGGGACAAACTGCTTATCTTGCTGCGCTGGCATTTTGTTTAGGTCAGACAATGCCAGAAGAATGCACGTGCAGGTGGGGTCACGTAGTGACCCCTCATTTCCATACGTGCAGGTGCCGCAACGTAGTGACCCCTCATTTCCATACGTGCAGGTGGGCTAACGTAGTGACCCTTCATTTCCATACGTGCAGGTGGGGCAACGTAGTGACCCCTCATTTCCATACATGCAGGTGGGCTAACGTAGTGACCCCTCATTTCCATACGTGCATGTGGGCTAACGTAGTGACCCCTCATTTCCATACGTGCAGGTGGGGCAACGTAGTGACCCCTCATTTCCATACGTGCAGGTGGGGCAACGTAGTGACCCCTCATTTCCATACGTGCAGGTGGGCTAACGTAGTGACCCCTCATTTCCATGCGTGCAGGTGGGGCAACGTAGTGACCCCTCATTTCCATACGTGCAGGTGGGGCAACGTAGTGACCCCTCATTTCCATACGTGCAGGTGGGGCAACGTAGTGACCCCTCATTTCCATACATGCAGGTGGGGCAACGTAGTGACCCCTCATTTCCATACGTGCAGGTGGGGCAACGTAGTGACCCCTCATTTCCATACGTGCAGGTGGGGCAACGTAGTGACCCCTCATTTCCATACATGCAGGTGGGGCAATGTAGTGACCCCTCATTTCCATACGTGCAGGTGGGGCAACGTAGTGACCCCTCATTTCCATACGTGCAGGTGGGGCAACGTAGTGACCCCTCATTTCCATACGTGCAGGTGGGGCAACGTAGTGACCCCTCATTTCCATACATGCAGGTGGGGCAACGTAGTGACCCCTCATTTCCATACATGCAGGTGGGGCAACGTAGTGACCCCTCATTTCCATACGTGCAGGTGGGGCAACGTAGTGACCCCTCATTTCCATACATGCAGGTGGGGCAACGTAGTGACCCCTCTTTTTCATACGTGCAGGTGGGGCAACGTAGTGACCCCTCATTTCCATACATGCAGGTGGGGCAATGTAGTGACCCCTCATTTCCATACGTGCAGGTGGGCTAACGTAGTGACCCCTCATTTCCATACGTGCAGGTGGGGCAACGTAGTGACCCCTCATTTCCATACGTGCAGGTGGGCTAACGTAGTGACCCCTCATTTCCATGCGTGCAGGTGGGGCAACGTAGTGACCCCTCATTTCCATACATGCAGGTGGGGCAACGTAGTGACCCCTCATTTCCATACGTGCAGGTGGGGCAACGTAGTGACCCCTCATTTCCATACGTGCAGGTGGGGCAACGTAGTGACCCCTCATTTCCATACGTGCAGGTGGGCTAACGTAGTGACCCCTCATTTCCATGCGTGCAGGTGGGGCAACGTAGTGACCCCTCATTTCCATACGTGCAGGTGGGGCAACGTAGTGACCCCTCATTTCCATACGTGCAGGTGGGGCAACGTAGTGACCCCTCATTTCCATACGTGCAGGTGGGGTAACGTAGTGACCCCTCATTTCCATAGCTGACCGAGGCATTTTTTTTCTCAGATTTCATGGTGCCGTCTCTATTTCGTGGACGACAAAGGCAGAATTCGCTACGTGCACCGAAATCTCCTGCCGTGCCGGTGCCGGTGACTTGCCGTTGCCGTTTCTTGTCTTATGGATTCAAGCAGTATAAATTTAGTGTGAGCGATTGACACGACATCATTTTTTCCTTTGCCGTCGCCGGTGCCGTGATGTTTTTGCCGTCATGGATTTCCAGCTTTAATCAAACGATTTGTCCGTCCTGTGATTCTAACTCGCAGTGTTTGCCCTTTTTACACTAGTGGTGTTCCATAATTCTGGCATTTCCCTGGAGGATTGCATGTCGGAATAGTGCGAGACAATGGCGTCAGTGGTCTTTTATTACCGTGATATAAACGACGACCTGCCTCTGACCATCTCCTGGAAAATGGGAGGGGTGGGGAAGGTAGGGGGAGATGGAAGGTGTACCGTTTATCCTTTTCCCAGTTTGCCCCATTATTTGAATTAACCAGTTTAGGAGATGTGCCAGTAGTTGCCTTTGCATGCTTTCCAATCCCAACTTTTGAGAGTTTCTACAGAAAATAGAACACAGTCAAGCTGCACCCTCTTCTCTCTGTCTCTATTTCTCTCTCTATCTCTCTGTCTCTGTCTCTGTTTTT
>CM065703.1:60802-80802 GCA_017654935.2 Phymorhynchus buccinoides | reverse complement strand
TTCCTATTACGTGGCAACACAAAATGTCATGCAAAAACAACAAAAAAGACTTACTTTTTTTTCTTTTTTCCTCCCTTTTTTCCTTTCCTCCCTCCCTTCTCCCTTTTTTTTCGGTGCTCGGCACTACAGTCATGATTTCCAACGGTGCCCGGCACTACAGTCATGATTTCCAACGGTGCCCGGCACTACAGTCATGATTTCCATCGGTGCTCGGCACTACAGTCATGATTTCCAACGGTGCCCGGCACTACAGTCATGATTTCCATCGGTGCTCGGCACTACAGTCATGATTTCCATCGGTGCTCGGCACTACAGTCATGATTTCCAACGGTGCTCGGCACTACAGTCATGATTTCCAACGGTGCCCGGCACTACAGTCATGATTTCCATCGGTGCCCGGCACTACAGTCATGATTTCCATCGGTGCTCGGCACTACAGTCATGATTTCCATCGGTGCTCGGCACTACAGTCATGATTTCCAACGGTGCTCGGCACTACAGTCATGATTTCCAACGGTGCCCGGCACTACAGTCATGATTTCCATCGGTGCCCGGCACTACAGTCATGATTTCCATCGGTGCTCGGCACTACAGTCATGATTTCCATCGGTGCCCGGCACTACAGTCATGATTTCCATCGGTGCTCGGCACTACAGTCATGATTTCCATCGGTGCTCGGCACTACAGTCATGATTTCCATCGGTGCCCGGCACTACAGTCATGATTTCCATCGGTGCCCGGCACTACAGTCATGATTTCCATCGGTGCTCGGCACTACAGTCATGATTTCCATCGGTGCTCGGCACTACAGTCATGATTTCCATCAGTGCCCGGCACTACAGTCATGATTTCCATCGGTGCTCGGCACTACAGTCATGATTTCCATCGGTGCCCGGCACTACAGTCATGATTTCCATCGGTGCCCGGCACTACAGTCATGATTTCCATCGGTGCTCGGCACTACAGTCATGATTTCCATCGGTGCTCGGCACTACAGTCATGATTTCCATCGGTGCTCGGCACTACAGTCATGATTTCCATCGGTGCTCGGCACTACAGTCATGATTTCCATCGGTGCTCGGCACTACAGTCATGATTTCCATCAGTGCCCGGCACTACAGTCATGATTTCCATCGGTGCTCGGCACTACAGTCATGATTTCCATCGGTGCTCGGCACTACAGTCATGATTTCCATCGGTGCTCGGCACTACAGTCATGATTTCCATCGGTGCCCGGCACTACAGTCATGATTTCCATCGGTGCTCGGCACTACAGTCATGATTTCCATCGCTTTAGCGCATTGTAGCCGCGCTGCCACTGCATAGCACAACACAACATTATAACAATGGAACAGTCACTGGTTGTGCATTATGATTTTGACAAATTTTGCTAAATTTTGTATTTTCTTCTTATTCTCTGTTGTCAATAATTGATTGAAATTAATAGTATTAGGATGTCTGTAATAGAACGGTTTCACAAGTTTGTGCCTACTATTGCTAAAAAGGGGCATTTGAAAATGTAGTGAAATTCGTCTCCTAAGTCATTAAGACCACACTTGTTACACACTCTCTCCTCGTGACTTATACCATTTATACGTCCTTGCTGTATAGGCAACCTATGGTTTAAAATTCTATATTTAGGAATACTCTTGGCTTGGTATTCTGGAAGAAATTTTAAATATTTCTCAAACACAAAGTTTTCTTTGAACATTCGATCATTAGTGTACAGTTCATTAGCATTTAGCTCGGCTCGCCATACTTGAACAAAATGGTCTCGAAGGCGCATATCTATTTGTTTATTAAAAGAATGCCGACTAAGATTAAGGTCAAACTGCTGAAGCCAAACATTACTGAAACCTAAAGAATTTAAAGTGTTATGTATAGTTTGGAGATAATTTGATCTGTACTCACCAGAAATGTAAAGCGTCAAAATAAATTTATATACGATGCTGGAGAAGTTACTAGAGTTGGTAACATCTTGAAGTTTGAACCAAAAACTCAGCATACGACTTTTTGCAAAGATATCTATGGGATAACGACCTAATTCACCAAGAACCATGTACGTAGGTGTCGATTTATTTACGTTTAGCACTAACTTATAGTACTTAAGTTGCAGCCTCACTGCCAAATTACATATTTGTGGACACCAAACTTCACATCCAAACAGAACGATAGGGGCTATCATTTTGTCAAAAAGCTCGATTTGTATTTCTACTGGTAACATGAGTTTTCTACATTTACGTAACAACGAAAACATTGCTCTTGAAGCTTTATCCCACAACTTCCTCTGTGCTAAGTTGAATTTATTATTAAAATTAAATGTCACTCCTAGGACTGAAAATCTAACGCAACTTCTAATTTATGCTCGTTATATTTAAACTCAGGTATTTTTCTTATTTTGCCTCTTTTTTCCATAGGGAGAGGAGAGGGGGGGGGGGGGTGTACAGAAGATCATTGGTGTGCGTGTATATGGGCAGATAAGCGCACACATATGTGTGCGTGTGCGTGTGTGCGTGCGTGCATGCGCGAGCGTGTGTAAGACATTTACTTCATGTTTTATTGTTTTATTTTTTTCACTGATTTGAATGGTTAGTTTTAATTTTTAATTTAACCCTTTCATGGCCACTCTCGCCTCTTGGCACCACAATGATGTAACACCCATGTCACTGAAAGGCATCAAATGAGGGTCTGGTATCCTGTGACCTTAACCCTTTCATCGCCACTGTCGCCTCTTGGCACCACAATGATTTGACACCCATGTCACTGAAAGGCATCAAATGAGGGTCTGCTGACCAGTGACCTTATGTTCTTAACCCTTTCATCGCCACGGTCGCCTCTTGGCACCACAATGATGGAACACCCATGTCACTGAAAGGCATCAAATGAGGGTCTGCTGACCAATGACCTTATGTTCTTCATTTTGGGAGATAAGGATAGGCCCTATTTTATGCATGTCACAGAGGAATCCCCAATATTGCATACATAATCTGTTCTCTACAGTCAGTCCGCCTGTCTGCCAGTGCTTCTGTTGGTCAGTCCGCCTGTCTGCCTGTGCTTCTGTTGGTCAGTCCGCCTGTCTGCCTGTGCTTCTGTTGGTCAGTCAGTCCGCCTGTCTGCCTGTGCTTCTGTTGGTTGGTCAGTCCACCTGTCTGCCTGTGCTTCTGTTGGTCAGTCAGTCCGCCTGTCTGCCTGTGCTTCTGTTGGTCAGTCAGTCCGCCTGTCTGCCTGTGCTTCTGTTGGTCAGTCCGCCTGTCTGCCTGTGATTCTGTTGGTTGGTCAGTCCGCCTGTCTGCCTGTGCTTCTTTTGGTCAGTCCGCCTGTCTGCCTGTGCTTCTGTTGGTTGGTCCGTCCGCCTGTCTGCCTGTGCTTCTTTTGGTCAGTCCGCCTGTCTGCCTGTGCTTCTGTTGGTCAGTCCGTCCGCCTGTCTGCCTGTGCTTCTTTTGGTCAGTCCGCCTTTCTGCCTGTGCTTCTGTTGGTCAGTCCGTCCGCCTGTCTGCCTGTGCTTCTGTTGGTCAGTCAGTCCGCCTGTCTGCCTGTGCTTCTGTTGGTCAGTCCGCCTGTCTGCCTGTCTCCCTTTCGTCAATCCGTGGAGCAGTCATGGCTGCCCATTCATGCTCGCGTGGAGTACAAACTAGCAATCCTCTCTTTCCGCCATTTTCAAAACACTTTGCCAACATACCTATCCAACCATCTCATCACCTATTAACCATCCCGCACTCTCCGTTCTAGCAGCGAGAAACTCCTCAAAGTCCCCAGCATGAAAGTCCTTTGGTCACCGCTCTTTCAGCTATCAAGTACCCACCATCTGGAACTCGCTCCATTATTTTCTACCTCCGGTCCGCTCTGTCCCTGTTTGCATTCAAGTCTGGCCTCAAAGCTCATCTATTCAAAAAATTCTTCCCCCTTCATAATTTCAATTTCAATCTCTCATACAAACCCCGTGTAAAGTGTGCCTCTGTGTGTGTGCGCGCGTGAGTGCGTGTGCGTGTGTATATATATATATATAATATATAGTTTGCTTTGATAAAGCTTTTCTGTGTCCAATGTCTTTATTTGTGAACCTCAGAAACAAAACCAGTTAACGTTAACTTTGAGTAATGTTCCGTGCTAAAAAAAATAAAAAAAATAAAAAAAATTATATAAATTGTGCTGATTTACTTTTTCTCCCAATGGGGGAGGGACAGTGCCTTATGCAAAGACAGCTGTTTCGACCTAAGAGAAGGTTCACAAATAAAGACATTGGACACAGAAAAGCTTTATCAAAGCAAACTATTCTGCATTTCAAATGCACTAACTTTTCAGTCCTTCAGAGTAGGGGTACGGAGCTGGCTATTCACTGAAATTTTTCTTTCATGCTATATATATATATATATTTTCACTGAGATTTTTCTTTCATGCTATTTTTATCCTTAATTTGGATACCATCTCAGTAGTTAGCCCTCCCTAGTCATGTCTATTAGGTTTTGAAATTAAAATTTCAGAACATTATTAGTTTGTTAATTTTACATACGCTTTTCATACGATTTTTACTATTTCTGGTTTAACTTTGTGCTGGTTTGCTTTTATTATGGATTTTCGATTTGATGCAAAGAGGACACCATTCTCTTGTAGAATGTCTTTTTTGCTCGGGTTGGCATCCACTGGACAGTCAAATTGCAGGCCGATCATGCAAACTGATGAGACCTTCTGTTAGGTCGAAACAGCTGTCTTTGCATAAGGCACTGTCCCTCCCCCCTTGGGAGAAAAAGTAAATCAGCACAATTTATATAATTTTTTTTATTTTTTTTTATTTTTTATAACACGGAACATTACTCAAAGTTAACGTTAACTGGTTTTGTTTCTGAGGTTCACAAATAAAGACATTGGACACATAAAAGCTTTATCAAAGCAAACTATTCTGCATTTCAAATGCACTAACTTTTCAGTCCTTCAGAGTAGGGGTACGGAGCTGGCTATTCACTGAGATTTTTCTTTCATGCTATATATATATATATATATATATATATATATATATATATATATATATATCAAATAAATAAATAAACAACATTACACAAAACTTCATGGCAGTCAATGTTTTATTAAAAACAACAAATTTTCGTTTGTCTAAAAGCAAACTTTTTCAAGTAGCCAACTACTATGTACACACACACACACATCGTTTGTCAGCGCATCTGTCATGAAGTCTTTTCAGCATTGTTTGTCAGCGCATCCGTCATGAAGTCTTTTCAGCATTGTTTGTCAGCGCATCTGTCATTAAGTCCTTTTCAGCATTGTTTGTCAGCGCATCCGTCATGAAGTCTTTTCAGCATCGTTTGTCAGCGCATCTGTCATGAAGTCTTTTCAGCATTGTTTGTCAGCGCATCCGTCATGAAGTCTTTTCAGCATCGTTTGTCAGCGCATCTGTCATTAAGTCCTTTTCAGCATTGTTTGTCAGCGCATCCGTCATGAAGTCTTTTCAGCATTGTTTGTCAGCGCATCTGTCATGAAGTCTTTTCAGCATCGTTTGTCAGCGCATCCGTCATGAAGTCTTTTCAGCATTGTTTGTCAGCGCATCCGTCATGAAGTCTTTTCAGCATTGTTTGTCAGCGCATCTGTCATTAAGTCCTTTTCAGCATTGTTTGTCAGCGCATCCGTCATGAAGTCTTTTCAGCATTGTTTGTCAGCGCATCTGTCATGAAGTCTTTTCAGCATTGTTTGTCAGCGCATCCGTCATGAAGTCTTTTCAGCATTGTTTGTCAGCGCATCTGTCATTAAGTCCTTTTCAGCATTGTTTGTCAGCGCATCCGTCATGAAGTCTTTTCAGCATTGTTTGTCAGCGCATCTGTCATGAAGTCTTTTCAGCATCGTTTGTCAGCGCATCCGTCATGAAGTCTTTTCAGCATTGTTTGTCAGCGCATCCGTCATGAAGTCTTTTCAGCATTGTTTGTCAGCGCATCCGTCATGAAGTCTTTTCAGCATCGTTTGTCAGCGCATCTGTCATTAAGTCTTTTCAGCATTGTTTGTCAGCGCATCTGTCATGAAGTCTTTTCAGCATTGTTTGTCAGCGCATCTGTCATGAAGTCTTTTCAGCATTGTTTGTCAGCGCATCTGTCATGAAGTCTTTTCAGCATTGTTTGTCAGCGCATCCGTCATGAAGTCTTTTCAGCATTGTTTGTCAGCGCATCCGTCATGAAGTCTTTTCAGCATCGTTTGTCAGCGCATCTGTCATTAAGTCTTTTCAGCATCGTTTGTCAGCGCATCTGTCATGAAGTCTTTTCAGCATTGTTTGTCAGCGCATCTGTCATTAAGTCTTTTCAGCATTGTTTGTCAGCGCATCTGTCATGAAGTCTTTTCAGCATCGTTTGTCAGCGCATCTGTCATGAAGTCTTTTCAGCATTGTTTGTCAGCGCATCCGTCATGAAGTCTTTTCAGCATTGTTTGTCAGCGCATCTGTCATGAAGTCTTTTCAGCATTGTTTGTCAGCGCATCTGTCATGAAGTCTTTTCAGCATCGTTTGTCAGCGCATCTGTCATGAAGTCTTTTCAGCATTGTTTGTCAGCGCATCCGTCATGAAGTCTTTTCAGCATTGTTTGTCAGCGCATCCGTCATGAAGTCTTTTCAGCATTGTTTGTCAGCGCATCCGTCATGAAGTCTTTTCAGCATTGTTTGTCAGCGCATCCGTCATGAAGTCTTTTCAGCATCGTTTGTCAGCGCATCCGTCATGAAGTCTTTTCAGCATTGTTTGTCAGCGCATCCGTCATGAAGTCTTTTCAGCATTGTTTGTCAGCGCATCTGTCATGAAGTCTTTTCAGCATCGTTTGTCAGCGCATCTGTCATTAAGTCTTTTTAGCATTGTTTGTCAGCGCATCCGTCATGAAGTCTTTTCAGCATTGTTTGTCAGCGCATCCGTCATGAAGTCTTTTCAGCATTGTTTGTCAGCGCATCCGTCATGAAGTCTTTTCAGCATCGTTTGTCAGCGCATCCGTCATGAAGTCCTTTCAGCATCGTTTGTCAGCGCATCCGTCATGAAGTCTTTTCAGCATCGTTTGTCAGCGCATCCGTCATGAAGTCTTTTCAGCATCGTTTGTCAGCGCATCCGTCATGAAGTCCTTTCAGCATCGTTTGTCAGCGCATCCGTCATGAAGTCCTTTCAGCATCGTTTTCCTTCTGGTGTTTCTTTTTCTGTCTTTTACTTCTGTGCATTTTCGTTCTCTCTCATCTTTTGGTTCAATCCAAGAACAGTTGTTATCTATTTTGTTCCACTGTCTGTCTCAGTTCATTGAGTCAGTTTTCTGCTGTCTCCAGTTGTTATCTATTTTGTTCCACTGTGTGTCTCAGTTCATTGAGTCAGTGTTCTGCTGTCTCCAGTTGTTATCTATTTTGTTCCACTGTCTTGCTCAGTTCATTGAGTCAGTTTTCTGCTGTCTCCAGTTGTTATCTATTTTGTTCCACTGTCTTGCTCAGTTCATTGAGTCAGTTTTCTGCTGTCTCCAGTTGTTATCTATTTTGTTCCACTGTCTGTCTCAGTTCATTGAGTCAGTTTTCTGCTGTCTCCAGTTGTTATCTATTTTGTTCCACTGTCTTTCTCAGTTCATTGAGTCAGTTTTCTGCTGTCTCCAGTTGTTATCTATTTTGTTCCACTGTCTGTCTCAGTTCATTGAGTCAGTTTTCTGCTGTCTCCAGTTGTTATCTATTTTGTTCCACTGTCTTTCTCAGTTCATTGAGTCAGTTTTCTGCTGTCTCCAGTTGTTATCTATTTTGTTCCACTGTCTTGCTCAGTTCATTGAGTCAGTTTTCTGCTGTCTCCAGTTGTTATCTATTTTGTTCCACTGTCTGTCTCAGTTCATTGAGTCAGTTTTCTGCTGTCTCCAGTTGTTATCTATTTTGTTCCACTGTCTGTCTCAGTTCATTGAGTCAGTTTTCTGCTGTCTCCAGTTGTTATCTATTTTGTTCCACTGTCTTGCTCAGTTCATTGAGTCAGTTTTCTGCTGTCTCCAGTTGTTATCTATTTTGTTCCACTGCCTTTCTCAGTTCATTGAGTCAGTTTTCTGCTGTCTCCAGTTGTTATCTATTTTGTTCCACTGTCTGTCTCAGTTCATTGAGTCAGTTTTCTGCTGTCTCCAGTTGTTATCTATTTTGTTCCACTGTCTGTCTCAGTTCATTGAGTCAGTTTTCTGCTCTCTCCAGTTGTTATCTATTTTGTTCCACTGTCTGTCTCAGTTCATTGAGTCAGTTTTCTGCTGTCTCCAGTTGTTATCTATTTTGTTCCACTGTCTTGCTCAGTTCATTGAGTCAGTTTTCTGCTGTCTCCAGTTGTTATCTATTTTGTTCCACTGCCTTTCTCAGTTCATTGAGTCAGTTTTCTGCTGTCTCCAGTTGTTATCTATTTTGTTCCACTGCCTTTCTCAGTTCATTGAGTCAGTTTTCTGCTGTCTCCAGTTGTTAGTTCCCGAGCGATGCTTCGGGAAGTACTGTTTTTGTTTCATCCGTCCGTGCGTGCGTCCGTCTGGCCGCGTTTTCTTGAAACCATTCAATCTATTTCAATCCCGATTGTGTACAGGTTTTATAGGATATAACCTATCGACTGATTGCCTTATCTTAATTTTATTGTCAAGGTCATGCTGATGAAGGAGTTCGAACCCCAAAACACTTAATCGCTAATATCTTGCGAACATTGGCACATATTTCAATGGGTGTTTTTGCACAACGTTTTATGATAAAAGGGCTTTAACACTATAATCATAGATTTACATGTGATTTCGTGCGCGCGTGCGCGCATACGTGCAAATCACGGGGTTCGAACCCCAAGGCTGTGTTTCAATAACTACAGCTTGGAATCGCTTCAAATGTAGTGTGATGGTGCATCACAACACACAAAAGGTTCCATGCAAAAATAATAACCATGTTGACCTTGACCTTGATGTTTAACCTTGAAAACATACATTTCTTCTTGTGGTCATATCGTTCCCATCGTTACACTTATGATGTTCAAAATTAATATGCGGGTGCATGAGCTCATGGTAATTCCAAATATTGAGTACCAATCAAGGTCAAGATCAAGGTCAAGGTCACCACGGTTATTGTTTGCCTATGGGACATCTAAAAGCTGTGAGCCCTAATCACACAGCTTTTGCACATGTTGAAGTTTCTTAGGGCTGTTTTTCTTTGTTAAGCAAACGATATTTGGAATCATGATTTAATGACATCAGGGCAACATGTTAGAGAGTGGGTCAGTCTCCTCCCACACACACCACACAGAATTTGAAGGTGTCTTCATGTGCAACATTTGTCCTTAACGAAGCTTAACTAGACAACTAACTCCATTCATGGCGATTGTAGTGGATATTAGCAAGTAGGAGTTATAGCCCTCCATTGCGATGTGATCACAGTGCGAGCAACAAATGGGTACAAAGTCAGTTAAACTGTAAGTGTTCAGGGTTATAGCCCTCCATTACGATGTGATCACTGTGCGAGCAACAAATGGGTACAAAGTCAGTTAAACTGTACGTGTTCAGGGTTATAGCCCTCCATTACGATGTGATCACAATGCGAGCAACAAATGGGTACAACGTCAGTTAAACTGTTAGTGTTCAGGGTTATAGCCCTCCATTACGATGTGATCACAATGCGAGCAACAAAGTGTTCAGGGTTATAGCCCTCCATTGCGATGTGATCACAATGCGAGCAACAAATGGGTACAACGTCAGTTAAACTGTCAGTGTTCAGGGTTATAGCCCTCCATTACGATGTGATCACAATGCGAGCAACAAAGTGTTCAGGGTTATAGCCCTCCATTGCGATGTGATCACAATGCGAGCAACAAATGGGTACAAAGTCAGTTAAACTGTCAGTGTTCAGGGTTATAGCCCTCCATTACGATGTGATCACAGTGCGAGCAACAAATGGGTACAACGTCAGCTAAACTGTCAGTGTTCAGGGTTATAGCCCTCCATTACGATGTGATCACAGTGCGAGCAACAAATGGGTACAAAGTCAGTTAAACTGTAAGTGTTCAGGGCTATAGCCCTCCATTACGATGTGATCACAATGCGAGCAACAAAGTGTTCAGGGTTATAGCCCTCCATTACGATGTGATCACAATGCGAGCAACAAATGGGTACAAAATCAGTTAAACTGTAAGTGTTCAGGGCTATAGCCCTCCATTACGATGTGATCACAATGCGAGCAACAAAGTGTTCAGGGTTATAGCCCTCCATTACGATGTGATCACAATGCGAGCAACAAATGGGTACAAAGTCAGTTAAACTGTAAGTGTTCAGGGCTATAGCCCTCCATTACGATGTGATCACAATGCGAGCAACAAAGTGTTCAGGGTTATAGCCCTCCATTACGATGTGATCACAATGCGAGCAACAAATGGGTACAAAGTCAGTTAAACTGTAAGTGTTCAGGGCTATAGCCCTCCATTACGATGTGATCACAATGCGAGCAACAAAGTGTTCAGGGTTATAGCCCTCCATTACGATGTGATCACAGTGCGAGCAACAAATGGGTACAAAGTCAGTTAAACTGTCAGTGTTCAGGGTTATAGCCCTCCATTGCGATGTGATCACAGTGCGAGCAACAAATGGGTACAAAGTCAGTTAAACCCTTTCACCGCCAAAGTCGCATTTTAGCACCACAGTGACTTCTTCTTCTTCTCTATGGGGCCCACGATCATTAAATTGATCATTCTGGCACCCTCAGGAGAAAAACAACAACTCAAAAAGGGGGTCGGTTCCATCTGATACAGGGCCTTAGCTGCTGCTCGGGTCTGAGCGTAATGCTGCGTCCTGGAAACAGGGTGTGGAGGGGTGGAGGGAGCGGGGAAGCAGGGGGGTGGGGAGAGAGAGGGGGGGAGGCTGATGGGTTTATTGATGACTATCTTGCACCGCTGACCCACTGGGGGTGACAGCAATGAAGGAGCAGAGGTCGTCCTGCCGCAGATCATTCCACTCCCTGATGGTCCTTGGGAGGAATGCATTTGATCGGTACTTAGTGCGGCATTGTAAAATGGACTTAACACCTATGTCACTAAAAGGCATCCAATTGAGGTATATTATCCAAAGACCATATTGTCTTAGTTTTGGGAAGTACGGATATACCTTGTTTTATATATGTCACAGAAGAATCCCCAATACTGCAGATGGATTTTGTTCTCTACCCAGGTAAATTTAATGGACATATTTGGCTCAAATATGGCTGGCAGTGAAAGGGCTAAACTGTAAGGGTCCAGGGTTATAGCCCTCCATTACGATGTGATCACAATGCGAGCAACAAATGGGTACAACGTCAGTTAAACTGTAAGTGTTCAGGGTTATAGCCGTCCATTACGATGTGATCACAATGCGAGCAACAAATGGGTACAACGTCAGTTAAACTGTCAGTGTTCAGGGTTATAGCCCTCCATTACGATGTGATCACAGTGCGAGCAACAAATGGGTACAACGTCAGTTAAACTGTCAGTGTTCAGGGTTATAGCCCTCCATTACGATGTGATCACAGTGCGAGCAACAAATGGGTACAACGTCAGTTAAACTGTAAGTGTTCAGGGTTATAGCCCTCCATTACGATGTGATCACAATGCGAGCAACAAATGGGTACAACGTCAGTTAAACTGTCAGTGTTCAGGGTTATAGCCCTCCATTACGATGTGATCACAATGCGAGCAACAAAGTGTTCAGGGTTATAGCCCTCCATTACGATGTGATCACAGTGCGAGCAACACATGGGTACAACGTCAGTTAAACTGTCAGTGTTCAGGGTTATAGCCCTCCATTACGATGTGATCACTGTGCGAGCAACAAATGGGTACAAAGTCAGTTAAACTGTCAGTGTTCAGGGTTATAGCCCTCCATTACGATGTGATCACAGTGCGAGCAACAAATGGGTACAAAGTCAGTTAAACTGTAAGTGTTCAGGGCTATAGCCCTCCATTACGATGTGATCACTGTGCGAGCAACAAATGGGTACAAAGTCAGTTAAACTGTCAGTGTTCAGGGTTATAGCCCTCCATTACGATGTGATCACAGTGCGAGCAACAAATGGGTACAAAGTCAGTTAAACTGTAAGTGTTCAGGGTTATAGCCCTCCATTACGATGTGATCACAGTGCGAGCAACAAATGGGTACAACGTCAGTTAAACTGTAAGGGTCCAGGGTTATAGCCCTCCATTACGATGTGATCACAATGCGAGCAACAAATGGGTACAAAGTCAGTTAAACTGTAAGTGTTCAGGGTTATAGCCCTCCATTACGATGTGATCACAATGCGAGCAACAAATGGGTACAACGTCAGTTAAACTGTAAGTGTTCAGGGTTATAGCCCTCCATTACGATGTGATCACATTGCGAGCAACAAATGGGTACAAAGTCAGTTAAACTGTAAGTGTTCAGGGTTATAGCCCTCCATTACGATGTGATCACAGTGCGAGCAACAAATGGGTACAACGTCAGTTAAACTGTAAGGGTCCAGGGTTATAGCCCTCCATTACGATGTGATCACAATGCGAGCAACAAATGGGTACAAAGTCAGTTAAACTGTAAGTGTTCAGGGTTATAGCCCTCCATTACGATGTGATCACAATGCGAGCAACAAATGGGTACAACGTCAGTTAAACTGTAAGTGTTCAGGGTTATAGCCCTCCATTACGATGTGATCACAATGCGAGCAACAAATGGGTACAAAGTCAGTTAAACTGTAAGTGTTCAGGGTTATAGCCCTCCATTACGATGTGATCACAATGCGAGCAACCAATGGGTACAAAGTCAGTTAAACTGTAAGTGTTCAGGGTTATAGCCCTCCATTACGATGTGATCACAATGCGAGCAACAAATGGGTACAAAGTCAGTTAAACTGTAAGTGTTCAGGAATTGTTTGTAAGCCTCACTACACGTTTGCATTTTAGGATTGGCTTGACTGTTATGGCTGCAAGACTCTACTCCTAGCTCGTTCGTTTTGGGGGGCAATTGCTCAGTTTCTTGTCATAATTGGTGCGCAAATGCGTCGTGCTGCTGTTATATGCCCAAGTTCAGACGCTCGTGTTTTTTGTGTTTTTGTTTTTAATATATTAAGCTTCTTATGGTGTACGTTTCATGTTGTGGGTATATGAATTAACAGTATGAGTAAAAACAAACAACAGAAAAAAGCAAGACAGTATTTGTTCATAACTTTATTAAATGTAGGCATTGCAGTTAGTCTTCTTCTTCTTCTTCGATCGCTCAGACTGTTTCTTGTCAAATATGAGCGCAGATGCGTCATGCCGCCGTTATGCGTGTCTCTCTCTCTCTCTCTCTCTCTCTCTCTCTCTCTCTCTCTCTCTCTCTCTCTCTCTCTCTCTCTCTCTCTCTCTCTCTGTTTGTCTGTATGTATCTCTCTCTCTCTCTCTCTCTCTCTCTCTCTCTCTCTCTCTCTCTCTCTCTCTCTCTCTCTCTCTCACGCACGCGCGCACGCACACGCACGCACGCGCACCCCCCCCCCCCCCCCCACACACACACTCACACACACACACACACACACACACACACACACACACACACACACACACACACACACACACACACCTGCATACACACCTACACACACACACACACACACACACACACACACACACACACACACACACACACACACACACACACACACACACACACACACACACACACACACACACACACACACACACACACACACACACACGCCCATGTCTATTCCGAAACTATCAAGACAAACAAGAAGAACATTTCGCATATTGGATACGATGCTGTGCATAGAGGCAAGCACTACCAGGACCACATCCACCCGAATGCAGAAGGAGCGAGACTGATGGCGGGGATCCTCGGGCGTCAGCTGCACAGGATCTTCTGGGAGCACCCACATCGCAGACCAAGACGAGGAGGATTGTCCACCAACCTCTTCATCGAGAGTCGCTGGTCTCCCAGCCCCCGAGGCTTCCTGCCCCCTCCTGGCCAGGGACGTCTGCCTCCTCCTCCTAGTGCCTTCAGGCTGTAGCATCATGACGCTGTTCACTCAGCAGCAAGCGAGGCTCCCTGTCCCTCCTGGCCTGAACGTCTGCCTCCTCCTCCCAGGGCCTTCAGGCTGTAGCATCATGACGCTGTTCACTCAGCAGCCAGCGAGGCTCCCTGCCCCCTCCTGGCCTGAACGTCTGCCTCCTCCTCCCTGGGCCTTCAGGCTGTAGCATCATGACGCTATTCACTGAGCAGCCAGCGAGGCTCCCTGTCTAGCCTGAACGTCTGCCTCCTCCTCCCAGGGCCTTCAGGCTGTAGCATCATGACGCTATTCACTGAGCAGCCAGCGAGGCTCCCTGTCTGGCCTGAACGTCTGCCTCCTCCTCCCAGGTCCTTCAGGCTGTAGCATCATGACGCTATTCACTGAGCAGCCAGCGAGGCTCCCTGTCTGGCCTGAACGTCTGCCTCCTCCTCCCAGGTCCTTCAGGCTGTAGCATCATGACGCTATTCACTGAGCAGCCAGCGAGGCTCCCTGTCTGGCCTGAACGTCTGCCTCCTCCTCCCAGGGCCTTCAGGCTGTAGCATCATGACGCTATTCACTGAGCAGCCAGCGAGGCTCCCTGTCTGGCCTGAACGTCTGCCGCCTCCTCCCAGGGCCTTCAGGCTGTAGCATCATGACGCTATTCACTGAGCAGCCAGCGAGGCTCCTTGTCCCTCCTGGCCTGAACGTCTGCCTCCTCCTCCCTGGGCCTTCAGGCTGTAGCATCATGACGTTATTCACTGAGCAGCCAGCGAGGCTCCCTGTCTGGCCTGAACGTCTGCCGCCTCCTCCCAGGTCCTTCAGGCTGTAGCATCATGACGTTATTCACTGAGCAGCCAGCGAGGCTCCTTGTCCCTCCTGGCCTGAACGTCTGCCTCCTCCTCCCAGGGCCTTCAGGCTGTAGCATCATGACGTTATTCACTGAGCAGCCAGCGAGGCTCCTTGTCCCTCCTGGCCTGAACGTCTGCCTCCTCCTCCCAGGGCCTTCAGGTTGTAGCATCATGACGCTGTTCACTCAGCAGCCAGAGGACTGATCGTGTTTGACATTAATATGGGGAAAACATGTTGTTTTAAGGAAAAGGTTATGGAGGAGACCTGCCCATGTTCATTGTTTTGCTCAGGTTTTACCCTCCCCTTTTTTTCACCCCCATTTAAAAAAAAAACCCAGACATTATATGTCCGCTAGCAAAAGTTAATTCAATTGTACTTCACAATCTAAAGTTGTAGTGTAACTAGTTATAACTTTTGTTTTTTCAATTTGTATTTGAATTGAATACCAAATATGTATTTATAATTTGACATTTTATTTTATCATGAAAAAACGCAAGAAGCAAAACATTAAGGTCCTTCAATGGAAGTGTAGATCACTAACCAAAAACGTATCTTACTTAACACAGTATATTGCATCAAATAAGTTTAATATACTATTATTGCAGTCATTAAATGTAAGCAGTGACAATCTGCCTCATTTGCCTGGATATTACCACCCTCCAGTGTATGAACAGTGTGCAGACCGTGTGCAAACTGCCATCTATATATGTGAAGGTCTGGACCGTTATATAAGGACGCCACCAGTATCAAACGTTATTCCGTCTGATTCATGCTGTGCTGTTATGGTTAAATTTACATCAAATTTGATTTTAAATCTTGCATCCATTTATCTTCCAAAAGGACCCGATAATGAAAATACTGAATGGTTAAAATAATGTCTGGATCAGAGAGATAAATGGGTCATTGGTGGGGATTTCAACGCTCATGCGCTTTTTGGGGACAAACATGTCTCACATGTTTCTCGTAACCGTTTATTAGATAGCATTGCAGATTCCCCTCTGGATTTATTAAACAATGGTGATATTACGCGTGTAACTGACATAGCCACTCAAAACCCCTCAGCCATTGATCTAACTTGTGCATCTCATTCACTAGTAGTGAACTGCTAGATAGCATTGCAGATTCCTCTATGTGTTTATTAAACAATGGTGACATTACGCGTGTAACTGACATAGCCACTCAAAACCCTTCAGCCATTGATCTAACTTGTGCATCTCATTCACTAGTAGTGAACTGCTAGATAGCATTGCAAATTCCTCTATGTGTTTATTAAACAATGGTGACATTACGCGTGTAACTGACATAGCCACTCAAAACCCTTCAGCCATTGATCTAACTTGTGCATCTCATTCACTAGTAGTGAACTGCTAGATAGCATTGCAGATTCCCCTCTGGATTTATTAAACAATGATGACATTACGCGTGTAACTGACATAGCCACTCATAACCCCTCAGCCATTGATCTAACTTGTGCATCTCATTCACTAGTAGTGAACTGCTAGATAGCATTGCAGATTCCTCTATGTGTTTATTAAACAATGGTGACATTACGCGTGTAACTGACATAGCCACTCATAACCCCTCAGCCATTGATCTAACTTGTGCATCTCATTCACTAGTAGTGAACTGCTCTTGGGAAACAGGGGATGATCTATTAGGATCAAATCATGTGCCAACCAAAATATCTTTAAACGAAAAAACAGAAGTAGAAGATGTACAACAAGATAATATTCCAAAGTATAACTACAAGTATGCAGAATGGTCAGTATTTAAAGACACGCTTCAGAACATGGACATAATTTTCTTCTACGGATAACATAGATAGCCAGTATGATAAATTTTGTAAATGTGTATCAACAGCAGCAGATAAGTCGATCCCAAAGATACAAAGCACAAAATCTAAAAAGCACAATGGAAACGTCTGGTGGAACAAAGAATGCGAAACTGCAAATGATAAGAAAAAAGAAAGATTTAAGATATATTGTCGAAAGAGATCAGCAAGTAAGCATGAAAAAATGAAACAAACTGGTAAAGAAAGTGACGATGTAATGGATACTGCCAAATTGCAACATTGGAATGATTTTTGTAATATGGAAGTTAAAGATTGTAAAGATATGGGGAAAGTATGGGAAGAATTAAAAGTTATGAAAAATGGAATGACTTCACCTCAATATCCCATAAGATTACATAATGATAATCATCCCAATACTGAGGAGAAAGCAGAAGCTTTTGCAAACATGTTTGCTAATGTTAGCTGCCCAGAGGGTCTGACAGATACCGACAGAAATGATAGAGAACAGGAGGGAAAACAAGACATTGATGACGATCCAGCACCAGATAATACCAATAGCATTAATGCTCCCTTATCTATGCAAGAGCTAAGAGAAGCCATCCGATCTATTCCAAACAGAAATTCATCAGTTGGGTTAGATGCAATTGCAAATCAGATGCTCAGGAATTTACCAGAAAATTTCATTAACTTTCTTCATGCTTTATTTAGTAAAAGTTGGAGCAATGGTGAAATGCCAAGATATGGAAGCAGTCAATCGTTGTTCCCATTCATAAGCAAGGAAAACATGCAAATGATGTTAAGAATTATATACCTATTTCATTAACATAGCACGTATGCAAACATTCAGAAAAAATAGTTGTGAATAGCCTTGTACATTATTGTGAAAAACATAATATAATTCCTATTAATCAAGCTGGATTTCGTAAAGCACGATCAACAACAGAAAGCTTAGTTAAATTGTCTGCAAATATAAAGAAACGGTTTGCTAGACGTAAATGGGTCCTGGCCACCTTTTTCGATATAAATAAAGCTTATGATCAGGCATGGCATTCGCAGCTTCTGCTTAAGCTTAAAAATATAGGTATATCAGGAAACATATACAACTATATTAAATGTTTTCTTGAAGATAGAGTGATACAAACAAGAGTAGGACACACATATTCAACAACAAGAAATTTGTCAATGGGAATCCCTCAAGGGTCAGTGATATCTCCTATTCTATTTTCCATCTTATCTATGATCTGCCAAGTAAATTCCCCCAAAACATTGTACTTGTCCAATATGCAGATGATATCTGCATGTGGATGGAGGTAACTCTCAAAAAGAAAACGCCTCAGCGCAACATCAATTATATTAAAAAAACATATCAACGTGAACTTGACAGGATGACAGAATACATGAGACTAAATGGACTGGGTCTATCTGCGCTATCTGCAGAAAAATCAAATATCATGTTTTTTAAAAGTGGCTCCAATCCAGAACAAATGCCCACATTTACATTAGGAACAACGCGTCTTAAATATGTAACACAAACTAAATGCTTAGGAGTTTATTTCACTTCAAAATTAACGTGGAATGCTCATATATATTACTTATTGACAAAAGCAAGGAAAACATAAAATTTAGAAGCACAGGCAGACAGAAGCACAGGCAGACAGGCGGACTGACTGACCAACAGAAGCACAGGCAGACAGGCGGACTGACCAACCAACAGAAGCACAGGCAGACAGGCGGACTGACTGACCAACAGAAGCACATGCAGACAGGCGGACTGACCAACAGAAGCACAGGCAGACAGGCGGACTGACCAACAGAAGCACAGGCAGACAGGCGGACTGACCAACAGAAGCACAGGCAGACAGGCGGACTGACCAACAGAAGCACAGGCAGACAGGCGGACTGACTGACCAGAGAAGCACAGGCAGACAGGCGGACTGACCAACAGAAGCACAGGCAGACAGGCGGACTGACTGACCAGCAGAAGCACAGGCAGACAGGCGGACTGACCAACAGAAGCACATGCAGACAGGCGGACTGACCAACAGAAGCACAGGCAGACAGGCGGACTGACCAACAGAAGCACAGGCAGACAGGCGGACTGACCAACAGAAGCACAGGCAGACAGGCGGACTGACCAACAGAAGCACAGGCAGACAGGCGGACTGACTGACCAGCAGAAGCACAGGCAGACAGGCGGACTGACCAACAGAAGCACAGGCAGACAGGCGGACTGACTGACCAGCAGAAGCACAGGCAGACAGGCGGACTGACCAACAGAAGCACAGGCAGACAGGCGGACTGACCAACAGAAGCACAGGCAGACAGGCGGACTGACCAACAGAAGCACAGGCAGAGCGACAAACAAACGTAGCCTACATACAGACTATGCGTGTCTTTGTGTCTCTGGCCGTCTGTCTACCCCCCCCCCCCCTCTTTCTCTCTGGCCGTCTGTCTGCCACCACCACCTCTCTCTCTCTCTCTCTCTCTCTCTCTCTCTCTCTCTCTCTCTCTCTCTCTCTCTCTCTCTCTCTCTCTCTCTCTCTCTCTCTCTCTCTCTGGCCGTCTGTCTGCCAGCCCCCCCCCCCCCTCTCTCTTTCTCTCTCTGGCCGTCTGTCTGCCACCCCCTCTCTCTCTCTCTCTCTGGCCGTCTGTCTGCCACCCCCCCTCTCTCTCTCTCTCTCTCTCTCTGGCCGTCTGTCTGCCACCCCCTCTCTCTCTGGCCGTCTGTCTGCCACACACCCCTCTCTCTCTCTCTCACTGGCCGTCTGTCTGCCACCCCTCCCCCTCTCTCTCTTTCTCTGGCCGTCTGTCTGCCTCCCCCCATCTCTCTTTCTCTCTCTCTGTTAGTCTGTCTTTGGCTGTTCGAATGACGGATGTGTGTATATGACTTACACCAATGGTGTAGGAACATGTTGAAGCCAGGGGTGGGGTGGGGTGGGGTGGGCAGGATTGCTATGAAAGAGATAGAGATAGAGAGTGAGTGAAGGAGAGAGAGAGAGAGAGAGAGAGAGAGAGAGAGAGAGAGAGAGAGAGAGAGAGAGAGAGAGAGAGAGAGAGAGAGAGAGAGAGAGAGAGAGAGAGAGAGAGAGAGAGAGAGAGAGAGAGAGAGAGAGAGAGAGAGAGAGAGAGCACTGGACACTGATAACTTTATTTTTGAAGTATGAAGATATTAGGCAAAGCCTATTCTCACAATCTGTCCTTGGTTAAAGGGGAGAGAGAGGGGGGGGGGGAGGGAGGGAGCTATGAGAGAGAGAGAGAGAGAGAGAGAGAGAGAGAGAGAGAGAGAGAGAGAGAGAGAGAGAGAGAGAGAGAGAGAGAGAGAGAGAGAGAAGAGAGATATGACAGAGAATGAGGAGAGAATGCAAAGAGCATAGCCAAGTGGCAGTGT
>CM065703.1:54953-60302 GCA_017654935.2 Phymorhynchus buccinoides | reverse complement strand
TGAAAGAGAGAGAGCGTGGGCCAATTGATACTGATTCTCCTTGAGCGACCGAGAGAGACGAGAGAGGGAGAAGAGATTTCTCTTGGAACTGCCTGGATGAGTCGTATTCTAGTGTGAGGATGGAGAGAGAGAGAGAGACCGAGAGCGACAGGACTCAGTAAGCATCTTAGCCTAATTCAATAGGCGTTCACATGAGACAAAAAGTTGTCACACATAGAGGTCAGACTTCACTACCCTCGTCCTACGAGCCCTCCACTAGATCAAGTTTCCGCAACACTTAACACTTTGTAAATAAGACATGTTCTCTCCACAACCCTACCCCCACTCATCTTTGAACATTGTGAAACTGATGGTGCTAACTTTAGCAGAGGTCACAAGGTTGGGTTCTGTTGTCAGGTTTCTGGTGACGGCTGTCTTCTCTTTGGATTGGCTGATAATGGTGCTGCAGCCAAAAGGATTAGTTGACGTAGCGCCTTCCTCATGGACAAATGTCCTAAACTATTTTTGGCCGCGAGAGTGGGTATGTCCCCATCGGCTTGGCTTTTACATAATCAGCCATTCTCAGCCCGCCCCTCTAGCATAGCAGTCGCTTCCTGTGCTGTCCTGTCCTGTGCTGTGCTGTGCTGTCCAGCAAAGGACACGCCTGACTTGCACACAGTGCACAGATAAGCGGTGGAGGGCTTACGAATTGGGTGTGGTGTGGGTGCGGAATGGTCACTGCTGGACACGCCTGACTTGCACACAGTGCACAGATAAGTGGTGGAGGGCTTACGAATTGGGTGTGGTGTGGGTGCGGAATGGTCACTGCTGGACACGCCTGACTTGCACACAGTGCACAGATAAGTGGTGGAGGGCTTACGAATTGGGTGTGGTGTGGGTGCGGAATGGTCACTGCTGGACACGCCTGACTTGCAAACAGTGCACAGATAAGTGGTGGAGGGCTTACGAATTGGGTGTGGTGTGGGTGCGGAATGGCTCAGAGTTGGCTGTTAAACGGTTCTGGGCTGTTTGATGGATAAGACACTGAGTGTGGATTGTCTGTTATTGGGTGTGGATTGTCTGTTATTGGGTGTGGATTGTCTGTTATTGGGAGTAGATTGTCTGTTATTTGGTATGGATTGTCTGTTATTCGGAGCGGATTGTCTGTTACTGGGTGTGGATTGTCTGTTATTTGGCGTGGATTGTCTGTTACTGGGTGTGGATTGTCTGTTATTGGGTGTGGATTGTCTGTTACTGGGTGTGGATTGTCTGTTATTGGGTGTGGATTGTCTGTTATTGGGTGTGGATTGTCTGTTATTGGGTATGTATTGTCTGTTATTGGGTGTGGATTGTCTGTTATTGGGTGTGGATTGTCTGTTACTGGGTGTTGATTGTCTGTTATTGGGTGTGGATTGTCTGTTATTGGGTGTGGATTGTCTGTTACTGGGTATGGATTGTCTGTTATTGGGAGTGGATTGTCTGTTATTGGGAGTGGATTGTCTGTTACTGGGTGTGGATTGTCTGTTACTGGGCGTGGATTGTCTGTTACTGGGTGTGGATTGTCTGTTACTGGGCGTGGATTGTCTGTTACTGGGTGTGGATTGTCTGTTACTGGGCGTGGATTGTCTGTTACTGGGTGTGGATTGTCTGTTACTGGGCGTGGATTGTCTGTTACTGGGTGTGGATTGTCTGTTATTGGGTGTGGATTGTCTGTTATTGGTAGTGGATTGTCTGTTACTGGGTGTGGATTGTCTGTTACTGGGTGTGGATTGTTTGTTATTGGGTGTGGATTGTCTGTTATTGGGTGTGGATTGTCTGTTATTGGGTGTGGATTATCTGTTATTGGGAGTGGATTATCTGTTATTGGGAGTGGATTGTCTGTTATTGGGAGTGGATTGTCTGTTACTGGGTGTGGATTGTCTGTTACTGGGTGTTGATTGTCTGTTACTGGGTGTGGATTGTCTGTTATTGGGTATGGATTGTCTGTTATTGGGAGTGGATTGTCTGTTATTGGGTGTGGATTGTCTGTTATTGGGTGTGGATTGTCTGTTATTGGGTATCGTGGATTAAGTCTGTTATTGGGTTATTTGGTGGATTGTCTGTTATTGGGTGTGGATTGTCTGTTATTGGGTGTGGATTGTCTGTTATTGGGTGTGGATTGTCTGTTCTTGGGTGTGGATTGTCTGTTATTGGGTGTGGATTGTCTGTTATTGGGTGTGGATTGTCTGTTATTGGGTGTGGATTGTCTGTTATTGGGTGTGGATTGTCTGTTATTGGGTGTGGATTGTCTGTTATTTGGTATGGATTGTCTGTTACTGGGTGTGGATTGTCTGTTATTGGGTGTGGATTGTCTGTTATTGGGTGTGGATTGTCTGTTACTGGGTGTGGATTGTCTGTTATTGGGTATGGATTGTCTGTTATTGGGCATGGATTGTCTGTTATTGGGTGTGGATTGTCTGTTATTGGGTGTGGATTGTCTGTTACTGGGTGTGGATTGTCTGTTATTGGGCGTGGATTGTCTGTTACTGGGTGTGGATTGTCTGTTATTGGGTGTGGATTGTCTGTTACTGGGCGTGTATTGTCTGTTACTGGGTGTGGATTGTCTGTTATTGGGAGTGGATTGTCTGTTATTGGGTGTGGATTGTCTGTTATTGGGTGTGGATTGTCTGTTACTGGGCGTGGATTGTCTGTTACTGGGTGTGGATTGTCTGTTATTGGGTGTGGATTGTCTGTTACTGGGTGTGGATTGTCTGTTATTGGGTGTGGATTGTCTGTTATTGGGTGTGGATTGTCTGTTACTGGGTGTGGATTGTCTGTTATTGGGTGTGGATTGTCTGTTATTGGGTGTGGATTGTCTGTTATTGGGTGTGGATTGTCTGTTATTGGGTGTGGATTGTCTGTTATTGGGTGTGGATTGTCTGTTATTGGGTGTGGATTGTCTGTTATTCGGAGTGGATTGTCTGTTATTGGGAGTGGATTGTCTGTTATTGGGAGTGGATTATCTGTTATTGGGAGTGGATTGTCTGTTATTGGGTGTGGATTGTCTGTTATTGGGTGTGGATTGTCTGTTATTGGGTGTGGATTGTCTGTTATTGGGTGTGGATTGTCTGTTATTGGGAGTGGATTGTCTGTTATTGGGAGTGGATTGTCTGTTATTGGGAGTGGATTGTCTGTTATTGGGAGTGGATTGTCTGTTATTGGGTGTGGATTGTCTGTTATTGGGTGTGGATTGTCTGTTACTGGGTGTGGATTGTCTGTTACTGGGTGTGGATTGTCTGTTATTGGGTGTGGATTGTCTGTTACTGGGTGTGGATTGTCTGTTATTTGGTGTGGATTGTCTGTTACTGGGTGTGGATTGTCTGTTACTGGGTGTGGATTGTCTGTTACTGGGTGTGGATTGTCTGTTACTGGGAGTGGATTGTCTGTTATTGGGAGTGGATTGTCTGTTATTTGGTATGAATTGTCTGTTATTCGGTGTGGATTGTCTGTTACTGGGTGTGGATTGTCTGTTATTGGGTATGTATTGTCTGTTATTTGGCATGGATTGTCTGTTACTGGGTGTTGATTGTCTGTTATTGGGTGTGGATTGTCTGTTATTGGGTGTGGATTATCTGTTATTGGGAGTGGATTGTCTGTTATTGGGGGTGGATTATCTGTTATTGGGAGTGGATTGTCTGTTATTGGGTGTGGATTGTCTGTTATTGGGTGTGGATTGTCTGTTATTGTGTGTGGATTGTGTGTTACTGGGTGTGGATTATCTGTTATTGGGAGTGGATAGTCTGTTTTTGGGTCGTCTGTTATTGGTTTGGTGTGTCTGTTACTGGGTGTGGATTGTCTGTTATTGGGTATGGATTGTCTGTTATTGGGTGTGTAGTGTCTGTTTTGGGTGTGGATTATCTGCTATTGGGTGTGGATTGTCTGTAATTGGGTGTGGATTATCGCATTCGCATTCTCTCTCTTTGTCGGTGTTCGGGCGGAATCGCGACTGGTTCAAACAGCGACAGTCATAACAGCGACAATTTTGATTCAAAACAGCGATTATCAAAATAGCGACCATCAGAATAGTGACAATCCAACAAAAATTCGATAACATTTTTAGAAGTGTCAATGTGCGTGTCTGTATGTCTCTCTGCGTGTCTGGCTTAGGCTATCTGCACAGTGTCTTTCTGTGTGTGAGAGAGCACAGGCATTGCATGTCTGCAAGCCCCATTGTGGTTTGTTTATTGGCCAGGGGTGCTTTCATGCCATGCACTGGACAGTGGACAGTGTGCTCACACTTCATACAACAACCAACACTCCTTCCTCACGGCATGCACTGGACAGTGGACAGTGTGCTCACACTTCATACAACAACCAACACTCCTTCCTCATGGCATGCACTGGACAGTGGACAGTGTGCTCACACTTCATACAACAACCAACACTCCTTCCTCACGGCATGCACTGGACAGTGGACAGTGTGCTCACACTTCATACAACAACCAACACTCCTTCCTCACGGCATGCACTGGACAGTGGACAGTGTGCTCACACTTCATACAACAACCAACACTCCTTCCTCATGGCATGCACTGGACAGTGGACAGTGTGCTCACACTTCATACAACAACCAACACTCCTTCCTCACGGCATGCACTGGACAGTGGACAGTGTGCTCACACTTCATACAACAACCAACACCCCTTCCTCATGGCATGCAGTGGACAGTGTGCTCACACTTCATACAACAACCAACACTCCTTCCTCATGGCATGCACTGGATAGTGGACAGTGTGCTCACACTTCATACAACAACCAACACTCCTTCCTCACGGCATGCACTGGACAGTGGACAGTGTGCTCACACTTCATACAACAACCAACACTCCTTCCTCACGGCATGCACTGGACAGTGGACAGTGTGCTCACACTTCATACAACAGCCAGCACTCCTTCCTCATGGCATGCACTGGACAGTGGACAGTGTGCTCACACTTCATACAACAACCAACACTCCTTCCTCACGGCATGCACTGGACAGTGGACAGTGTGCTCACACTTCATACAACAACCAACACCCCTTCCTCATGGCATGCAGTGGACAGTGTGCTCACACTTCATACAACAACCAACACTCCTTCCTCATGACATGCACTGGATAGTGGACAGTGTGCTCACACTTCATACAACAACCAACACTCCTTCCTCACGGCATGCACTGGACAGTGGACAGTGTGCTCACACTTCATACAACAACCAACACTCCTTCCTCATGGCATGCACTGGACAGTGGACAGTGTGCTCACACTTCATACAACAACCAACACTCCTTCCTCACGGCATGCACTGGACAGTGGACAGTGTGCTCACACTGCATACAACAACCAACAC
>CM065703.1:42453-49953 GCA_017654935.2 Phymorhynchus buccinoides | reverse complement strand
TGTTTGGCCGTCATGGCAGGTTGTTTGGCCGGCACGGCAGTTTGTTTGGCCGGCACGGCAGGTTGTTTGGCCGTCACGGCAGGTTGTTTGGCCGTCACGGCAGGTTGTTTGGCCGGCACGGCAGGTTGTTTGGCCGGCACGGCAGGTTGTTTGGCCGGCACGGCAGGTTGTTTGGCCGTCACGGCAGGTTGTTTGGCCGTCACGGCAGGTTGTTTGGCCGGCACGGCAGTTTGTTTGGCCGTCACGGCAGGTTGTTTGGCCGTCACGGCAGTTTGTTTGGCCGGCACGGCAGGTTGTTTGGCCGTCACGGCAGTTTGTTTGGCCGGCACGGCAGGTTGTTTGGCCGTCACGGCAGGTTGTTTGGCCGTCACGGCAGGTTGCTTTGCCGTCACGGCAGGTTGTTTGGCCGTCACGGCAGGTTGTTTGGCCGTCACGGCAGGTTGTTTTGCCGTCACGGCAGGTTGTTTGGACGTCATGGCAGGTTGTTTGGCCGTCACGGCAGGTTGTTTGGCCGTCACGGCAGGTTGTTTGGCCGGCACGGCAGGTTGTTTGGCCGGTACGGCAGGTTGTTTGGCCGTCACGGCAGGTTGTTTGGCCGTCACGGCAGGTTGTTGTTACGGCAGGTTTTTTTTGTCGTTGTCGTCCTAGGTTCCGTCACGAAACCCGAAGTTTTGAATCCATGCAAACGGCACGGAGCTTTTTCTGTTTGAAAGACAATGCGCCCTACCTATCCAAACATGTTGATAATCAGGTGCTTTTTGTTCTTTTGTTGATGAAATGTCGAGAAGAGAAGCAGAAAAAAAGAAAAACAAACACAGATTGTGGGTTCATCCCATCAACCAGTGATTATCATAAGTTAATCCAGGAGCTCCTGATTGTCGATGTCAAATTCAAAGAGTTCTTTTGATTGTCAAGGGAGCAATTTGCTCAGGTGTTAAAATTATGAGAAGGAGATCTCGTTTATTTATTTATAAAGAAAACTTTTACAGCGCTAAATATTAAATCTCACCACCCGGGGGGATACCGGGGGGTCTTTTGTATAAATAGTTTCCCCATCTTCTGGAAGTTCGTGCTTGTAACTTCCTCTAATCTGTTATTCTCCTTGACTCTGCCATTTCCCTTTGCTTACTGTCATCTACTATATTTCTGCCATTATCCTGCCTTTTTTTCCCAACGAAAAACACTTAAAAACATTTCCTCCACCCGAAGTCGGACTCGCTGGGCCTAACTATTTCTTAGTTAGGCGCAAAACGGCAGCATGACGCATCTGCGCTTATAATTAACAGGAATCTGAGTGATCAAAGAAAAAATATTAAAGCTCTAAGCGCTTTACAATGCAATGCAATGGAAGTCTATGACTCTCTAACCAGCGGGCATTTGCACAGGCTCCAGTGCTGCAGTCTATGGGATTGGTTGGCCTTTTGGGGACCTTCCCCTAGCGCGGGAGGGGGAGAGAGGAGGGGAGGGGGGGGGGACAAACTGCTTATCTTGCTGCGCTGGCATTTTGTTTAGGTCAGACAATGCCAGAAGAATGCACGTGCAGGTGGGGTCACGTAGTGACCCCTCATTTCCATACGTGCAGGTGCCGCAACGTAGTGACCCCTCATTTCCATACGTGCAGGTGGGCTAACGTAGTGACCCTTCATTTCCATACGTGCAGGTGGGGCAACGTAGTGACCCCTCATTTCCATACATGCAGGTGGGCTAACGTAGTGACCCCTCATTTCCATACGTGCATGTGGGCTAACGTAGTGACCCCTCATTTCCATACGTGCAGGTGGGGCAACGTAGTGACCCCTCATTTCCATACGTGCAGGTGGGGCAACGTAGTGACCCCTCATTTCCATACGTGCAGGTGGGCTAACGTAGTGACCCCTCATTTCCATACGTGCAGGTGGGGCAACGTAGTGACCCCTCATTTCCATACGTGCAGGTGGGGCAACGTAGTGACCCCTCATTTCCATACGTGCAGGTGGGGCAACGTAGTGACCCCTCATTTCCATACATGCAGGTGGGGCAACGTAGTGACCCCTCATTTCCATACGTGCAGGTGGGGCAACGTAGTGACCCCTCATTTCCATACGTGCAGGTGGGGCAACGTAGTGACCCCTCATTTCCATACATGCAGGTGGGGCAACGTAGTGACCCCTCATTTCCATACGTGCAGGTGGGGCAACGTAGTGACCCCTCATTTCCATACGTGCAGGTGGGGCAACGTAGTGACCCCTCATTTCCATACGTGCAGGTGGGGCAACGTAGTGACCCCTCATTTCCATACATGCAGGTGGGGCAACGTAGTGACCCCTCATTTCCATACATGCAGGTGGGGCAACGTAGTGACCCCTCATTTCCATACGTGCAGGTGGGGCAACGTAGTGACCCCTCATTTCCATACATGCAGGTGGGGCAACGTAGTGACCCCTCTTTTTCATACGTGCAGGTGGGGCAACGTAGTGACCCCTCATTTCCATACATGCAGGTGGGGCAACGTAGTGACCCCTCATTTCCATACGTGCAGGTGGGCTAACGTAGTGACCCCTCATTTCCATACGTGCAGGTGGGGCAACGTAGTGACCCCTCATTTCCATACGTGCAGGTGGGCTAACGTAGTGACCCCTCATTTCCATGCGTGCAGGTGGGGCAACGTAGTGACCCCTCATTTCCATACATGCAGGTGGGGCAACGTAGTGACCCCTCATTTCCATACATGCAGGTGGGGCAACGTAGTGACCCCTCATTTCCATACGTGCAGGTGGGGCAACGTAGTGACCCCTCATTTCCATACGTGCAGGTGGGCTAACGTAGTGACCCCTCATTTCCATGCGTGCAGGTGGGGCAACGTAGTGACCCCTCATTTCCATACGTGCAGGTGGGGCAACGTAGTGACCCCTCATTTCCATACGTGCAGGTGGGCTAACGTAGTGACCCCTCATTTCCATACGTGCAGGTGGGGTAACGTAGTGACCCCTCATTTCCATAGCTGACCGAGGCATTTTTTTTCTCAGATTTCATGGTGCCGTCTCTATTTCGTGGACGACAACGGCAGAATTCGCTACGGAGTGCACCGAAATCTCCTGCCGTGCCGGTGCCGGTGACTTGCCGTTGCCGTTTCTTGTCTTATGGATTCAAGCAGTATAAATTTAGTGTGAGCGATTGACACGACATCATTTTTTCCTTTGCCGTCGCCGGTGCCGTGATGTTTTTGCCGTCATGGATTTCCAGCTTTAATCAAACGATTTGTCCGTCCTGTGATTCTAACTCGCAGTGTTTGCCCTTTTTACACTAGTGGTGTTCCATAATTCTGGCATTTCCCTGGAGGATTGCATGTCGGAATAGTGCGAGACAATGGCGTCAGTGGTCTTTTATTACCGTGATATAAACGACGACCTGCCTCTGACCATCTCCTGGAAAATGGGAGGGGTGGGGAAGGTAGGGGGAGATGGAAGGTGTACCGTTTATCCTTTTCCCAGTTTGCCCCATTATTTGAATTAACCAGTTTAGGAGATGTGCCAGTAGTTGCCTTTGCATGCTTTCCAATCCCAACTTTTGAGAGTTTCTACAGAAAATAGAACACAGTCAAGCTGCACCCTCTTCTCTCTGTCTCTATTTCTCTCTCTATCTCTCTGTCTCTGTCTCTGTTTTTTTCTGTCTCTCTCTTTCTCTGTCTCTCTCTGTCTCTTTCCCTCTCTCTGTCCCTCTCTGTCTCTCTCTGTCTCTCTCTTTGTGTGCGCGTGCGTGCGTGTGTATGTGTGTGTATGTATGTATGTATGTATGTATGTCTGTGTGTGTGTGTGTGTGTATGTGCGTGTGCGTGTGCGTGTGTGTGTGTGTGTGTGTGTGTATATGTGTGTGTGTGTGTGTGTGTGTGTGTGTGTGTATGTATGTATGTGTGTGTGTGTGTGTGTGTGTGTGTGTATGTGTATGTGTGTGTGTGTGTGTGTGTGTGTGTGTGTGTGTGTGTGTGTGTGTGTGTGTGTGTGTGTGTGCTTTCGTTCTTTAATTTAATGTCTATCCATCATACAGCGATCTTATACAAATAAGTGCATGCGTGTGTGCGTGCGCGCGCACGCGTGTGTGTGTGTATGTGTGCCTAAATTTGTGTGCCCGTGTGTATGCTTGTGCTTGCATGCGTGCTTGTAAGGTGCGCGGGCGTGTCCATTGAAGTACTATTGTTATTTCTATTGAAAGGGCGTTTCAATCCAGGCATTGTCATTTGTTATTTTGTGGCTTTATTTGTTGGTTTCTTTGTTGCTACTCAATGGAATCCCTAACCGGGGTGGGAACTCGGGCATAGGAATAAAACAGAAGACATATAAGAAAAGGCAGCAAGACGGGCAGCAAGACAGGCAGAAAATAAGTTTTAATAAAGAAAGGAAAGAAATGCAGAAACAGAAAAGAAAGAGGAAGAAGAAGGTGGAGAAGGGGAGGAAAAGACTTGAAAGTCTGCGAAAGGAGGACAAGGCAGAGAAAGACAGAATACATAGGACAAAAAATATCAAAACCAAAAATCATTGAGATAATCAAAGAAAAACTTTTTTTTTTTAAACGGCAAGAGAAACAAATGGATCGCCGAGCGGCAGATAAGTTCCCGAGCGGATGAACCGAGCGGCAGACATACCCTTTGCCCGTTACGCCCCCTACCTCCCCTTCCCTTCACATCTTAGCCCCCCGTCCTTGGTTTTCACTAATTAGCGATTTGTTTGGACGAACGGACGCACGCACGCATGTACGCCGCACGGATGGACGGATGGATGGGCGGACGACATGGACAACAATAATAGTTTCCAGCTTCACTCGGGAACTAATACAAGTCTAAAACAATGTGTGGCTGTAAATGACCGGTTACAGATGGTCATATAGGAAGACTATAACCGTTGTGACCTTGACTTTAACATTGACCATTCTTGTACTGCTTTGCATCACTTGTTTTGACAAACGCTGTCGTATATGCCATTGACTTTCGAAAAATTAAAATGTATCCATCTGATTGTCTGGTCATATGACAACAAAACATAATCAATAACAATAGAGTTTTGAAGATTTAAACTGTCACTGTGTGTGTCTCTCTCTCTCGCTCTCTCTCTCTCTCTCTCTCTCTCTCTTCTCTCTCTCTCTCTCTCTCTCTCTCTCTCTCTCTCTCTCTCTCTCTCTCTCTCTCTCTCTCTCTCTCTCTCTCTCTCTCCCCCACCCCCCCCTCTCCCCCTCTCTCTCTCTCTCTATCTCTCTCTCTCTCTCTCTCTCTCTCTCTCTCTCTCTCTCTTTGTCTCTCTCTCTATTTTAATGATTTAGCGCTTAAACTTCATTGAATTAAGAAACAACTGAAAACTGACTGTCAGTAACATGTGTGACCTCCATGCATCTCAATGACAGGCCGACAACGCCTGCTCATAGAGCAGATGAGGATTGGGACAGTCTGCTGGGGAATCCCATCCCACTCCTCCTGAAGGGCCTGCCCAAGCTGAACCAGGGTTTGTGGCTGGTTGACACATGCACACACAAACAGCTCTTCCAATCATGTCCGAAAACATGGTTAATGGGATTTAAGGCAGGGGACCTGGCTGGCCCTTCCATTTGCTCGATTGATTCGTCGTCCAGGTACTGGTCCACAACATGTGCTCTGTGTGGACGGGCGTTATCATCCATGAGGATGAACTCCAGATCAACAGCTCCAGCAAAGGATCTCACGTATGGATCAAGGATCCAAAGTTTCAAAGTTTCACATTTATTTCCAAAAAGCCCAAAGTTTCAAATTTATTTCCAAAAAAAAGCCCCATGGGGGTACATGGAAGAGAAAAAAAAGAACGTAAAAAAAACCCAACAAAAAAACCAACAACAAAAAACAAAAAACGATATGCTATTCACAAGAAAAGCGCTCGATAAACAGCCTTGACTAACACTTCCAATCAAAACTAGACAAAGGTTACAGCATGCAATCATTTCAATGTCACTACAGTTCACAAAATTATGAACACAATACATCACATATTCTTTAGTATCTCTGTATCATAACTAGTCGCTGCATACTACAGTATATCAATACAACATTATTGGAGAAAAAAACAACCCCCAAAACAAATAAAACGTCAGTTAAAGCAATCCGTAAGTTAAAGTACATTAAATCACAGCTCGACCAATTTTTTTTGCCTATTACGTGGCAAACACACAAATGTCATGCAAAAAAACAAAACAAAAAAGACCTTAATTTTTCTTTTTTCTACCTTTTTCCTTTCCTCCCCCCCTTATCCCTTTTTTTTCGCCGTGCCTTCACACTTTTGATTTCCAAAACGGTGCTCGGCACTACAGTCATGATTTCCAACGGTGCCCGGCACACTACAGTCATGATTTCCATCGGTGCTCGGCACTACAGTCATGATTTCCAACGGTGCGGTGCCCATCCGCGTGCTCGGCACTACAGTCATGATTTCCATCGGTGCTCGGCACTACAGTCATGATTTCCAACGGTGCTCGGCACTACAGTCATGATTTCCAACGGTGATCGGCACTACAGTCATGATTTCCAACGGTGCCCGGCACTACAGTCATGATTTCCAACGGTGCCCGGCACTACAGTCATGATTTCCAACGGTGCCCGGCACTACAGTCATGATTTCCAACGGTGCTCGGCACTACAGTCATGATTTCCAACGGTGCCCGGCACTACAGTCATGATTTCCAACGGTGCCCGGCACTACAGTCATGATTTCCAACGGTGCCCGGCACTACAGTCATGATTTCCATCGGTGCCCGGCACTACAGATCATGATTTCCAACGGTGCTCGGCACTACAGTCATGATTTCCATCGGTGCTCGGCACTACAGTCATGATTTCCATCGGTGCCCGGCACTACAGTCATGATTTCCATCGTGTGAGCCGGCACTACAGTCATGATTTCCAACGGTGCCCGGCACTACAGTCATGATTTCCAACGGTGCCCGCACACCTACAGTCATGATTGTGCCATCACGGTGCCCGGACACCGAACGCATGTCATGATTTCCAACGGATTTTGCCCGGCACTACAGTCATGATTTCCAACGGTGCCCGGCACTACAGTCATGATTTCCAACGGTGCCCGGCACTACAGTCATGATTTCCAACGGTGCTCGAGCACTACAGTCATGATTTCCATCGGTGCTCGGCACTACAGACATGATTTCCATCGGTGCTCGGCACTACAGACATGATTTCCATCGGTGCTCGGCACTACAGTCATGATTTCCATCGGTGCTCGGCACTACAGTCATGATTTCCAACGGTGCCCGGCACTACAGTCATGATTTCCATCGGTGCTCGGCACTACAGACATGATTTCCATCGGTGATCGGCACTACAGACATGATTTCCATCGGTGATCGGCACTACAGACATGATTTCCATCGGTGCTCGGCACTACAGTCATGAATTTCCACGGTGTGCTCGGCACTACAAGTCATGCTACATCGGTGCTCGGCAATACAGTCATGATTTCCATCGGGTGCTCAGGCCTACAGGTCATGATT
>CM065703.1:24136-41953 GCA_017654935.2 Phymorhynchus buccinoides | reverse complement strand
GCAGATTCTTCTTTAACACTTTTTTTTTTTTGTTTGTTTTTTTTATTCTTTATAATTTTAATCCACAACACCTGCACGCACAACACTTTTTGGTTGTTTTGTACATCACCTGATCATTTGAGATCCAACGAACCCACTTAAATACAATACTAAGCTTTTTGTGCACACCTGATCATTGAGATCCAACGACCCAACTTAAATACAATACTAAGTTTTTTGTACAGCACACCACTATTCATTGCAGATCCAACGACCCACTAAATAACAAAAAAAAAAAAAAAAACAAAAAAAAAAAAAAAAAAAAAAAAAAACAATACTAAGTTTTTTTGTACACACCTGATCATTGAGATCCACCGATCCACTTAACCACGAGCAGATAAGAACAACACACACTTTCGCACAACGTCGACAGATATACAACACTCCTCACGGCGTAAGAGCAGTATTACCCTCGGCGATAATAACAACACAACACTTTCGCACAGCGTCGTTGTTATTACAAAATCCTCCAAAACACTTCGCACAGCGTCGAGCAGCTAACCCCACCCTATTGTTTTGTTTTGCAAATAACACAACACCAAAACAACTAACCAACCACACAACCACACCACACCAAAACAACCAACCACACCAAAACAACTAACCCACCTTGACACCACATTTTGTTTTTATAATAAAACACACTTGTTATTTTTATAAAACCCCATTTTTACTCCTCTTTAAAACTTGACAACAAAACCACAATTAAAACTTAGCAACTTAAACAATTACTTTTTAAGTTTTTAAGAAGTTCTTGTTTAATAACCTGCTCTAGAACTTTACAGGTTCTTTTATAAGAACTTCTTTGCACTTGGCCACCCTCTATTAAGAACCACCCAACCACTTGGCCAACTTCTTATTAAGAACCTATCCATGTTCCTATTAAGAACCTACTAAGTTCTTGTTTAAGATTTTGTTATAACTTGACAAACACTTAAAAATAACCTGGTAAAATAACCTGGTAGGAACTTGTTAAAAGAACTTACAAGTTCTTTTAACAAGTTCCTACCAGGTTATTTTACCAGGTTATTTTTAAGTGTTTGTCAAGTTATAACAAAATCTTAAACAAGAACTTAGTAGGTTCTTAATAGGAACATGGATAGGTTCTTAATAAGAACAACCTCAAGTGGTTGGGTGGTTCTTAATAGAGGGTGACCAAGTGCAAAGAAGTTCTTATAAAAGAACCTGTAAAGTTCTAGAGCAGGTTATTAAACAAGAACTTCTTAAGTTCTTATAAAAGAACTAGTAAAGTTCTAGAGCAGGTTATTAAACAAGAACTTCTTAAAAACTTAAAAAGTAATTGTATTTAAGTGGGTTCGGTGGATCTCAAATGACCTGGTGCGTACAAAAAACTTAGTATTGTATTTAAGTGGGTTCGGTGGATCTCAATGATCAGGTGTGCACAAAAAACTTAGTATTGTATTTAAGTGGGTTCGTTGGATCTCAATGATCAGGTGTGCACAAAAAACTTGGTATTGTATTTAAGTGGGTTCGTTGGATCTCAATGATCAGGTGTGCACAAAAAACTTGGTATTGTATTTAAGTGGGTTCGTTGGATCTCAATGATCAGGTGTGCACAAAAAACTTGGTATTGTATTTAAGTGGGTTCGTTGGATCTCAATGATCAGGTGCGTACTATTAACAACCAAAAGTGTTGTGCTGCTGTAGAAGTGCTGCTGCAGGTGTTGTGGATTAAAAACATAAACAATATAAAACATAACAAACAAAAAAAGATGCTAAAGAAGATCTGTATACAAGGATTAAAGGGCGCCTGTTGTTGTTTAAAAGCGCATATATTTTATTATAACAACACAAACTTTTGTATTCTTATGTTTATTATAATTAAAGTGTGTTTAGCATTAAAATAAATCTTAATTAGTGCGACGATTCTTTAGTAGTGCGGTGTGTACAAAAAAACAAGTATTATATTTACGTGGGTTCGGTGGATCTCCAATGACCCGGTGTGTACAAAAAACTTAGTATTGTATTTAAGTGGGTTCGTTGGATCTCAATGATCAGGTGCGTACAAAAAAACTTGAGTATAGTATATTAAGATGGGCTTCAGCACGATGGATCTTCAATGACACCTCGGTGTGTACAAAAAAACTTAGTATTAGCTATTTAAGTGAGGATCCGGTGTAGCCATCTCCAATGAACTGCCGTGAGACGAAAACTCTGGTCGTTACAAAGATGACGCTGTGAGTACGTTGAGCTGTTTTGTTTTTCGAGTTAACGAATTTATTTATTAACTACTACTGTATTTATTCAGGTGTAAATCACGACCAATGTGACACATTATTTATGGTAGAATGTTAGTATTATCAAAATCAGGGCCCTTCTATTGTTTACTCAGTATTATGTATTTATTTGTTGTTAACAACAGAAGTAACTAATTCCTATTTGCCCTTTTTTAACATCTTTCATATAACAACTTCCTCCATTTTTCATTTGTTATTTTTTGTGCTGTTAGGCGATGGAGTACATCTTCGCCCCTCTTAACCTACAGCTACTCCCGCTAATACGTACCGTTTAAATTCATCCTTCATTTTTACCAGCATTAGTTCATCTTTTATTCTTGGGTGCGAGTGTAAGTAAAGTGTAGTGGAGAGTCTTTGATTTTAGTGGTAGTCAGATGTAGATCGCTACACGAACAACTGCTCCTTTTTTGCCAATATCATCGGTTTAAGAAAGCCGATCCTCATAAAAATCATTTTTGTGGGCTATATTTAAAACAAAAGAGATCGCGTGTCGGTTGCTACAAAAGAGTAGCATCCGCGCGTAATAGTGACGTTAATGCCTAGTCATACCAAAAATTCTAACATGTGCCAGTTTAAAGAGAGATTCAAAGTACAGTAAATCCAATAAAGATTGTTTCGCTTTTATTTAACAACACTTTTAACTTCTTCATCATTATACCGTAAAGTTCGTCATTAAATCTTTTAAAACTTTGGTAGTTGGGTTTAGAGGTTAGTTTTAGGGCTTTCTTTTTTGTTATAACTAATTTAACCTCCTTTCGCTTGTGTGGGTTCTCCATCGTTTTACCAAAGCAGCTATTATTCATCAGCTTAAAGAAGTTTTTGTCTGCTTCATCTGTTGCTTTTGTTCTAAGATTTGTATTCTTCATAATGTACGGTTCCATAAATTTACTTTGGTCAAACAAGATGGCTCTATGTACAGCGGTTAGTTTTAATCCGTGGGTTATATAAAATTGTAACAATCTGTAGTGGCAAATGTATTTTTTTTTGTTATTTAGATTTGGCACAAGTTTTGGTAGAGCAGATCCGATTGCTTTTGTTTCTGCGGCTAATGGGAAGTCGTTATGCTGGTCATGCAGCTCCATGGGGTAAACTAAGTCAACTTCTAAAATATAACCCCTTGGTTGGTTGGGGGTTTGTTTAAATAACCACTCTATAAAACCGTTAATGTTGGATAGATTCATAACTTCAATTTTAAAGTTGTTTAGTGGGAGCGCTTGGCACATAGAGTGTCCATAAAGATTGTTAGCATCTAAGTACATAATGTAGTTGGATGGTTTTGATGGATCGTAGGTCGTTGACACCGCGTATTTCGTTGCTTGGCCCCTTTACAGTAAGCGGTGGCACCGCCCAAACTAATTCCCTGCCCAAGCAGTCACACGTGTCTAACATTGTGTGTTATTGCATTAAGATCTGGAGATGTGTAAAGACATTTTAATGTTAGGTGCCGATTCTAAGGAATGCCATCCACAACTCATTCATAGGGAATGCGGTTCATATAATTCACAGGCTCTTAACTCTTCCATAGTGATCGCCAGGACAGAGTTTTTATACTAGATTCTCAAAAACATCAGCTAAGTAAACAAACGTCGGCCTTTTAAGTATGGCGATCGTGGTAATCACCCCATGTTTTTACATTTATAACTCTGGGCTAACCACGCTGCCCTTGTGCCGTCTTCAGTAATTGCTTTACGTTCGCCTATATCCGATACAGTTAATTTAGAACAAGAATCGCAACCTTTAGCCAGTGCACGAGCCAAAGTTCATCAAATCGATCCAAGGAATCCATGTACTCGTAGCGGATAGATTCCTTTTTTTATCTAGTACCGCGATGTTTCAAAATATCTTACTTGGTGGCAAATCGCGCGAATGTGCCGTTAACGCCCTTTTAGTATAATCCCGATCTGAGCGACATTACCTAAGTGTTGTAGGACGAATCAAAAAACGACTAGTTGACAGAGTGTAAATGTCATGACTACTTTTCCAGAGGATTAGGGGGAATGCACTGAACAATCGACTATAAATCGCTAACTTTATCAAAGTGCACGCAGCCTCCTAAGAATTAACTGTTGGCCGAATCAGTCTATCCACGTAGATTGCCTGGAAGAATATGGGATAGGTTATCCAATTCTTTGGATCTAACGACTTTAACAGGAGGTTGCATATTGTTAATGTGAACAGCGCTGCAGCACCTACCTAAATTTACCTTGTTATGTGACATGGTCTCTTACTTTGTGGTCTCATGCCGCGTTACTTAGGCGTTTTTACGGTCTAAATACCAAACATCGTCAAAATCATCTTATACAAATCCAACCATAGTAGCGCGATCAGTAATTTCCAAGTTGATACTTGGGGGTTGCCATAGTTAATTCGGTTTTTTCAAAATTAAGATTGCTTGGAAGTCATGTATTCGCAGGACCATCATTTCCTTTAGGAGAAGATAAGATACGGCCAATTGGGTTCCTCTGTAACATTTTACGGTGCATGGAGGTCGTTCATACCGCTCAGAGTTCTAACAATCAATATTATGCATCAGAGCAGATTATAGCTTGGTTGTCTTAATAAAACAGTTTTTCTAGGGAGGTAGTCTTCTTAGGGTTGCGTCCATTCGTAGCGGCCTTTACAAAATTGCTGAATTCAAAGACATCTACGCGTAAACGCGTGCCATATGGAGCGAGTGTAAACAACTTTTTATAATTTGTAATGAATACTTTACTTCCTTCTTTTGGAGTAATTCTTTCAATTATACTGCTAACAGGGCTTTCACAATTTGTTTGGTGTTTATTTGCTGCAGATGCACTTGGTATTCTAAGTAAACATCTTCTACATATGTCTTGTTTTTTGTTGTAGTCAGTTGTGTGGGTTAATAATCTACTCATTGTACGAATTAAAGTGTAATGACAATTTTCTTCCTCATCTGTTATTAAAAGAAGATCTATATGATTATCATGTGAATCCAATATTCTTGGAACATTTTTGGAGGTGCGAATAGGTTTAAGTTTATTTTTTGACCAAGTATAAACATTTACAGTTAAATGTAGGTTTATTTTGATTCGTTCGAATTTGATTGCACTTTGCATCAAAAGTATCACTGGGAGATTAATATTTGATAAAGTTCAACTCATTAACATAAAGGCGTTTGTAATTAGAAATTCCTGTATGAGCGTTCTCAACAGTTAACATTAACACGGCATGTATTTATTGCAAGAACACATCCACATAAAAACATTTGTTTATCTGAGACTTTTTAATATTAATGGATGCGCTCGTTGCGGCCCCCTGTTTGGCAAGATCAAGGTAGCGTATGTGGTATGTTAAAGGAGTTTCCTACAATTGGTTTCGCTATTTACTTTACTACCAATTTTATTTCTTCGTTTTTCCTCAATAATCTCCTGTCACCCCATCCAGATCCCTCTTTGTTTTGCCTTCTTCAGCATGCTTTAACAAACCTGATCATACATATTGCTTTCTCATTCAACTTGTAGAGAATCATCCTACACGTTTAAATGCCAGCTTGTTGTTTTGTAGCAGACCCAAACTTTTAACATTGGTTTCATCACCACCTATCAGAAGTTAAATCTATTCTAGACTGCCTAATAAAACTTTAATTAACTAGGTGGTTCAATTGTTAATCTGTTTCATGGATTTGAGAAATAGCGAAATTTAACACTTCCTTTTTAAAAAAGTCAAATGTATCAATAATTCTCATAATTAGTTTCCTTAAAACTTTGGTCTTAATACACTAACATCTCCAAAAGCAATTTCATCTTACATCCAAATAAATCACTGCTAATTCGATATCTATTAAGCCAGTTCTTTGTTTTGATTGGTATTTTCTTAATATCATGCAAATATTCACCTCTCCCCCCTTTCCTTTCTTCACTTATTGCCCCTTCTGGTGCTGTATTTTTTTATTGAGACTCATTTTTATAACACAAAATAAATACATAATTTAAAAATTAATTATTTTTCTTTTACTATAAAGTTTAGGTGGTTTTATAACTGGTTTCAATGATTTTTTTATATTTTACTTTTCCCCCCCCCCCCCCCCCCCGTACCCCCCGAAACTGTCTGGAAATCAATAAAATCAGAGTAAAAGTAAATTTTCTAATTTTACTTGATCTTCCATGAAAATGTGGACTTTTGGGGTGAATTCAAGTACTTGATTAAAACCAAAACCGAAACCTTCCCCCCCAAAACTGTGCTGGAAATCAATAAAATCAGCCAAGAGTAAAGACCTAACTTTTCTAATTTTACTATGATCTTCCATGAAAATTTGGACTTTTGGACTGTGATTCAGAGTCTTTGATTAAAACCGAAACCTCCCCCTGAAACCGAAACTGGGCCTGCGAATTCAATAAAATCCCCCCCCCAGAGTTAAAAAGTAACTTTATTAATTTTAACTTGATCTATCCATGAAAATTTGGGCCCGCTTTTTAAAGGTGCTAGAATTCAAGGTATCGTTGATTAAAAACCCCAAAACCGACAACTGCTGCCTGGAAATCAATAAAATACAGAGTAAAAGTAACTTTTCTAATTTACTTGATCCTCCATGAAAATTTGGACTTTTGGGTGAATTACAAGTACTTGATTAAAACCGAAACCGAAACCGAAACCGAAACTGGGCTGGAGTTCAATAAAATCAGAGTAAAAGTAACTTTTCTAATTTACTTGATCCTCCATGAAAATTTGGACTTCTGGGTGAATTCAGGTACTTGATTAAAACCGAAACCGAAACTGTGCTGGAAATCAATAAAATCAGAGTAAAAGTAAATTTTCTAATTTTACTTGATCTTCCATGAAAATTTGGGCTTTTTGGGTGAATTCAAGCACTTTGATTAACCGAATACCGCCAAACTGGGCCTGAAAGTTCTGGTTTAGACGTTCTCTGCCAGTTTATGTAGCCCCCACTCACACAAACACACGCACGCACACGCACACGCACACACGGCACGACAAAACACACACACACACACACACACACACACACACACACACACACACACACACACACACACACACACACGCACACACGCACGCACGCACGCACACACGCACACACACACGCACACGCACACACACACACACACACACACACACACACACACACACACACACAGAAGCACACAGGCTTTGTTCCCATTCCAGTGTAGTCCTATTCTTACTGAACTTGGAGTACAACAAGGGTGAGGGGGTCAAATGTAATTATCTGTATTGTTACAAATTCGGGACTTTCCTGGTGTTGCACTGCCTCCGGGCATTGCCTCCAGGATCGTTCCCACCATCTTTATAATCCACTAATGTCCCATATGTGTCTGTCCCAGACCGAATGACGTTGAGCAGAATGTAATCGTCGAGAGACAAAAATCAGTTGTTTTCTTCTGAGTTGATGTCAGTGGCATTCGAAATGTGATCGGTTTTCAGTAGATTGTTGTGCAATGGTGGAAGGTCGGGTGCCCACCGGCTGAAGGCATAATGCGTTTCGCATAAATCCTTTGATCAGATGCCGCGACGGCGCAAAAATCGAGTGTCTCACTTCCAAAACAAACTGGCAGTTTCAGCTATAAAACGATGTGTTCGTGCCATTTACGCATCAAGTACTGCACTCTCTGACAGGCTCTAATGCACCATACGCCTCTACTTTCTGTTAACTTTATTACTATCCTATACCCCTATGCCAAATCCTGATCCATAACCCTACATCCCTAACCTCATCCCAATAACTTTCTGAGTTTTACATGCGACAAATGCCATGTCCACAATAGCTTTGTATGCGAAGTGTCAGTATGTGAATCGTCTTTATGCGAAGCGGCAGTATGTGAAACGGTAATATGCGAACCGGGGCGCACCGGGAAGGTCGTATTATATCGTTAACATTCGATTGAACACAGTTCACACTTCGAATGACACTGACTTCAACTCACAACAAGAAATCAACAGCAACCCCCCTCAACTGCTATAGACAGTCTGGGTTGTTTTTTGTCCTTTAGGTTGTACAAAAACGATCAGACCAGCTAGTAGATTTAAGTAAGCATCTAATGAGGAAAACTTCCCCAAAGGAGATATGTTTTTAGTTTTTTTTGTTTTTTAATCCCTCCCCCAGGCGGCTAAGCCCAAACAAAAAACACAAAAAACCCACTAAAGTCGGAAAGCCACATGCTGCTCAAACGTTCGCCGTAGTTATCATTCTTTACTGAGAATATCCAAGTCACCTACATACTACATTTTATTTAGTGGAAAACTTATACATTAGGATATGCTAATCCTCATTTTAAAAAAAATTGAGAACGTTTTTAAGTCTATTAGTGAAACATTTAAATGAATAGCCTGAATGCTCTACCTCCTTCAGGGGCATATCAATCGTAAAGTAGTGAACGTTTATCTACGACATTTTCGTTTTGACCGCAATAATGATACTATTGCCACGGTTGAACAATATAAGGAAACGAAAGTGCGATAAACTTACTCATCTATATCCATTGATAAACAAAATATCATACTCGTTCCGTTTCATGACATTATTTTACACATTGACTCAACGTTTTTTTTTTTTTTTTTTTTTTTTTCTTTTTTAAAATAAATTTTTTTGCAGGGTAATAAAATTTTTTGACCTATGCTCTCGCTTTACATTAATTATAGCCGAAGTTACTGGTTCAGTTTTAGTTAATAGTTGCCCAGCTTATCACAGTTGCACCTCCGTTTGCTCTAGTTGTTCCTCATCAGCTAACATACTTCATCTTCCCCTTCCCGCCCTACTTTATACAAGCCGGCATATAAACGGACCGCAGTTCGAGGACCGCGTGGCTCTGCTGGACGGTACTAAAAAAAAAAAAAAAAAAAAAAAATACGCCAGTCGTGCAGGTTTATTTAACCGCAGGCTGTGGTTACTGCCACCCTACCACAATTCTAGTATTGTTAAAAAAATCAGGGACTGTAACTGTGTTCGCACTAGCCCTACTCTGCGCGACCATTGCCTCCAGTGTTGTTCCCACCTTCTTTGTATTTTAAAATGCCCCACATGGTCGAAAGACCGCAGACCTAATTTTCATTTTCCATCCTTCTTCAGCGTGGCGGGTTTTTTGTTTTTTGGACTACGACCATCAACCGCCTCTGCGGCCCATCTCCACATCGCAACCCAGCCACGCAGAACAACTTCGCTCCCTCAAGGGACTTTCCGACCAGGTGAGGAAGTAAAACCTCCACTCAACAACAACAACTTGTTTCCATTCTGGCCTCCATCCTCGCGTAGCCCTGCAACTCTTTTTCCCTCCCTTTTTCTACTGCTATCTCGAGGACAGCAAGTGCCCCTCACAAATATCCGTTACCCGACATCCTAAGGTTGTTTTGGCGTTAAAACCCGCTCCTTCAGTTTTCCCCCCCCCTCCCCCCCAGTTAATGCACACTCAACGTACGTGTGTGGAATGTTATTGAAGGCACAAGAAGTCTGAAAGCAAGTAGGCTGGCTGCTAGGGGTAGTCCATTTATTTGTCTTTGATTTCAGTCTTGTGTTGTTAACACAATCATTCGTCTGCTATCTCTCCTTATACATGAGATGGGTTTCCATCAGACAGGACAGGTAAGTAGACGACGCATATACCGGAGAGAGAGAGAGATGAGATGAGAGAGAGACAGGGGAGAGAGACATGGACATAGAGAGAGAGAGGGAAGAAGAGACAGTAAGCGAGAAGAGAGAGGAGACGAGAGACGACAGACAGACAGACAGGAACAGACAGAGAGAGCAAACAGACAGCAGACAGAGCACAGAGAGACAAGATCGAGGACAGGAGATCAGAGAGAACATGCCGAACAGCTCTAGTTATATTTTATACATGCAAAAAAACACAGTTCGTTCAGCAATGTACTCGATCATTTCGCCCTCCCGCCCTGTTGACTTTGCTTGCACAGCCCATCCTGCGTCTCTCAGGAACCTCCATCAGGCCGTCGTGTTCCGGAATCTGACTTCTCTAGCTGCCAGCACCAGAGCTCTGCCCTAGGAACCAGCGACTAGCGCAGATCAAGCAGGCGGAGCTTGCAGAGGACTAGCAGGAACACCACCATAGCCACTGTTAGACCCCATGGAACAACCTGTGCTAGGCTGTGGACAACTGCCACCTCCATGGCACACTTAGGCGAACTCTGAATACTCTGTGAACACCAGCATTCTGAACCAAGAACAATGCAGCACCCAACAGGAGAGCGTAGCGTCCCAGCCACAGATCCCCGCGGTCAGCTGACACCGTGACGGAGTACAACGGCCCTCCTAAGGCTTGCCGGCCCAGAGACCAGAGCAAAGCGAAGGGAACTTGAAGCCCGAGGATACGGAGAACTGCTTCAATCCATTAGTGCGTCTGTGTATGACGACTAGGCCAGTAAGAATCGTGCCTGATAATGTGAAGTTAACTGCGAGGATTGCCGTGAACCATTGGAAGTGGTGGTGGAAACGATAGTGGTCGAACAGCGCCATGCGGCACAGACCGGACTGGGTCTGGACACCCCAGTGGGACAGTGCAGGAAAGAAAGGTACTGCGGACAACATGACTCCAACAAGCCAGGCTAATACACATAGAACGCTTGTCAAACTGTGACTCCTTTCCCACGAGTGTATAGGGAGATAGAGAGCAACAACGTGGTTCAAAGTGATGACGACTATGATAAGAGTTGACACCACACTGGACAGGAGAGAAAGGAACCCACTGACTCTGCACGTCACACTGGACGTCCACGTGCGTTCCACTCGGACATAGCTCCCTAGAAACAGGCGGTCAGCAGCGAGGATGACGCTGATGTGGCCACCCATGGACATGTGGGCAGCGTTCAGTTGGACGAAGGTCAGCGGGAAACGTGCGCCCACAGTGTCCTTCAACAGCACAGCCATGCAGGCCACGTGACCCACAATGGCGCACAGTGCGGTCAGCCAGAACACGGCTCTGTACAGCCGGGAAGGAAGCAGCCTGTCGCAGGAATGGAGGAAACCTCTTGGAGCGAAACAGTTCACTCCACTGACATCTTTATGAGTTCCTTGAAGGATGCTTTGGCAGCAAAACCTGTAGTTTGACGAGAAAAGAGTTTCTAAATGAGTTGACCGTGATAGAATGTCAAATGAAAAGTGCTGCACTAAGTTACCCCTAATGTCTAACACTTTGAGCTGTGGTGCGTTCTTGAAAACGAGAGGACCAAACACTTCTATGGCGGAATAGGACAGGTTGAAGACCTTCGTACGAGGTAAGTACAAATCAGTGTTATGTACACTTAGATGCGTTCCTGATACATCCAGTTGTTCTAATGAATGAAAGACGATTTCCTTAATATTATTTGTCACTTCACTCAGTGGATTGTTTGACAACAGAAGAACTCTTAAACTAGGCGATTCTCGAAAAATGCTCACATCAATAGATTTGATACCGTTACCGTACAAATCGAGATGTTGTAAATTTCTAAGGCTGATTGCAGACACATTCACTAAGAAACAATGCGACAAAGACAAAAATACAAGATACCAGTTTTGTGTGAAATCAGCTGGGGACATTCCTGAGCCAGAGGCATAGATCTGTCGAAGCACGTTGCGAGAAGACTTCAGCAGGGAAACGGTTGACTGCGTTTATGTAGGACAGAGAATCAACAGACACACACAGCCCTGCGGGCAGGCCCACCCTGTCACACATCAGTTCATCATTCCCGCCCTGTGCGACACTGCCCCCCAGCCGCTCTCACACAGATGATATTCCTATGCACACACACAGTTGAAGATCGCCAACGATACAACCCGGGAACAGCGCTCAGTCTCACACAGCCTTGTTTAATCCCTCTCCGATGCGAAAGCAGTCGGAGAATCCATTGCTAGCGCGGTGTAGAGAGGCAGACAGCACGCTCCACCCCGCGTCTCAACGTGCAACGGTAAAGACTGCCCTGGGACAACCGCCAGTTGCCCCTCACTGCGCTCATAATTCGCTGGGCTAAAGTAACCAGCTGACCATCCAGGTTGATAGAACATTTCTTTGCCCGCATAACTGATTTTCTAGTTCCAGCGCACGCTGAAGCCGAGTGTATGTGCTGCTATTAATCCCAGCGCGGATGGTAGCCATTTCTTTTCATCCAGAGTAGGTCCAGACAGTCTGCCCCCCGAGCGACTTATTACAGCGTTGCACTCCGTGACCACACACGCGCCATATAGCCACAGACACACAAAACGGAAAAGCATTTTTTTTGAGCAAGGTGATATGCTGGCAGAAAGCCTCGTCAGATAGCTTGTCCAGGTAGGCAGTCCTGAGAACTCGCCAACGATCACACACTACTGTGTAGGGAACGGTGTTTGTGTCAGCATCGTCACAGCCAAACATGGCGTACACAGAGTTCACTGGTCGTTCTTGTGGAGCCACCGCACTTTTCTTTTGTGCATCAGTTTCATTAACAAATAAAGAACAATGGAGTTGTTTTGTTTTCTCACAATGGCTGTTGACATCGCATCTGAAGAGTGTGTGCATAATAGCATCATCACCTGGACAAAGGAATAGGAACTGGAGTGTATTTCTCAACATGGTGTTTGAAGACAACTTGTGATAGGCACACTGCACGGAAAACGTACCACGTGATGGCAGGTTCCTCTCACACAGCACTAATCTATGCTTAATTATCTGAACTTGAACCATGTTCATTGACATCATGTAGATATACGGCCTTTCCTTAAGAATAACAAAGTAGGCCGTCCTTTCAAACGAATATGTACTTAAGGTTGTCACGAAATGATTGACGTTGTAGATGAGGGTACCATCTGACCAGTGACGGAATCTGCTATAGAGAAAAGACACACCACTCCAGCCTGACTTCAGACCAAAGAACATTTCCATTATGACAGTGTTTTCAAACATCGGTTGAGAATCTCGCTGTTCTCTTTGCGTTTTTATCGAAGCTAAATCTGCTCCTATGCTTCTGCACTTGTAGATAAGAAACGAATGATAATTCCAGATATTAAAGGAAACTAGAGTGAAACACTTGCGGACAGAAGCCACCATCCCCTGGCATTGAGGGCTGCTGTAGGGACAGTGTTCCGTTTCGTCCTGACCTTGGTCACACTGCACGTGCAGATTGCAGTGCACGTGACGCCGAAATGTGACGTAATGCTCCACAGAGCAGTTGAGTGAACCAGTAGGCAGCACCTGGGGTTGATGTGTTTCAGGAAACACAGAGAAGTACAGTTTCAGGCCTGCGTGATAGTTCATACCATACGAGAAAGAGATTTGAAGAAATGAAGAGAATACTCTTGGGTTGGCAAACAGCTCAACATATAAATGTCCAGAAATAGTGTTATTTGTGTTAAGGTTTGTGGAGACAATCTGTACACGTTTTCTGTTAAAGTTGGATTTGTGCACTTGCTGCACACTAACCACAGTGACGTACCATCTGGGGGCATTTAATGATTGCGCGAAATGCACACGTTTGGGATAAAGCGGCGCTATCAGAAATCCAGAATGTTTTGATAAATATTTTAATATAAAACCGATATCTTGCCCAACTAAAATAACATCGATTTTTGCCATAAACTTGTTCGTGCTGAAAATGAACAACCTTTTGAAAGATTCGAAAAACGCTTCTCTCAGAGTATGATAATTGCATCTGATCTTTACGCTGAAGTATGGAGACTCGGACACTGTGTGACTGACGAGAGAGGAATCGCACCAGTATACCAGCCGCCTGATGCCGGGGTCCTTGGGAAGAGCACGTACACGCAAGCCATGCGGCACTTAGTTGCTCGCTGAAGATGAAGCTTGCAGAAAAAGCAGGTGGGGGGACTTGTACGCCAGAGGCCAGTGATAACCATCCAGGTAGAGACTGAGAAATGCCGGGCCCAGGCTGTGCTCACAGTCTGCAGCCATGGATCTGCCACACCGCCAGCGACTGGTGCCGGAAACGGATGAGTTACCATGGGCAGCACGCCACTCCAGAGGACACAGGGACACAGAAGTTCTGGGTCGCAAGCCGTACTGTGTAGGCGTGTAGCCTGTTTTCACTGTGCCGTGGCACCAAGTAATGTGTGAACTAGTTTTACAAGATGTATGTTCGTGCAGCGCGTAGCTAGAAGGTAGACTTCAGATGTTGTCGATATTCCTTTGACATGATGCCTTTAGCAAAGAGGACAGAATATCCGTTGATGCGTTTGCAAGATTAAACCTAGAGCTTTATTGGACTCCAGAGTGACATTTGACCACATGACCTTCATCTTCAAGCAATACATGCGCCTAAGATGATCAGACCTTGTGCATTAAAGTGAGGAAGCCATCTGCATCACAGGCCTCCAAACACACACTGACCGGAGACGAGCCGTAGGAAGACACACCTTGCTCATCGGCATCATCTTCCATGGTTCAGTCATACGAACCCATGGGTGCAGCCTTGAGCTGTACTCAGGATCGTGTGCACTGAACTTCCAGTGGCCTTTTCAGCAGACGCCGCTGACGAAGAGAGCATGATAACCCCGAAAGCTCCGAGGTGAGCCTTATACTTTTTTTCGTGTTTCAATCGCCTTCTTACTGGCCTAGAACTACGCATCTGCATGCGAAATTTGAGGATCCAAGGTCCCTTCATTCAAACGCTATCGTGTTAATATAATCCGTCAGGCAGGAACAAACAGACAGACAGCTGTGAAGACATTAATCAGCTATTGCTTTGCGGATGGTCAATGAACATTTAGTTTTTGTATGAAAGCAAAATATTGCGCAGATAGTTTTTTAGTTGTTTTCATTATTGACTTAAATGCTAGTTTGATTTCCAACGGTGACGAAGAAACCGATTGATCATTTCGCCGCCCGCATGCAATACAGACGTAAGTCGAATGACGTCACTTCACATGAGGAATGGAAAACTCAATATTTTGGTCATTTCAGGCCACATAACGTCATTTTTTGTTCCTTTAGCGTCACCATCAGTGTTTTATCTTTGCAAATTGTTGTTTTACAGCTTTGTTAGATGATGCAGCTTGTCTTAGATCAACTGGTAAGTCCAACACATCAAAGTTGACCAATTTTGAGTTACGTCTGTATTGCAGTGCGGACGGCGATTTAACTTCTGAAAGCTTTAGACTAGCGTAAGCCCTCTTTAATCCTATCAGACAAGTTTGATAGTTTATAGGCGCCTTTCACTTTCATTTCTATATAGTTTAAAGTAAAAGATTTTAAACAAACAAAAATATGTTAAAAAAGGACAGAACAGGGTGGTGACCAACTTCATCCAACAGGCTGGTGTTGTCAGGCTTGTTTGGCCGGCCTGCAGCCCAGATCTCAACCCCATAGAGCATGCATGGGATGAACTTGATAGGTGGGTGAGGGCAAATCATCCTCCCCCCATGAATCTCCAGCACCTACTCCAGATGCTTCGTGCCGAGTGGCAGGCCATCCCACAGGAGTTCTTCGTGAAGCTGGTGACACACACACTACTGAACATGTCGAAGGACTTACAATTTTCGTTTTGAGCCCCTATGTTGTTTGAGCGCTCGCGGAAAGCAAACGGATAATCAAATCAGAATGAAATTTGGTACTCTGATTGACGAGATAATGAATTAAATGCTTGCCCAAAAATATTGCATTGCCATTCGTGGTTGGAAAGTTGTGCATGTGTGTGTGACTGTTCCCTAACTTTTTTCCATCAGTATATATATGAAACAACAAAGTGTGTTTTAATGACTTATTTTATATATATATATATATATATATATCAGAACAAAAAAAGAGAAGAACTAAAAAAGAATGAAAACTAACAAGAAAGAATGTAGACTATTCCCAATATTTCGGCTTTTGGCCTTGGACGCGTGACAGACAGTAGAACAAACTTGACGTGACAAAATACAACACGTAACTTTTCTTGACCGTCATTGTTTGTGACCCACCTTCTTGTGTGTATAATTATTATTGTGTGCAGTGTGTGTGTGGTGTGTGTGTGTGTGTGGTGTGTGTGTGTGTGTGGTGTGTGGGTGTGTGTGTGTGAGTAATTCATTTTGACTATTGAGTCCACATAATAAAAAAAAATGAATCCCCCAGTGCAGTCTCCTCTCTCTCTCTCTCTCTCTCTCTCTCTCTCTCTCATCTCTCTCTCTCTCTCTCTCCTCTCTCTCTCCCTCCCTCCATCCCTCCACTCTTTCTCATATTCATGTCCGCTCAGTCCATCTTTGTAGTTATCACTTCCAAACTATGTAGAACTACCGCCAGATAGATATACTGGTCTCCAAAAGTTAAGGCCGGCTTCTGTTTTCAGTAGCTTGATATCTATTTATTGTACACTAAGACAACAATGAAGGAAATGGCAAAACTTAGGCTACTCAATAAACTTTCCTTCCTGTTGCACGTGCCTGAAAACCAGTTTTGCAGACATTGCGAGTACAGCAACAGCGTTTAGGTACGCTTAAACATGTGGCAAATTCACGAGGAATTTCACGAAAGTTTGGTCTCTTTTCGCTGAAGAATCAGGCTGATGCAGGTTTCTTGCCTATGCACGTGCGCAAGGCATGACTGTAGTGAACACTGCTGAGCAAAATAGACAGAATGTGTATTTAAGGGCGGCAACCAGAGCTCTCAATAAGCATGCCTCCAAGACAGAAGAATTCGTTCTTCCCAGCCCTTAAATCTTGGAGACCGGATATATATATATATATATATATATATATATATTAATTACACACTATGCCGAATAGAGACAGCAAAAAAATGCTTTTTGATGAGTACACAATGCATTGATTAACCTAAAAAAAATATAATATTGTTGTGTGGAGTGGATTTAATACAGTATTATGCAAGCTAAAGATATTATCTCTGGCGGGATTTCATTCAGATCACGTTAATACTCGCTTTAATAATTTGCTGACGAGAGGGAATTGTACGACACATGGAGGACTATATTAATCTGACATAAAAGAATTCACATGTCAAGGAAGAATCCATTGGAGCCAGGACGTTAGGGACTATGTTCTGACAGACTGTGCAGCTTATTTGAAAAAAGTAACGCATTGGCAGTTATAAGTGTCAATTTCAGACCACAGAGGGTGTTTGGCTTCTTTAAATTTCTAGAGTTGAGCGCGGAAAAGGGTTATTGGAAATTGCTTTTTGAGAAAGAGTTGTGACGCAAATGAACAACTTTATTAGTACGGTGGATATAAGAAACAAACGGTGACCAAATTGCTTGGGAACTTATGAAAATCAAGATAAAAGAGTTTTGTATGGGAATTTTTATAGCAAACAAAAAGCAAGAGTCTCCAAAAAACAATTCTATTAAGCTATATGATGAATGAACAAGTTAGATCAATCAAATCAAATCAAATCAATTCACTTTATTATCCCCCAAGTAGAAATTTTGTTCAGGTGCCAGAATAACAAAGACATTCGACATTCAGCATGCATGAATAGGAGCAAAATTCACACATAATATACGCTTAAAGATATACATTATTATGTGGATACATACACGTCTAAGGATAAGCATGCATAGTTTCTTTACCACGATGAACCACACAGCCTGAGTCCACGATCCTAACAACGCCTCA
>CM065703.1:0-23636 GCA_017654935.2 Phymorhynchus buccinoides | reverse complement strand
AGAGAGAGAGGAAGAGAGAGAGAGGTGGATGCCTAAAGTGTGTGTGTGTGATGCTTTGTTCAAACTGCTGTATTTTGTATTGTGTTTTTTGGTCTGGGAGTGATGGTGGTGATGGTAACGGGGGTGTGTGTGTGTGTGGGTGTGGTGTGGCGTGTGTGTGTGTGTGTGGGTGAGAGTGTGTGAGAGTGTGTGTGTGGGTGTGTGTGCGTGTGTGTGTGTGTGGTGTATGTGTGTTGCGTGTATGTGTGGGTGGGGTGGTATGTGTATGCCATTGCATTAGTGCTGTGAGCAATAATCGTTGTGTTGTTGAATGTGTTGTTTGAATTTATGTATTTTGTTAAGCGCAAGAGACTCAAACCCCCCAATTGTGAAGGAATGCGCTATATAAATGATCACTATTATTATTATAGTCTGGGGGACTTGGTGGCCTTTTACCCCCCCACGGTTTTCAGAGATTGGACTCAGAATATTATGATGCGTGCTATGGTACACGAGTTGACACACATACATGAACACACACACACATTGCCGTCTACCGATTACGTGCGCACCTCCCCAACCCACCACGCACACCGACCATCAGACCACCCCACCGCAACGAGAGTCAAAATGGCAACCCCCCCACCCCCCCGCCTATAACTTCGCAATGTGTGCCCGGACTCCCCCCACCCACACCACCCCCTTCGGGGGATGATACCAGGGCAGGTGGGGTTCTTAGCCATTATTTACTTTTTTTTTTTTAGTTCCCACCTTCTGAAGTTCTGTGCTTGTAAACTTCCTCGATCTGTAACTCTCTTGACTGCCTTTTCCTTTGCTTGCTGTCATCTACGATCTTCGCCTTACCGGTCGGTCCATTCTTGCCTCTTCCCGAAACACTTTCAAAAAGATTTCCTCCAGCTGAAATTGGACGCTGGGCCTACCGGTAATATTCTTACTACGGCGCATAACGGCAGCATGACGCATTCTTATGCGCTCATTAATGACAGGAAACGTGGCAACGAAAGAAGAAAAAGAAGAAGAAGATGTGTTGGGACTTACTGGTTGATCTGGACAAAATGCATCATCAACAAAAGCTGTAAGAAGAAACAAATTACTAAATAGATAAAACACCGACACGTGATGTTAGATTAACAAAAAAAGGACGTAATGACCCGAAATTTGACGAATATAGTTTCATTTCTCAACTTTCAATTTCTCTGTTTGCGTGCACACACACACACATTCCAAAACCAGGTAGGACTGTTAGTACAGAACATACACAAAGGTACAAACATTATTACCAAAAGCCTATGTTACAAAGCTGCAAACCTTGCAAGATAATGAAGCCAACTTTTTGGTTGTAGGCAGGAGTGAGTTGACAATGATCCCCCACATGTAGTTTAGGTGAAAGGGTGGGAGTAAAAAGACCGGCTTCAGTCATCTGCTGCATAAGTGCGAGAGCTCTGTATATCGGCTTTTTGTTTCTTAAACACAACACACAAGTGACATCACACACACAGGTAACAACAAAACACACACACACACCCACAGTGCAAAAACACACACACACACGCATGTGCACACACCACACACACAGGAGTGACACACACACACACACACACACGCACACACACAAACATAGGGACACACAAACACACCACACACTACCAACACATTATCACTACCGTCATAAGAACTTTGGACAATCCACCAAACTGACATCCAGGACGCTTTTCAAATACGCGCCTCAATCCCGCCAGAGTCCCCGCCACTGCTCCTGCACTAACAACCTCCTCCTTCTCTTCGTCCTCCCACTCGCTCCTCCTCCATCCACTATCTCGTCTGTCATCTTTTCAAAATCATCACGTCTCCGCTCGATGGTATTTTTCTTCGCTCTTCCCGACTAACAGCGGCGGCGACAGGTGGCAAAATCTCTCGCCGCGGTGCGCTTCGCACGCCCTCAGTCCGTGAACACGGCGCCTATCTCACTCGGCTGGAGCTCAACTGGAGATCATCACACGGTACGCGTCTCAGACGGGTCTGCCTCTGTAGTGGAGGAGAGCGGGGGAGGAAGGAGAACGGAATGGTGATATTGGCTCCATTGTCGCAGATTTCGTTCCGAAGAAGACGTTGGAGATCGAGTATTTTCGGTCGATGCGGCTCCTATGACGGAAAGAACTCTGAACGGCAAAATGGTCGTCTCGGATTCGGCGTGAGTCACGGGGGAAGATAGAATAAAACGTCTGTGCGGGTCTGCGAAGAAAAAAACGAGAAGAAGAAGAAGAAAGACGCAGAGAGAAACAAGAAGAGGAGGGAAGTTTGGGCGGATTAGTAGTGTTTTGTTTTTTTTTTCGGGCCATTTGCCTGCAACATGAAACACACCATCGGGGACATGAAACGTAGAAACCTGCACTTTCTCGCTCAAAGATGAAGAAGAAGCGGAAGAGTGGGGGACATTTTTGAACAGTGCTCCTTCCCCACAATCTTTGAAAAAACACAACATCGGTACTTGGGATTGAACGAAGCAGACGTAGTGTCCTCGACTTTCGTTCTCCCTCCCCCTTTCACCACGCCTTCTCCTCTCTTCTCTCAATCACGGAAGAGTGCGTCGGCTGTTTGGAGGTTGGTCCTGTTGCGCGGCGGCGTGGTCTTGTTCCCACGATGCATTGCCGACTGGCACGTGCTGCAGATGACTGGCAGAGCTCTCTCGGCAGCGAGCAATGATGCTGGTTTCTATGCTGATGATTGTTAGTTAGCTGGAGGAAAGAAGGAAAAAAAAAAATTTTCTTCTTGTGTTTTTACTTACCGCATTTTCGGACTATAAGACGATACTTTTTTTTCGGCTAGACTGAGGATCCTGTGACTATTTTCTTTCTTCTGCGTTCACAGGCCCATATGGCCATAAATGGGTAAGGTACGTATGTGTCAGTTTCAGTTTTCAATGTGTCCCGAATAGCGTAAAAGCCGACGCATTCGATTTTTGGAGGAGCTCAAAGCAAGAAAAATTATTTTGGAAGAAGGAGAGCTTTTTTTTTTTAAAGGCAGGAGAATGAGGGCAATAAGTAAGAAAGACAGTAGAGGACAGAAACAAAGGGAAAAGGCAAAGTCAAAGAGTGGCAGATTAGAGGAAGTTCCAATCACAGAACTTCAGAAGGCGGGGGAACAACTATTTTTAGAAAAGACAACCAAGTATCCCCCAGGGAGACTCGTGGAGGGGCGGGACCAATCCAGCCACTGTTTATGAGTAGGCATGAGGCATCCACCAACGGCCCAAGGTAGGACAATCAACATATAAGAGAAAAATTCAGCCAGACTCACAGTCGCAGCAGGAAGCAAGCCAGTTGGAATCGCTGTCGAGTGCCGTGCCGTGTCTGAGTCGATGCACCATATGTAGACGTCTCGCGATGACTAGTGACACTTTGCAGTCTGAGCCACGCCCCAGACGGAAAAAAATTAAATAAAAGTAATACATGAACATCTTAAAATCAAACTTGTGAAGATGTATGAACACAAAACACGATGCAACTGGAGGAAATTACAAAAAAAAAGAGGCAAGGCAGGCGGTCCAGGGGCCCGCCAGGCCCCAGTTAGTGGGCTAAGGGGGGACAACTGCCCCCTGAAAAGCTGAAGAAAAAGCAAATCAGACTCAATTTGAAGCTTTTCCAGGCTTGTAAAGTGAGAATTCCAACACTTTTTTCCCCTGCGAATTGAACTTTTTATTTGTGGTTCAAAATTGAAAAAACAGGTGCTGCCTGTATCCGAGCCCAAGGTGGCATCCAGCACAAAGCCTTAACCTCTTGGATCTGGATATGGATCTGTAGTCGAAGGTAGCCTATGGAGCTATAAGCATAGGCGGCGCCTCTGCATTATTCTGATCAAAACAGCCCTTCGGAAGTTGGCCTCTGTTATCAAGCCGCAAAACCGCCGTAGCTTCGCCCCACCTGACACCCCCCCTCTGATGACATTTTTGATCGCGCACTAAGTCTGGCTTGTATACAAAACGCTTGAAGAAGCTTCTCACTTGCAATGATGTGCTAGTAACTGTACAGCGCCTGGGTGCTCATACAAAATTATAGATTTTCCCGAAAAACGGTGGAAGAATCCGTAACACCAGAAGAATCTTTTCTATAACAAATGCAAATGCAAGAGGGTTAAAACGGAAATGTTTTTACAACACATATCATATCATGTAACAATTCACCGTTTATACAAACTGATCTTTCTGCTTGAAAAAAAAAAAAAACAAAAAAAGGGGGTGGGGGAATAAAATAATACTGAAACAGCTTTAGATAGAAACTGAATTTTAAACAAGAAAACATGTCTTGACGACAAAGAAGCACACACCCCATACAAATAAAATAAATAACGCATGAAAAGCTTTAAAGTGGTAACTTGCCTGCCAAACCTAATAATACAAACGCTGAAATGCAGCTGACCAAGTCCCTATATTATCTTATGCAACACACACACACACGAACATACACTTCTCAGGGAGAAAAAACCTGAGGGCGGATGGGAAAAAAGCCTTGTTAGCTTATTCTTTAACCCTCAATAAAAGATGATTTGACTTGTACTTGACAATACACCTACACACACACACACAACACACAAAACACACACATAACACACACACACAACACACACACACACACACACGCACAAACAACTTACACAACACACACACACAAACAACACATCCATCCACACATGCTCTCTCTTCTTCCATGTCAAAATTTAGAACAATATTAATTAGACAAATAGTCTGAAAAAATGAACTCCTACACAAATATTAACACAAGCACATGCACAGATCCAGACACACACACACTGACACACACACGTCTCTCTCTCTCTCTCTTTCTTCCATGTCAAAATAGAATCAAATAATTACAGACAATACTTGACAAATACCCCTTTTTGTCTGACTCACTTTTAGTGGAAGGGGACGTTAATACTCAAGAAACAACAACACACACACACACATACACTTTCCCTCTCTCTTCATGGCAAAAATAGAACCATACAATTATAGACAAGTAGTTTGAAAACAGGAACTCCACACACAAAATATTAACACAAGCAGACACACAGAGGACAACAGACAGACTAGAAGACAACACAACACACACACCACACCCAAAAATGAACATGAAAATCCTAAAGTCCCTTTACTTTCACCTGACATTATAATAGAACCAGACTCAGATGATAAAACTCCAGATCCTTTCTTCAGGGGTAGTAGGCTAAACCCTGTTGCAAGAGTTGCCGTTTCTTTTTCCTCTCTTCCTCATCTATCATCCGTGCTGGCTGCTACTATTAGCGCCGAGTGTCTGAATTCTGGGTTTGGTGCAGGCAATCGGTTACACGAGGTCCTTTTTTCCTTGCCTTCTTCCTCTGATGTAAAACAAAAAATAATATACCTAAATAAAATAATGCCATTCAATCAATCAACAGAACAATCTGAATCAATCAACCACCCAAAGTCCAGTCCATCTAAACAACCACAACAAAAAATCAACCCAATTAATCAACCAACAACCAAAATCAATCAACCAGTCAACAAAGTCAGTCGATCAAAAAACCAACCAACCAACCCATCAACAAAAATCAACCATTAAAACAACCAACCAACAAAATCATCAACCAACCACCAACAAATATCAACAACCAGCCAACAACTAAATATGCAATCAACCAACCAACAAAGATCAATCAACCAACCAACAATATCAATCAACAGCCAACCAACAAATATTAATGTCAACCAGCAAACCAACCAAAGATCAATCACCAATCAACCATAGCAATCAACCTAACAACCACTATCAATCAAACACCACACCAATATCAATAACCAACGAACCAACTAAATAGCAATCAACAACAAAATATCAATCAACAGCCAACCAAAAAAATATCAACAAACAACAAATATCAATCAAATCAACCAACCATATCAATCAAACCAACCAACCAACAACTATCAATCAGCCAACCAAACAAAATATCAATCACAACCACAAAATAGCAATCAACCAACCAACCAACAACCAAAATCAACCAACCAACCAACAATATCAATCAATCAACCAACAATTAATCAACCAACAGCCACAACAAATATCAAGCAACAGACAAACCATACCAACCAATAATCAACCCTTACACAAGTCTTGGAGCAGTCTGGGAAAGCGAATTGAAATAGAGGTAGTTTGGTTCAAAATGAGTAGTCTCTTCATAAACCATCACAATAATGCTATATTGTCTGATATGCACTTTTTTCGTATACGGAGCACGGCCATAAAGCCGAGCTTGTTGTTGTTTCCAGTTTGTGTATGTATGTTTGTTATGAATAGACAATAAAAACGTTTTAACATAAACATCCCAAATAATGTTCACTGAAACTGAGTAATGAAAGCATTTTTTTCAATTTGAAGAGTCAGTAGGGTCAAATGAGAGAATACTACCGAAAAGAGAAGAGTAAACAGGCTTCAAAAGCAACCAACCCACAAATAAAGCAAGTTTTACGTGTTTTATTGACGCACATGAAGTTATATACACAAATCGCGCGCTAATAACATCCACCGAAGTGACTCAGCAGCAGTGCGCGTCTCCTCGGTTGGTGCCTCCTGATGGCCTAAACATCGATCCTCCCCTCGGAATACTGGTCTCGGATCCGCGACCTGAACAAGCCGGGGTGTAGCGCGAATTGGGATCAGAATTTGAGCGGTACGGGGAGAAACGCCACTGCACGACCAGAAGATGGGATACGTTGTTGCCTCCTGACGGACGAAACATTAGATTTGCTCACCTTGGACTGCACTAGTCGCGGATCCTGCGACCTGAACAAGCAGGGTGTGGCTGTGAATTGGATTCGAAATAAGCCGGCGTGGGGGAGCAAACGCCAATGTAAGAAAAATGTCCAAAAAAAAGAAAAAAGTTAAATACAAATCACGCGCACAGCTTTGCAACGCACCTGTGGCCAATTTTCGATCATCGCTCCCTCTTGCTCTTCTCTGTCACAATCATCCACAGCGTTTCATCCTTCATCATCACCATCGTCGCTCACTGGAACCTGGTCGTCCGCGTCATGATCCTCGAACTCTGCTCCCAGGTAGCGATGGTATCGTCAGGGGCGAGAGTTACTCCCCTGTCATCAAGCTTTCCATGTCAGCGAGGTGTTCCAGCGGATTTTGTAGCCTCCTCCTTGTCCTCTCCCTCCCCTCCCCCACCAGTGGTTCCGCTGTCTCGGACCATTTGACCGGTGAAACAACAGCCAAAATATATGAAACACTCTTATAGTTCTTCTTCGGCGGTCGCTCAGACAGTTTCCGTCAAATAAGCGCAGGATGCTTCAGCTGTGTTATATGCGCCCCAACTAAGAAAAATAGTTCATGGCCCCCAGAATGTCCAGTCTTCGGCTGGAGGAAAATCTTTGCTAAACGTTTCTGTAACAAAAAGCAGGAGAATGGACCGGTAAGCAGGAGAGGATGGCAGGCAACGGTAAGCAATGGAAAAGGTTATGCTAACGGTCATGCATGACTCAAATGATGTCTTTTTCGCATGCATCATGTGGGGGCCACAGGCTGAACCGGAGCATAAACGGTCGAAAATGACTTGCTCCTGCTCTATCTTACATTTCACTAAAAAATTTACTCAAACACTCCCCAAACCCACTTCAAAGCCTAGCAAAATACCCAGCCAAATCCTCTCTGTTATGTCTTTAATTAAATATCATTACTAAACAAGAATGCTTATTTATATGTTTAATATGTATCTGAACTTATAAAATACCAAGCCAAATTCCTTCCATTCATATCTTTTAAATCGCATTCTAAACATATATTATCAGTAGAACCTCCCTATAAGACTACCATTGTAAGAATCCCTCCCAGTAAGACCTAATTCTCTGAGACAGTGCCTCTTGTAAGTATTCAAAATTACCTCCAGTATAAGAACCCCTCCCTAATCAAGACCTCATGTTGGTACGATTTCGGAAGGTTCTTATAAGTGAGGATCACTGCATCGAATATCCTTCTCAAAATCCCATCTCATTCCCGTTGCTGCGCTCTTCGTCTTTGGGTAATGTCAAATCCAGCATGGCACCTCACGACCAAGCCCGTCAAGGTGGAGTGAGTGAGTGAGTGAGTGAATCAAATATCTAAACGGGTAAGCTGGATACTTAAAAGCTCAGCGAACGAGCTGAGGTACGTTAGGCGGACGTGTACACATTCACAGTGGAGGGCTATCCAAAACTCGGAATGAGAACTGAAACGGAAGAATTCAACGGACTATCGATCGTGTAAAATGTGTCACGTTTCAAAAGGGACATAACCAGTGTTTCTGTCCTCACTAATCATATGGGACAAAGAGGACCGTGATGTTTATTTCTTACCTGTACAGTCTATTGGTGATATGCCAATAATCCGATAAACGGCAGGTGGACATTACCAGAAGAAGAAGAAGAGAGGCAGAGTCTAAAGAGAGCGACAGGATTAGAGGAAGCTACAAGCGTAGAACTTCCAGTAGTGGGGGAACTAAAACACTGGGTTGCGTCTGCAATAGCGCGACACCCTCTCCAGGGACCAGAATTCACAGACGATTTTCTGGGACTAGAAGCCTAATAACAGCAAAAAGCTTCAATAATTTGGTTTTGATTTCAATGAGCTCTAAACGTCGGAAAAACATGTTATTTTACGGACATAAGTCCTCCACATAAGGACCTACTTCTATAGACATTGCCCGTCTTTGTAAGTATAAAAAATTACCTCCCTTTAAGCACCCTCCCTAATAAGACCTCATAAGAGCTGAGCAAGGAAGGTGGCAATTACAGTTTTTTTCATGACAAGTAACAAAATCCTAGACGCAACCAAAAAAATAAATAAAATCATAGACGCACACCACTGACCTGAATTTCAAAGTCTCATCTCGTCGGCGCCTGCGATAACCGTGACTTGAACCTTTCCCGTCATCAAAGGTCTGCGACATCTTTACAGACATCCTTCTTCGTGTATGTCTGGGTTCTGGAATTCCAATGCAGCGCTTTGAATTTGGCTATCAGGTACTTCACGCTGAGGACGACCACTGGGCGCCTGGAGAATACATCATCGTTTTTGTCATCTATGCATCTCATCATCATTCTATGTCATAAACCATCATCAGCTGGAATTCCCCTTGCAGCGCCCTGAATGTGGCTATCAGGTACGTCACCGCTGAGGACGACACTGGCGCATGGAGAACGACAGCACATCAGTCAACCATTTTGTCATCTTTATTATACCTATATCATTCAGTACGTCATAACCATCATCATTCTGGAAATTCCCCTGCAGCGCCTTGAATGTGGGCTATTCAGTTACTCAAACGCTCGAGACGACGACGGGCGCATGGAGAAATCATCATCGGTGGTGTCATCTCTATTATCACATCATCATCATCATTATCGTCATAACCATCATCATTCTGGAATCCCCTTGCAGCGCCTTGAATGTGGCTATCAGGTATTTCACTGCTGATGACGACCACTGGGCACCTGGAGAATATCATCATTTCTATCATCATTATCATCATCGCCAGCATTCTGGAATTTAGCTCGAAGCACCTTGAATGTGGGCTAACAGGTATTTCACTGCAGAGGACGGGCCGTTGACACCTGATGTAAAGGGTTAATAAAATGCCGCCAGCGTGGTTTGACATTCTGCATAGATATTTTCACAGTGCGGCGTGTGTTGTTTTAAAGTGGGTTGTGTGCATTGATTTGCTTTTACGATCTAAACACACACAAAACTAACTGCTCTGGTCAGAGCTTTAAGATCAGGAGATGAGGGAAGTCTTCAAGGAAAAAAAAAAAGAACAAGGTGCAACGCCGGGCGGCTGCACAAAGTCCCCTCGCAACGCATCGCTGAGTACTTCTGAAATGGAATGTGTCGGCCTTTAACACAGAGGGGAGACCATTTCAGAATGAAAACGGACGCACGGCCGGAAGGTGATGGACAGCCGGGAAAGAAGTCGGGACATATCGGGTCCTTGTGACACAAAGGGCCTAGGCATGGACGTTTTTCATTAGGATAATTAGTTTTCCACCATGCACTATCGGAACCCACTAACCTCCTCCTAATGCTTCCTTTTTGTTTTTTCCCCATCCAGCCAGTCACGGAGGCAAGGCAAAGACTCGGCGATGCCAGCAAGAGCTAGCACACCCGCGCAGGGAGAGGAACTCAGAGTCAAGTGTGAACACAGTGCTACAGCCAACTGTTGCTTAATCCCCCCCCCCTTCTCTTCCTCTCTCACCGCTCTCTCTCTCTGTGCGTCTCTGTCTCTCTCCCTCACCGCTCTCTTTCTCTCTCTGTTCTCGTTCTTGGGTGTTCCAGCCGTGTTGGTGGAAGGTTAGGCTTACGGGGTTCACTTTAATATTTACATCAAAATCATCAGTCAAAAGATTTAGAGTTTCAAACCAATGAAGTTCCAACAATGCCTTTTTGAAATTTTTCAAGTCATAGCCTGGGGGTTCGGACCGTGATTGAGCGCGCGGCGATCAATGAGCACACGAGAGCATAGAAAAAATCATGACCAACTTGTGTCATAGAAACCATTTCAGCAAGAAAAACGTTCTCGGACGCATATATTTCTCTCCTGATTATCTAAAAAACAAACACTGGCAGTTCATGAATATAACATCAAAAGTTTTGATGACCCTCACACTTCGGTACGTAGACACAGGAGCAGAGAGGGAGGGTTAATGGGGCGTTTTTATACTACTTCTTGCCGACACGAAACCGGCCGATAATTAACGGCCCGAACTGCGCGTGCACCTAGCGCGAGTTCAGGGGCAGACATTTTCTCGTCGGCTATGTACTAATAGTTCCTGACAGACAAGGACGATTAAGATCTAGTAGCGTGGCGGGTTCGATCTCGGTAGCACGAGGGACAGGGCAAGAGGGAGATGAATGTTTCAGTATAGAGCCTCATTGCATTACCAAACTTGCAAAAGGGAGGACGTTTCTGGGGATTTCGTCTCTCTGCGTATTCCCGTTTTAGCTTGAATATTCAATGGGAAATGAAACAAACAGTGAGGAAATTAAAATCATAAAATGGAATTTTAACCCTTTCAACGCCAGCCATTTTTTCAGCCAAAACTTTCCATTAAAATTACGGGTAGAGAAAAGATTGTGTCTGCAAACTGTGGGGATTCCTCTGTGACATGCATTTAACATAGGGCCTATCCTTAGCTCCCCAAAATAAGAGCATAAGGTCACTGGAATAACAGACCCTGTTTTGATGCCTTTCAGTGACATGGGTGTTAAATCATTGGTAGGTGCCAAGCAGGACGAGACAGTGCAGAAGAAAGGGTTAATAAGATCAAGACTCTTGAATAATGGCACTGGTTTCATATTTATTGAGTTGAGTATGAATAGTAAATTAAAAGTTAGCCACTTTATCCCGGAAGCAACAAACAACATACAGTGTTGTTTTATTGACATTTTTTAAAAAAATTTTACAAGATAAACCATACAAAAAAAAAATCATACACCATGACACACACAGAATATAGTGATTGTTTTGAAAGCACCATTAAAGACAATAACACCAAACAACCACTCAATGGACTAAAGGGACAATATAGATATCGCAATAAGAATAATGATAATAATAATAATAATAATAATAATAAAATGGAAAGCGACGTAGTATGATTGAATAGCACCAACCACAGTAATAAATAATGGGTAGCAACAACAGTGATGCCGATGACAATAACAACAATTATGAAATTCTAGAGATAGATAATAACCCTACACAAAATAGTGACAACACTAACAAATTGTTGTGGAATTGACAACACAAAAACAAACAGACAAACGGCAGGGTTTAAACTACCAACATACAGTCATTTATAGGCGCTGAATCTGGATAGAAATCAAATCAAAGAGCACACACACGTTAGCATTATAACGTATTCAAACAAAAAACGCAATACAAAAGTGAACACTCCCCGTCCTCAGGAACTTTGTCTTAGGCCCCATTGACTGCACGCAAAACGCATTCAAGTTACTGACCTAAGAAATCACTGTGACGCATCAGATGATGAAGAGGAATAACTCCCCAAATTGTGACATTAGTGAGACATGGTGGCATTCGTGGAAGAATTTTAATGTCCTAAATGAATCTGATGAAATTCCTTAATACAGACAAACCCCTATTTACGAACCTTCTGTTAAGCGGACCACCTATCATTTGAGACCGGATTTGTTGGCACGGATGCATTTACTATGTAAACGACCTCTCTTTAAACGACTTCCTCTAAAACGCGGCAGACCGCCAATATTTTGTGAGTTTATGGACCGTTTTTGTGTCGTCTGATCAGACTTCGAGCATAAGGAAAACAAACCACGGTCAAAGGGCCTCGGGAAAGCGGAAAGAGTAAGTGTCGCTTCCCTTGTGTAGGAGAAAGATGGCGAGGGGAGAAGGAAAGGAGAAAAGCGTAGGGAAACGCACGAAAACCACTGACTTTTAAAAAGAAAACCACTGACTTTGGACGGAGAGTGGAGGTGAGTAACATTTAAACAGGAACGGACAGTGGCGAAGGTGAAACTGGGAATTACATCGATTGCACAATACTCTATGGAGTTGGAAAGACCCCAAATCCAGTTTAATAGCATTGTATGTTGTGCATGAAGCAGAGAGTAGGAACTGTGCTGAACTTTTTTATTTCTAGGCTGCCAGAGTTGAAACCCTCCCGTCATAGGACCCCTCCAATTTAAGACAGATTTATCGGACATTTGGAAGTCTTAAAAAAATAGAGGTTGGTCTGTAGCTATGCTCACTATAATTTTGTTCGTCGGCTCAAATAATTAAGGAAATGAAAAATCTCGCTTTCTAGGGCGATTAGAGCATCGGTTTCTTCTGGGGTAGTTGGTGCCACTTTGCCTGACTTTGGAGGGTACTTTCTTCCCGGCTCCTCCCTGCACACACAACTAACAAAATGTATACAGTGGTTACCACCGCTAATAAGACCTTGAAAGTGCGTTTCTTTCTCTTTCTCCCCTCTGCTTTCCATCGTGTTGGAAAATAAAGTATTATCTGGGGGGGGGTGGTTTATTAGAGGACCCAAGCAACTTTCAAGTTGAAACTAGTGTGATCGGTATACTCCCATACCAGTTTGGAACCTCAGTGACTCAGAATGGTTTCACTTTACAAAAAAAAGATTGAAAAAGCAGCTCCTTTCCGGTATCAAAATGATTAAATCGGCCGTTATTGTGTGTACTACAACTCTCGCTGAATGCAAAAAACTCACAAAATCCAATAAATGAAAGCAGCTGGGCAATTAGCGTTTGCCCGTTATTAATTTGTATCTGCGGTTATGCAGGCCCACCATTTTGTCAGCTGAGTTGTATGCGCGGTTTAAAAGTCTGTGTGTGCAAAACGTGATAAAAATGAAACTGCCACGAGCGTACGTGGTAATGTTTTGTGTTGTGTTGTGTTCGTTGTGCCATTTAATCCGTATTTAGTAGGTCTTGTTATGGCGAAACGAAGATTAGGTCCTGAACTGTTATGTGTAGTTTGTGTGTGAGTGCAACAGGGCCATCGAAGTGCCATCGGACCCGTTTTGCCATGACTTTCGGATTACTGAGTTCGTCCCGCTTTTCATCGAGATGATTATTTTGACACGAACTTGACTGCAAAAAGATAAGATTGTGTCGCATCCTCAACCCCTGAAATCGGGGCGGTCGGTAAGCGGAACTCAGGACAAGTTCGTTATTTGCGGCATAGGGATATATAGTGGAATGTGTTCTGGGAAAAAAAAACTCAGTCGTATGTGTGAGGAGGAAGTCGCCATTTGGCGACAGCGTCACTTATTAGAGGTGTGGGATACCACTGTAGCCAGAAAAGTTGTGAGAGCTTCGGAAACACTTCAAACGTCAAATACTTTATTTACAAGGATAAATAATTTAGGCTGGGGCCTAGGGTCTTGCCATTCGTCCTTGGTTCTAAGCATGCAATTAATAACCAATACTATAAATGAACATTGAGACACAGGGAAACACGCCAACAGAAACAACCAACCAGTAAATCTAGCAACGACATGTAGGCAGAGCATCAACACTCAGAGAGAGGAAGAGAGTGAGACAGAGATGATCAAATCAAATCAAATCTGTTTTTAATGCCAGTAGCAAAGAAACGCCATTATGGCAAGGTGGGGAACAAATTTAACATTTTTAACCACTGGAATAAATGAAAAATATAACTCCTATATAATTTCCGATATAAAAAATCCTATCTTAAAACTTGAGTATTCTTACAACTATTCTTACACACGACAATCAACATCATTTTGGAGAGAGAGGAGAGAGAGAGCGATCTCAAATCAAATCTGTTTATTGCCAGTAGCAAACAAACGCCCTCTATGGAAGGGGGGAACAACCATTTTATACAGTCAAGGTAGGACAACCACTGGAATATAAATGAAAAATATAACTTCCTATATAACTTCCTATATTAAAAATCCTGTTCTGTACAACTTTTTTGCGACTTCTTACCAGGGTTGTAAACAGCTCCTTAATACATGCATCCCATTACACACCTACCACTAATACATTTACCCATGGATACATGTATACAACACTTACTCACACCTCAATCACTCTCTCTCCTCTCTCTCTCTCTCTTCTCTCTCTCCACAATTACTCACAGACAGAGAGGAGAGAGAGAGAAGAGAGATTGGCTGGAGGGGAGGGGGGAGGTGCGCGCGGAGGGGGGAGAGGAGGGAGATGAGAGAGAGAGAGAGAGAGAGAGTGTGTGTGTTGTGTGTGTGTGGTGCTCGAAAAATATGTGTGTGCTTGCAAGCATGAAATGAGTGACCGAGGTGTGTGAGAGTGTGTATGTGTGTAAGGCATGAGCATGAATACTAAGACATAAGAGTGTGTTACATTCCTAATGTGTTTCCGCACGCACACATGCTGCGTACACTGAATCAAAACCTTTATCAAAATGTAACATAAGCTATGAACGCCTTAACCCTTCCTGCCAGAGGGAAAACCGAGATTAATGCGACTTCTTATTTAAAATTTAACAACCCCTTGACTGCCAACATAACGTTACCACAAGTACCGAATGATGAATCACTGATCCGACGTCATCAGACATGAAGAGGAAATAACCTATGGATTACGCTGGGTTTTGCTCTAACAAAGTCAAGAGATTTATATCCCCAGACCATTTTGCCAGATGCTCTATCGGATGCCTTTTTCATGTCATGATTTTACAAGGAATTTTTTTCCTTTAATTTCTCTGGTAGTCAAAAGGGTTTTCAAACAGACCTGTTAGACAAAAAATCGGAGAAAATTGTCTGGATGATAATTATATTTTCTGGACTTGTCCGAACCCAAAAAAACCATAATTTCCAGGACTGCAGCATCTCAAAAGTATGAACATCATCAATGACATTCACACACCGGGACTGGGCAGGGAAATGGCAGGGCAGGGCGGGACCTACGGGGGGGGGGGGGCGGGGGGGGGGGGGGGGGGGGGGGTGCCTTGGGGGGTGGGGGCTCCCTAGGGTGGGCGGCAGCCCTTTTTCAAAAAATAAAAAATTTAAAATTTGCCAAGCGGTAGCTACATTTCTTTGCGGGCTTTATGCCTATCATTATCAGCACACCACCAGTGATGGGTACTTATTGGTTCTCAAAACAGGGTACTGTCCCCCCCCCTCCCCCCTCCCTCAAACAAAACTTCTGACGTTAGGGAAAAATGCGGGTGGAAGGATAAGGAACTCGGTAACCGAAAGTCCCCCCGCCATTCAACAAAAACTTCCGACGTTTAGCTGAAAAATTGTGTTGTAGAAGGATTTCAGCTGAAAAAAATGTCATCCTTTCATGATTAGCCCCCACCCTTAAAAACTTAGGTCCGGCCCTGATGGGGGATAACACAACCAATCATCAGGTGAAATCCAGAAGGTAGTTACTATCATCCCTCTCCAATCCTTTTGTTGATAGTACTGTCCTGGCGTTCACCCGAGAAAAAAAAAAAAAAAAAAAAAAACAAAAATCGCAACTCACTTTCTTCGGCTGGTGGAGGCCACACTTTCTGCTGTTATTTTTGGGAAGACCGACGACTGTCATCATCATCATCATCATCATCGACTGTCGCCTCTCTTTCTTGAACATCATCACTGACGTTGGCCTCCTCCCCGCCATGATGGTGTGATGAAGATCCTCCTTCCCCCTTCCCTACCCCCCCTCCTCTCTCTTTCTCCATCAGCCGCTGCATGTCGGCGAAATGCTCCCAGTTGCGCTGGCCTCTCTGCCCTTTATCCATGATCAGCCTGTACCTGCAAACAAGCCAAACAAACAAAAATACTTATTCTTCTTCTTCTTCTTATTATTCGATCCGCTCAGACAGTTTCCTGTCATTTATTGAGCGCAGATGCGTCATGCTTCCGTTACGCGCCTAGCTAACTAAGAACCGGTTAGGCCCAGCAAGTCTGACTTTGGCCGGAGGAAATTTTTTTGAAAGTGGCTTCGTGAAAAAAGGGCTGGTGAATGGATGGACCGGTAAGTCAGGAAAGATAGTAGATGACAGTAAGCAAAGGGAAAAGGCAGAGTCAAAGAGATTATAGAACAGATTAGAGGACGCTACAAGCACAGAATTTCCAGAAGTTGGTGTAACTATTTATACAAAAGACCCCCCCTGGCATCCCATGGGGGAAATGTAAATACATTCAATTCCCATTTAAAAATACAAAAACTTTTGTTTTTCTCCTTCTACTGCATCCAAACTTCTTTATCAAAGCATCATTTTAATTTACATTTACACCCCGACTTCGCCATAGGGCTGTGTCTAGACTAGTTGACATAAGCTAGAACAACCGAGGGCTACATAAAAATGTTATTGTGCTATGCACAGCTATGCAGGGATTGTCTTTAGCCATGACAAGGGCCCCTTTTCCCCCCCCCTTAGTCGGTAAGCCCCCAATCGTTTCAGTCAGTCTCCCCAAATCCTCCGAAGCTGGAGTGTGGCTGTCCATGTGGCGGGGTAATCAAAAATGGTCACACACGTAATGTTCTCATCCCTAGCTGTTGCATTTTGTACCATAGTGTTCAATCGCTTCAGCTGTTGGGATGGTCCCAGGGAGGAGTCTTTAAGCCAGGGAACGACAACAGCAACATTTACATTTACACTCAAAAGTGCTGCATGTCAGCGAAATGTTCCCAGTTGCGCCAGCCTTTCTGCCCTTTTCCATGATCAGCTTGTATCTGCAGGATCAATCAATCAATTAACGAATCAACAATCATTCAAACCAATCAAGCCATTATTCAAATAAATAAATAAATAAATCGATAAATATATATCATAGATATAGAGAGAGAGAGAGCGAGAGAGAGACGAGATAGATAGAGAGGAGAGGAGAATAGGAAGTAGGATAAGGAGGAGGAGGGGAGACACGAGATTGCGAGAGAAGAGATATATTGAGGAGAGAACGATTGGACGGGGGGACAGGGAGAACGAGGGGGAGGGGGAGAGAGGGGGAGAGAGGGATAGGAGAGAGAAGGATCTAGAGAGAGTGTGACAACTTGGAAAACTTTCTTACGCAAGGATTTGAGGATTTTCGGCCTAGGGCTATTCTTACAATCCGTCCTTTTGAGACAGAAACAAGACTACTAATACAAAACGATATAAGGCGAAAAAACAGATAAATAATAATATGAACATGCATGATGATGACAATATCAAAGAAGATAGCTCGACCTCTAAACTCTGAACTGACGCATATGGTCTCGAAATGTTTAATGAGGATAACTGAATAAGTAACAATACTTCTTTTCATCAGGTCCTCTAAAAAAGAAAAAAAAATGAACCAAAATACGAACAAACAAACAAGTAGATCAATCAATCAATCATCAATAATCAACTACTACGCAACAACAAATTATGCAATGGTTCACACGATACATTACAGTAAAATATAACAAAACTCCAAGACAAGAGATCACGTCACATGAAGAACAACACACAAACACACACGCACGCACACACACCACACACCAAGAGAGAGAGGAGGGGGGGGGGAGAGTCGAGGAGTGAGAGAGAGAGTGAGAGAGAGAGACATGCTAGATGAGAGAGAGAGAGAGAGAGAGAGGAGAGAGGCGAGAGAGAGAGATGAGAGGGAGGGAGAGAAGAGCCCAGCGAGGAGAGACGAGAGAAATAAAACCAAATGAATGATTTTAATGGCATCAGCAAGGTAGATGATATTTGACATGGGGGTTACACAAAGTTGTTGAAAGAAAATAAAAAAAGATTTAATTTAAATTTTAAGAAATAAGTCCAAAGCCATGAGAGAGGAGAGAGGGAGAGATGAGGAGAGAGGGAGAGAGAGAAGAGTAGGGGGGGAGCGTAGCGGGAGGGAGAGTCTGAGAGAGAGGGAGAGAGAGAGAGAGAGAAGCGAGAGAGAGAAAAACTTGGAAATTAAACTTTTATTTTCAAAGGATATAGATTTTACGGCAACAATACTCTTTCCATCTGTCCTTGGAGAGGAGAGAGAGAGAGATGAGAGAGAGGGGAAGGAGAGGAAGCAGGGAGATGAGTAGTGAGAGAGAGAGAGCAGAGGGAGATTGATGGGGAGCGAGAGACGAGAGAAGAGAGAAGAGGATCGAGAGAGAGGACGTGGGGGGAGAGAGGGGGGAGGGGGAGGGAGGAGAGAGGGGAGAAGAGGGGTGGTGGGGCGGAGGGCAGGTTGAGAGAGGAGAAGAAGAAGAGAGGAGAGAGGTGGGAGGAGGAGGGGGGAGAGAGAGAGCGAGAGGAGAGATCATAATTAAAGCGTTTTGTGGAGGAGGGAAGAGAGAGGGCTGGGAAAACAGCGTCAACGGACACCGTGTTTTGTTATTTCTAGTCAAGGAGGCTTTTGCATTGTCTTTCTGTACTACAGCCTTCCAGGTTACGTGACCTTCAGGAAATACTTAAGATCTCCCACCGTGGGGGATTACGGCGGGGGGGTAGGGTCTTTTGTTCTAAATATGAAACTCCCACCTTCTGGAAGTTCTGTGCGTGTAGAACGTCCTCTAATCTCTTCTCATTGCACTCTGCAACTTTTCATTAGCTTACTGTCGATCTGCTAAAAATCTTTACTGGCCTCTAATTGTTTCCATCCTACTGCTTTTTTCACGAAACAGCCTTTTCGAAAAGATGGTTTCATCCTCCAGCACGAAAACCGGAAGTTCGGGATTACTTGCTGCGGCCTAAGCACTCTCGTTCTTAGTTCGGGGCGAGATAACGGCAAGAAGATGCACCTGACGCTCTCATTCAATTGACACGGACAACAACCGTTAGCGATCGAAGACAGACCAGAACGAGAAGAATACCTGAAGATATACTCTGTCTCTGTCTGGAACCTAAACTTGAAGACTCCTTTTTTTTTAAATAATTTGGCCTGACACATGACTCAATTCACAAGGAAGTTCCCTCTCTCTCTCGATCTCCTCTGTGTCTGGGCTCAAGTGTCTCTATCTCACACACCACACAGAAGAAGAAACTAACGCACTAACTCGGTAGGACTTTTCTTATCTTTGCGTTGCGAGGACCGGCGGCTGGGAAATCCCCTTCCTTCTCTGTGCAGCAGCCACCCGTTAGGTTGTGTTATGAATGTGATTGGTGCAATGCACGTGTGTATCCACACACGCATAAACATGAACTTTTTTTTTTCAAACCTGTCATCTTTAGCATGGTGCCGAGGGTCACCGGTGACTGGAAAGACCCTTCCTTCTCATGTGGCACTCCGTACCAGACCATCTGTTTGTGCGCATTCAAGCATACCTGCCATGCTTTTTACATGTGTGTATGTGTGACGTTGTATCTCCAGGGTGTTGTGTGCACCCAGACAGCTAACTTCCTTAAACCGTAGGACTCCTTCATTTTGGCCGTTTGCAGAGTGACCCGGTGGACTGGAACCCTTCTTCTCATGGCAACTGCAACAAGTTTCTCTGTGCTGTGTGCATGCAAGCCATACCTGCATGCATTTTAGTGTGTGTACGTGCTGGCGTTGTATGTCCATTGTGGTGCAACAAGACATAACCTAAACCGTTAGACTCCTCAATTTTGGCGTTGCAGCAGTGATCCGGGATGCCTGGAACTCCCTTCCTTCTACAGAGGCAAACTGCAACCGCTCTGTGTTGTGTGCATGCAAGCATACCTGCATACATGTTTACGTGTGTGTACGTGGCGTTGTATGTCCATGTGTGTGTGCAACAGACACATAACCTAAACCGTTGTAGACATCCTCAAATCTTGGCCGTAGCAGAGTGACCGGGGGTTGACTGGAAAAACCCCCTTCTTCTCATGGCAACTGCAACCGTCTGGTTGTGGCGCATGCAAGCATACTTGCATCGCCATTTTACTTGTGGTGTATGTTTGCGTTATCATGGTACACTGTGTGTATTGGAACAAGACAATAAATGAATCGTAGGGGACTCCTCCCATTCTTGGCGCTGCAGAGTGAACCGGTGACTCTGGAACTGCCCTTGCCTACTCAGTGCAGCAGCCACACCTGCTCCAGGGCCCTGGCTGTGGTGATGGTACGGGCGTGGAACTTTTGCCTGAAGACGACCGTAGTTGCAAGCAGGTGCTTCACCGGCGTCCCCTGCGTGGAAGGCCACTTGGGACCCTGGAGACAACCAACAAGAACCAGAAACATATCTTACACAGTCCTATGCCACCTTGGGTTTGTGTTTGTTCAGGTCAAAATAGTCATGTGGTGAAAGCAGTGTTGTTCTGGGGGGGCTTGTCGGTTGGACGGTTCGCATGGTGGTTTTGCCCTCGGAGCAGAAGGACCTGCACTTCACGCTGGCTCCGGGTACCCATAAAGAGCAATCGCCCCCAGTGGCTGTCAGTAGGCGGGGCTAGAAGGAAAGTTGGTGGTTTTGTTTTTGCCTGAATCAGGGCTCCGCTGAAAAATCCACCGAAGGACTCAGCAGCAGTGCAGTGTCTCCTCGGTGGTTTGCCTCCCTGACGGACCTCTAAACACTGTGTGTTGAGCAATCGGCACTGTAGACCCAGAGAAGTATGGAAGACACGCAGAACCAACAACAAAAAAAAACACCCAAAAATGGTACACTGCAGACAACACACGCAACTGACAAAAAACAAACAAATGACAAACAATATGAAAATAGCTTTAACAAAAAAAAATGAACATAGCAACTTTATAAAAACTGGCCAAACAACTGGCAACCAACAACAGCAAGATGACAGTCAAAATAGCACAAATGGGGTGTCATATGCTTGCTTCTCTTTCCCCATTTTTCTAAAAAACCATTAAGCGTACATCACATTGAGCTTGCCTTAAATAATTTTCGTGACCTTTGATATGACTCTAAAAAGAAAAAATAGGTATTGGAACAGCTCTAGCGGAAAAAAAGGGAGATTGAAAAATAATAATGTGTGTGCAAAACAAAAACCTGCATGGAAACGTCTCTGTCGCACAATCCATTCCTACCCACTGAGGCGGGCAGGTGGGTTTAAAATTGTCCCTCGTTAAAAAAAAAGAGCAAAAATATAGGTTAAAGACGACCATATTAAACCGCAAATCGAAAGCAAAAAAATACACATATAATGGTTACTACACTGCCACCATTGTGAGTAGTGCCGTGTTTTTTGTCTTTTGTTCACTTTTATTTCCTAAAGGATCCAGCAGACCACAGGACACAGAAGAATTTTTCTTATAAAAATGCATATAGATGGCGATATCACCAGCAGATACAAACGTTAGCCTGCAATAAACTCAAACAACACGCCAACAACACCGTTACCTTTGGTTACCCACACTAATTTCAGTAGTCCCGTCAAAGGAGTATTTATTTACCTGCGATTTTTTTTGGGACCGAGGTGTGACTCCCAAAAGCTCATTTCTCCCATATCCAACAATGAGTAGACAGAGAACTAGTTTGAAGAAAGCACAGACTCCGATGCACCATAGGCGGGTGTGGGGGGCACGGATTTTTATGTGGGTCCACACTAGACAGAACAAAAAAAAACAAATGGGACCTATACTCTTGCTGGGCTCAGTGTGTGTGTGTTGTTGTTTGATGTGGGTGAAAGGGAGGGGGGTTGTGGGTGGGCGTGAGGGGAGAATGAGCGGCGTGACTGGCTTTGATGGCAATGTGGGGGTGTGAGACGAGGTGGATTCCGAGGGCAGGTGACTCGAGACGATTAATTGTTTGATGTGTGGATGCATTTGCACCAAAGCAGATCCGTGCATATGTGCGGTGCGCAATGCATAGGTGTTTCAATAGGTGTGGTTTATCTGTCGACAGGTGAACGCGTGATACTCTATGACGGCCCTTCAATGAAGCTAGGTTTATTACTACTTGTATTAAAACTATGTCATGTTGTAAAACACGACCTTGAGATACCAGGCTTTGTTCAGGAGGTAAGTACGTCCAAATGACAGATATTAACTTTGTATATTGGACCACAGTATAACCCATCATACTTGGTACTATTCCAATCAAAAGTCGCGGGGCATAGTCGATCCCAAAAGTATAATCATGGTAAGGTAAATATGGTCAGGGCAAAAAGCATATTTGAAATTACTTGCATTAGACACCCTGGAGCTTGTGGCGCATACTGCTTACATTCTGTGTTTCCGCCTTTTCTTTAAATTCCCATTTAAGTCCCAAAAAATAAAAACCTATGAAACCACTCAGAGAGCTTCCTTCATCTGTCAGCTAATATACGATAAAACCAACTGGTGTCAATTAAAAAATAATCGTAAACTTAGCGTTCTGCTCTTTTTCGACTCTACCATTCCAGAAGATCCACGTAAAACTTTGTAACTTTCCAAAGTCTCATGACAGATAAAAAAGTAATCTATTTCTATACATTCATCCCGTCTCAGAATCAGAAGATATAATAAAAGCTGTTTTAGAACCATATCCACCCCCCAAACATCAGAAGAGTTAAAATAATCTATTTTTAGAACCAATCAGGTCCAACTCATGAGAGATACAATAATTTGTTTTCTTTAACACAATCACAGTTCCATTCCAGGAAGATAGTCGGATCAAGATTTTTTATTTATCCATGTCTGTTCCAACTCAGCGAATAATAATTCTATTTCAAATCCCACCGTGTTCGTTCTAAACCCTCCAAGAAGATAGACGAAGAACTAAAGACATCTATTTCTCTCACCTGTCTCCGTTCCAACCTAGAAGCATAAATAATCTATTTTATAACCAATCCGTTTCCACCGTCAAAGGAAGATAATAATTATTTTCTTACCGTCCGTTTCTAATCCAGAAGATACATAATCTATCACCAAGTAGTGAACCAAAGGGGGGAATACTCTCTTTTAATTCAAAGCCCTCACCAAAGTCGATTAAGATAACCAAATCACCTAAGCAGGTGCGGGGTCAGAGCCAAGTGAGCAATACTAACATGCAATCATTCGCAAAAAAGAATGTGCCAAGTACCGAAAAGAAGTAGTGCAAGGTATCACCAAGCAAGTGTCAAGGTCCGATGACTCTCACCCACTTAGCAGGTAGATTGCCTGTATTCAACACTCGCCGGAATCCCCCCAACAGTCGGAAATGCGGCCACCCGGCCCCTCCCCCGCCAACCTCCCCCCCACCTCTGTGCCGGCGTGTGTCTGGGCGCCTCGGAGCGGTAAC
>CM065702.1:50554812-50560723 GCA_017654935.2 Phymorhynchus buccinoides | reverse complement strand
ACACAGCGTCATGTGCGATGACCTTCAACTGTAGGACACAGACAGAATGAAAGTAACACATTTACACAGCGTCATGTGCCATGACCTTCAACTGTAGGACACAGACAGAATGACTGTAACACATTTACACAGCGTCATGTGCCATGACCTTCAACTGTAGGACACAGACAGAATGAATGTAACACATTTACACAGCGTCATGTGCGATGACCTTCAACTGTAGGACACAGAAAGAATGAATGTAACACATTTACACAGTGTCATGACCTTCAACTGTAGGACACAGAAAGAATGAATGTAACACATTTACACAGCGTCATGTGTCATGACCTTCAACTGTAGGACACAGACAGAATGAATGTAACACATTTACACAGCGTCATGTGCGATGACCTTCAACTGTAGGACACAGAAAGAATGAATGTAACACATTTACACAGCATCATGTGCCATGACCTTCAACTGTAGGACACAGACAGAATGAATGTAACACATTTACACAGCGTCATGTGCGATGACCTTCAACTGTAGGACACAGAAAGAATGAATGTAACACATTTACACAGCTTCATGTGCGATGACCTTCAACTGTAGGACACAGAAAGAATGAATGTAACACATTTACACAGCTTCATGTGCGATGACCTTCAACTGTAGGACACAGAAAGAATGAATGTAACACATTTACACAGCTTCATGTGCGATGACCTTCAACTGTAGGACACAGACAGAATGAATGTAACACATTTACACAGCGTCATGTGCGATGACCTTCAACTGTAGGACACAGACAGAATGAACACATTTACACAGCGTCATGTGTCATGACAACTGTATTTACACATTTACACAGCGTTCATGTGCGATGACACATTCAACAGTGTCAGTGACAACTGTAGGACACAGAATGAATGAATGTAACACATTTACACAGTGTCATGTGCGATGACTTTCAACTGTAGGACACAGACAGAATGAACATAACACATTTACACAGTGTCATGTGCCATGACCTTCAACTGTAGGACACAGACAGAATGAATGTAACACATTTACACAGCGTCATGTGCCATGACCTTCAACTGTAGGACACAGAAAGAATGAATGTAACACATTTACACAGCGTCATGTGCGATGACCTTCAACTGTAGGACACAGACAGAATGAATGTAACACATTTACACAGCGTCATGTGCCATGACCTTCAACTGTAGGACACAGAAAGAATGAATGTAACACATTTACACAGCGTCATGTGCGATGACCTTCAACTGTAGGACACAGAATGAACGTAGCACATTTACACAGCGTCATGTGCCATTTCAACTGTAGGACACAGACAGAATGAACATAACACATTTACACAGCGTCATGTGCCATGACCTTCAACTGTAGGACACAGAAAGAATGAATGTAACACATTTACACAGCGTCATGACCTTCAACTGTAGGACACAGACAGAATGAATGTAACACATTTACACAGTGTCATGTGCGATGACCTTCAACTGTAGGACACAGAATGAATGAATGTAACACATTTACACAGCGTCATGTGCCTTTCAACTGTAGGACACAGACAGAATCAACGTAACACATTTACACAGCGTCATGTGTCATGACCTTCAACTGTAGGACACAGACAGAATGAACGCAACACATTTACACAGCGTCATGTGAATGTAACACATTTACACATGACCTTCAACTGTAGGACACAGACAAGAATGAATGTAACACATTTACACAGCGTCATGTGCCATGACCTTCAACTGTAGGACACAGACAGAATGAATGTAACACATTTACACAGCGTCATGTGCCATGACCTTCAACTGTAGGACACAGACAGAATGAATGTAACACATTTACACAGCGTCATGTGCCATGACCTTCAACTGTAGGACACAGAAAGAATGAATGTAACACATTTACACAGCGTCATGTGCCATGACCTTCAACTGTAGGACACAGAAAGAATGAATGTAACACATTTACACAGCGTCATGTGCGATGACCTTCAACTGTAGGACACAGAAAGAATGAATGTAACACATTTACACAGTGTCATGTGCCATGACCTTCAACTGTAGGACACAGACAGAATGAATGTAACACATTTACACAGTGTCATGTGCGATGACCTTCAACTGTAGGACACAGAAAGAATGAATGTAACACATTTACACAGCGTCATGTGCGATGACCTTCAACTGTAGGACACAGAAAGAATGAATGTAACACATTTACACAGCGTCATGTGCGATGACTTTCAACTGTAGGACACAGAACAGAATGAATGTAACACATTTACACAGCATCATGTGCGATGACTTTCAACTGTAGGACACAGACAGAATGAATGTAACACATTTACACAGCGTCATGTGCGATGACCTTCAACTGTAGGACACAGAAAGAATGAATGTAACACATTTACACAGCGTCATGTGCCATGACCTTCAACTGTAGGACACAGACAGAATGAACGCAACACATTTACACAGCGTCATGTGCGATGACTTTCAACTGTAGGACACAGACAGAATGAACGTAACACATTTACACAGCGTCATGTGCGATGACTTTCAACTGTAGGACACAGAATGAATGAATGTAACACATTTACACAGTGTCATGACCTTCAACTGTAGGACACAGACAGAATGACTGTAACACATTTACACAGCGTCATGTGCCATGACCTTCAACTGTAGGACACAGACAGAATGACTGTAACACATTTACACAGCGTCATGTGCCATGACCTTCAACTGTAGGACACAGACAGAATGAATGTAACACATTTACACAGCGTCATGTGCCATGACCTTCAACTGTAGGACACAGACAGAATGACTGTAACACATTTACACAGCGTCATGTGCCATGACCTTCAACTGTAGGACACAGACAGAATGAATGTAACACATTTACACAGTGTCATGTGTCATGACCTTCAACTGTAGGACACAGACAGAATGACTGTAACACATTTACACAGTGTCATGTGTCATGACCTTCAACTGTAGGACACAGACAGAATGAATGTAACACATTTACACAGCGTCATGTGCCATGACCTTCAACTGTAGGACACAGACAGAATGAATGTAACACATTTACACAGTGTCATGTGCGATGACCTTCAACTGTAGGACACAGACAGAATGAATGTAACACATTTACACAGCGTCATGTGCCACGACCTTCAACTGTAGGACACAGACAGAATGACTGTAACACATTTACACAGCGTCATGTGCCATGACCTTCAACTGTAGGACACAGACAGAATGAACGTAACACATTTACACAGTGTCATGTGTCATGACCTTCAACTGTAGGACACAGACAAAATGAATGTAACACATTTACACAGCGTCATGTGCCATGACCTTCAACTGTAGGACACAGACAGAATGAATGTAACACATTTACACAGTGTCATGTGTCATGACCTTCAACTGTAGGACACAGACAGAATGAATGTAACACATTTACACAGCGTCATGTGCCATGACCTTCAACTGTAGGACACAGACAGAATGAACGCAACACATTTACACAGCGTCATGTGCGATGACTTTCAACTGTAGGACACAGACAGAATGAACGTAACACATTTACACAGCGTCATGTGCGATGACTTTCAACTGTAGGACACAGAATGAATGAATGTAACACATTTACACAGTGTCATGACCTTCAACTGTAGGACACAGACAGAATGACTGTAACACATTTACACAGCGTCATGTGCCATGACCTTCAACTGTAGGACACAGACAGAATGAATGTAACACATTTACACAGCGTCATGTGCCATGACCTTCAACTGTAGGACACAGACAGAATGAATGTAACACATTTACACAGTGTCATGTGTCATGACCTTCAACTGTAGGACACAGACAGAATGAATGTAACACATTTACACAGTGTCATGTGCCATGACCTTCAACTGTAGGACACAGACAGAATGAATGTAACACATTTACACAGTGTCATGTGTCATGACCTTCAACTGTAGGACACAGACAGAATGAACATAACACATTTACACAGCATCATGTGCGATGACTTTCAACTGTAGGACACAGACAGAATGAATGTAACACATTTACACAGTGTCATGTGTCATGACCTTCAACTGTAGGACACAGACAGAATGAACGTAACACATTTACACAGTGTCATGTGTCATGACCTTCAACTGTAGGACACAGACAGAATGAATGTAACACATTTACACAGTGTCATGTGTCATGACCTTCAACTGTAGGACACAGAAAGAATGAATGTAACACATTTACACAGCGTCATGTGCGATGACCTTCAACTGTAGGACACAGAAAGAATGAATGTAACACATTTACACAGCGTCATGTGCGATGACCTTCAACTGTAGGACACAGAAAGAATGAATGTAACACATTTACACAGCGTCATGTGCGATGACTTTCAACTGTAGGACACAGAAAGAATGAATGTAACACATTTACACAGTGTCATGTGCCATGACCTTCAACTGTAGGACACAGACAGAATGAATGTAACACATTTACACAGCGTCATGTGCGATGACTTTCAACTGTAGGACACAGACAGAATGAACGTAACACATTTACACAGCGTCATGTGCCATGACCTTCAACTGTAGGACACAGAAAGAATGAATGTAACACATTTACACAGCATCATGTGCGATGACTTTCAACTGTAGGACACAGAAAGAATGAATGTAACACATTTACACAGCGTCATGTGCCATGACCTTCAACTGTAGGACACAGACAGAATGAATGTAACACATTTACACAGCATCATGTGCGATGACTTTCAACTGTAGGACACAGACAGAATGAACGTAACACATTTACACAGTGTCATGTGCCATGACCTTCAACTGTAGGACACAGACAGAATGAATGTAACACATTTACACAGCATCATGTGCGATGACTTTCAACTGTAGGACACAGACAGAATGAACGTAACACATTTACACAGCGTCATGTGCGATGACTTTCAACTGTAGGACACAGACAGAATGAATGTAACACATTTACACAGCATCATGTGCGATGACTTTCAACTGTAGGACACAGACAGAATGAACGTAACACATTTACACAGTGTCATGTGCCATGACCTTCAACTGTAGGACACAGACAGAATGAATGTAACACATTTACACAGCATCATGTGCGATGACTTTCAACTGTAGGACACAGACAGAATGAATGTAACACATTTACACAGTGTCATGTGCCATGACCTTCAACTGTAGGACACAGAATGAATGTAACACATTTACACAGCGTCATGTGCGATGACTTTCAACTGTAGGACACAGAATGAATGAATGTAACACATTTACACAGTGTCATGTGCGATGACTTTCAACTGTAGGACACAGAATGAACATAACACATTTACACAGCATCATGTGCGATGACTTTCAACTGTAGGACACAGACAGAATGAACGTAACACATTTACACAGCATCATGTGTCATGACCTTCAACTGTAGGACACAGAATGAATGAATGTAACACATTTACACAGTGTCATGACCTTCAACTGTAGGACACAGACAGAATGAATGTAACACATTTACACAGCATCATGTGCGATGACTTTCAACTGTAGGACACAGACAGAATGAATGTAACACATTTACACAGCGTCATGTGCCATGACCTTCAACTGTAGGACACAGAATGAATGAATGTAACACATTTACACAGTGTCATGACCTTCAACTGTAGGACACAGACAGAATGAACGTAACACATTTACACAGCATCATGTGCGATGACTTTCAACTGTAGGACACAGAAAGAATGAACGTAACACATTTACACAGCGTCATGTGCGATGACCTTCAACTGTAGGACACAGAAA
>CM065702.1:50502312-50549812 GCA_017654935.2 Phymorhynchus buccinoides | reverse complement strand
TACGAAACGCCTGTGTACGAAATGTCTTGTGTACGAAACGCTAAGTTCATGTACGAAATGTCTTGAAAATAATGTACGAAACGACCAATCCAGGGTACGAAACGTCTTTGTACGAAAACGTCCAGGGTACGAAACGTCTGTATTCCACCGGTAACCCCCCAGCCCGCTGAGTACCGGTTTCGCTGGGTCCGCAAAATATTATATTTTTACTTTTGTGGCTGAAAATACAATTTTTTTTACCCCTACCACTTTCAAGGCCTATCGATCTCCATGACCTTGACCTTGACCTTGATCGGTATGCAATCATCAGAACAACCATAAGCCAAAGTACCTACATGCCAAGTTTGAAGTCCCTAAGACCAACGGTGTGGACTAGCCCCTTAAAGATTTTCGGTTTTCAAGGTCATACGCCAAGGTGAAGGTCATGACGGCGATAATTTATGCGCGGATGCCTTCCTCTCATGATGACACACCACCACACAAAACTGGAAACGATTCGGTAAAGCAGTTCAGGAGATATGCGTGGGACAGTAAAACCCAATCATTAGACCCCTACCACTTTCAAGGCATACCGATCTCCCTGACCTTGACCTTGACCTTGATTGGTACGCCATCATCAGAACGGCCATAAGCGAAAGTACATCCATGACAAGTTTCAAGACTCTAGGACCTGCAGTGTGGAAGTTATGGCCCCTTAACGATTTTCGGTCCCCCCCCTCCCCACGACCCCTTGGCGGAGGTTTCCGAAAAGTAAGGACGGCATGACCTTCGGAGGGTGCCAAGGATGCTTGATGCCAAATTTGGTGTTGATCGGTTGAGAACTGTGGCCGTGCATAAGGGACAGACAGACAGACAGACAGACAGACATACAGATTTTCGAAAATATATATAAGATGACCCACCACTGCCACCCAAAACCAGTCCGCGGGAGCCCACCTACTCCTCTCCACCCGCGTGCGTTAAGCTGCTGGCTGCAAGTTGTCTTTGCTCTATTCCACAGTTTGTGTTGCTCTTTTACTCCTTGTAAAAATGGCAACCCCGAAATGTGGCAGTGCATGGTGTGTAGCAGACACACACACAAACAAACACAAACACACATAAGCGCACGCGCTTATTGAACAGTAGAACAGTGGAAGAATATCTGAAGATGTATAGTCAGAAGTAGCTTGACTGCCGTATAACGTATCACGTACTGACTTGATGACATCACTGATGATGTCATCAGATGAAGAGGAATAACTCTAATATGCTGGCGTTTGCTCTAACACAGTCAAGAGAGTTATATCCCCAGACCATTTTAGCCAGATTAGCTCTATCAGTTGTCTTTTTCGTGGCATGATTTGTACAATTAATGTTTGTTTAATTTTCTCTGGCAGTCAAGGGGTTAATGGTACGTTTATGAGCGCTGACTAATGGTTTCAGTGAGTGGTCTCCCAGAGAATAGATGAATAATCTCTGGCAGACTGAACGAATTAATAATAATAAAAAAACCGCTTGAAATCAAGTACTTATAATTGAAACTTTCCATAATTTGGTAGCACATGTGCCTGCATAGGTGCGTGCATGCACACACACGCGCGCGTGTGCGCGTGCATGCACGCACCTATGCAGGCACATGTGCTACCAAATTATGGAAAGTTTCAATTATAAGTACTTGATTTCAAGCTGTTTTTTTATTATTATTAATTCGTTCAGTCTGCCAGAGATTATTCATCTATTCTCTGGGAGACCACTCACTGAAACCATTAGTCAGCGCTCATAAACGTACCATTAACCCCTTGACTGCCAGAGAAAATTAAAGAAAAGTTAATTGTACAAATCATGCCACGAAAAAGACAACTGATAGAGCTAATCTGGCTAAATGGTCTGGGGTATAACTCTCTTGACTGTGTTAGAGCAAACGCCAGCATATTAGAGTTATTTCTCTTCATCTGATGACATAATCAGTGATGTCATCAAGTCAGTACGTGATACGTTATAGGGCAGTCAAGCTACTTCTGACTATACATCTTCAGATATTCTTCCACTGTTCTACTGTTCAATAAGCGCGCGCGCTTATGTGTGTGTGTGTTTGTGTTTGTGTGTGTGTCTGCTACACACCATGCACTGCCACATTTCGGGGTTGCCATTTTTACAAGGAGTAAAAGAGCAACACAAACTGTGGAATAGAGCAAAGACAACTTGCAGCCAGCAGCTTAAGGCACGCGGGTGGAGAGGAGTAGGTGGGCTCCCGCGGACTGGTTTTGGGTGGCAGTGGTGGGTCATCTTATATATATATTTTCGAATCTGTATGTCTGTCTGTCTGTCTGTCTGTCCGTGTCCCTTATGCACGGCCACAGTTCTCAACCGATCAACACCAAATTTGGCATCAAGCATCCTTGGCACCCTCCGAAGGTCATGCCGTCCTTACTTTTCGGAAACCTCCGCCAAGGAGTCGTGCGGAGGGGGGGGACCGAAAATCGTTAAGGGGCCATAACTTCCACACTGCAGGTCCTAGAGTCTTGAAACTTGGCATTGATGTACTTTCGCTTATGGCCGTTCTGATGATTGCGTACCGATGAAGGTCAAGGTCAAGGTCAGGGAGATCGTTATGCCTTGAAAGTGGTAGGGGTCTAATGATTGGGTTTTACTGTCCCACGCATATCTCCTGAACTGCTTTACCGAATCGTTTCCAGTTTTGTGTGGTGGTGTGTCACCATGAGAGGAAGGCATCCGAGCATAAATTATCGCCGTCATGACCTTCACCTTGGCGTATGACCTTGAAAACCGAAAATCTTTAAGGGGCTAACTCCCACACCGTTGGTCTTAGGGACTTCAAACTTGGCATGTAGGTACTTTGGCTTATGGTTCTTCTGATGATTGCATACCGATCAAGGTCAAGGTCAAGGTCATGGAGATCGGTAGGCCTTGAAAGTGGTAGGGGTAAAAAAAAGTTTATTTTCAGCCACAAAAGTAAAAATATAATATTTTGCGGACCCAGCGAAACCGGTACTCAGCGGTACCGGTGGAATACAGACGTTTCGTACCCTGGACGTTTCGTACAAAGACGTTTCGTACCCTGGATTGGTCGTTTCGTACATTATTTTCAAGACATTTCGTACATGAACTTAGCGTTTCGTACACAAGACATTTCGTACACAGGCGTTTCGTACACAAAACATTTCGTAACAGTAAGCTAGGCCAATCTGCAGTCTGGACTCCAGCTGCTTTAAGCAATTTCATTGGATAACGGTGTCACGATAAATAAGTACCTGCCATGAAATATCTACCTCGGCATGATAACTATAACCATCTAACCCTAACCCTATCCCTAGCGACGGAAATAACCAAGAAAGTTTTCATTTCTAACCCTAACCCTATCCCTTTCCTGGGCGTTATATCCTAACACTGTTATTACCTGCCATGAAATATCTACCTCGGCATGAGAACTATAATCATCTAACCCTAACCCTATCCCTAGCCACGGAAATAACCAAGAAAGTTTTCATTTCTAACCCTAACCCTATCCTTCCCGGGCGTTATATCCTAACCCTGTTATTACCTGCCATGAAATATCTACCTCGGCATGAGAACTATAATCATCTAACCCTAACCCTACCCCTAGCCACGGAAATAACCAAGAAAGTTTTCATTTCTAACCCTAACCCTTTCCCGGGCGTTATATCCTAACCCTATCCCTGTCTAACCCTATCCCGACCTGCAGAAAGGGTTAGGAGTAGCAGTGAGTTCAAAACTTGAAAAACAAAAATCATTGGCGTCCAGACTGCAGATAGCTTTCTGTCATTTCGTACACAGCCGTTTCGTACATTTTGGTGTACGAAACGTCAACAGACTGGCTATATGGCTCCCCCCCACCAAGTTTTAGAGATGTTTTGCTTGTGTACGAAGTGTCCAAGTGTGTACGAAGTGACTAAGACGAAACGGTCATGAGGTACGAAACGACTGTATCCCGGTACCGGTACTTGGCGTTACCTGTACAAGTCGTTACCGGTACTAGGCATTACCGGTACGGGGCGTTGCGCTAGTGCTCATAAAGAACAAACTGACACAAATTGTGAGTACAAAAGGGTGGGCTTCAGGGGGTGGGGGTGCGGGGCGGCCGTTCTTTATGTCTCCCTATTAATAATTATTTGAATGAACTTCAAATGCAGTAACTATGCTACACTGGAACCTCCCTTAAAAGACCCCCCCCCCCCCCTCCCCTATAAGACTCCCACATAGACTTCACTGAGACATTGCTCTTCTTTGTAAGCATTAAAATTACCTCCCTTATTCAAGTCCCTCCAGCTTATTTTTGATTTTACAAGTTCTTAAAAGGGAGATTCCAATGTATTAAACTAGAGCAATTTTAGCAAAAACACTAAACATACAAATAAAAACCCACTCACAGAGGTACTCACACATACACACAGAGCGCGCACACACAGACACACACACACACACACACACACACACACGCACACAGAGGCACACACACACACACACACACACACACACACACACACACACACACACACACGCACACACAAAGGCACACACACACACACACACACACACACACACACACACACACACACACACACAGAGGCACACACACATAGAGGCACACACACATAGAGGCACACACACACACACACACACACAGAGGCACACACAGACACAGGCACGCACACGCACACACACACACAGAGGCACACACACACACACACACACACAGAGGCACACACACACACACACACACACACACAGAGGCACACACACACACATACATACACAGAGGCACACACACATAGAGGCACACACACACACAGACACACACACACACACACAGGCAAGCACACACACACACACACGCACACGCACACACACACACACACAGAGGCACACACACACACAGAGGCACACACACACACACACACACACACACACATAGAGGCACACACACACACACACACACAGAGGCACACACACACATGGAGGCACACAGACACACACACACACACACACATACACACACACACACAGAGGCACACACACACATAGACACACACACACAGACACACACACACACACACACAGAGGCACACACTCACACACACACACAGAGGCACGCACACACACACACACAGAGGCACACACAGACACACACAGGCACGCACACGCACATGCACACACACACACACACACAACAACAACAACAACATACAGTATTTATACGGCGCTGAATCTTGATATAAATCAAATCAAAGCGCACACACACGTTAGCATTCAAAGCGCATTCAAACACAAACGCAATACAACGCGAACACACACAGATAACATAAATGGAATATAGCAGACACACACACACACACACACACACACACACACACACACACACACACACACACACACACACACACACACAGAGGCACACACACATAGAGGCACACAGACACACACACACACACAGAGGCACGCACACACACACACACACACACATCAATTCTATTTTCTGATTCATTTAGGAATGGACTTGATAAAATGGTGAAAAAAATTAATTTTACTGAAATAGAATGAAAGCTTGAAATAACACAAAAACAAAATCAGATACATTGGATTAATTATTTAATAATACATAAAAATGAAAGACAGACCTTTGAACCAAATTAGGTGTATTTAAAAAGAATGTCAGACTAAAACGTTTCAGAAACTAATGTGCAATATAATTATTAAAAACGTAATACACAATCAGCAACTACTAGCATAACTATTTTGGCGTGTGTGTGTGTGTGATCCAATCCCATCCAATATTCTTTATTATCTCAAAGCAGAAATCCAGAAACATGACGATACTGAAAAAACATCAAAGCCTTTGAAATGCAATTATAGAAACAAAAATAATATTCATAACACCAATTTTCCCTCCATGGGGATACCGGGGGGTCTGTTGTATAAATAGTTCCCCCACCTTCTGGAAGTTCTGTGCTTGTAACTTCCTCTAATCTGTCACTCTTTTTGACTCTGCCTTTTCCCTTTGCTTACTGTCATCTACTATCTTTCTGCCTTACCGGTCCATTCTCCTGCCTTTTTTCACGAAACACTTTCAAAAACATTTCCTCCAGCCGAAGTGGACTTGCTGGGCCTAACTATTTCTTAGTTAGGCGCATAATGGCAGTATGACGCATCTGCGCTCATAATAGACAGGACATTGTCTGAGCGATTGAAGAAGAATAACACGAATTTTAAAATGTGCACATTCATATTTACATATCTTGTAAATAAAAGAAATGTCAGTAAAATAAAAGTAGAATAACTCAAGAATTCAAGATATGGATGTGGGTGTGGGGGTGTGTGGTCCTGCACTGAATAATGAATGTAAAATGCCCCTAACGGCCATGTCACTATCATAGGGCCAATTCAACCAGCTAGTTATGTGTTCCTGAGCCACATGACAATGTGTAACTAAATGTGTTACATTCATTCTGTTACATTCATTCAGTTGAAGGTCATGGCACATGACACTGTGTAAATGTGTTACGTTCATTCTGTCTGTGTCCTACAGTTGAAAGTCATCGCACATGATGCTGTGTAAATGTGTTACATTCATTCTGTCTGTGTCCTACAGTTGAAGGTCATGACACTGTGTAAATGTGTTACATTCATTCTGTCTGTGTCCTACAGTTGAAAGTCATCGCACATGACGCTGTGTAAATGTGTTACGTTCATTCTGTCTGTGTCCTACAGTTGAAGGTCATGGCACATGACGCTGTGTAAATGTGTTACGTTCATTCTGTCTGTGTCCTACAGTTGAAAGTCATCGCACATGACGCTGTGTAAATGTGTTACGTTCATTCTGTCTGTGTCCTACAGTTGAAAGTCATCGCACATGACGCTGTGTAAATGTGTTACGTTCATTCTGTCTGTGTCCTACAGTTGAAAGTCATCGCACATGACGCTGTGTAAATGTGTTACGTTCATTCTGTCTGTGTCCTACAGTTGAAAGTCATCGCACATGACGCTGTGTAAATGTGTTACATTCATTCTGTCTGTGTCCTACAGTTGAAGGTCATGGCACATGACGCTGTGTAAATGTGTTACAGTCATTCTGTCTGTGTCCTACAGTTGAAAGTCATCGCACATGATGCTGTGTAAATGTGTTACATTCATTCTGTCTGTGTCCTACAGTTGAAGGTCATGGCACATGACGCTGTGTAAATGTGTTACGTTCATTCTGTCTGTGTCCTATTCTGTCTGTGTCCTACAGTTGAAGGTCATGGCACATGACGCTGTGTAAATGTGTTACATTCATTCTGTCTGTGTCCTACAGTTGAAGGTCATGGCACATGACGCTGTGTAAATGTGTTACATTCATTCTGTCTGTGTCCTACAGTTGAAGGTCATGGCACATGACGCTGTGTAAATGTGTTACAGTCATTCTGTCTGTGTCCTACAGTTGAAAGTCATCGCACATGATGCTGTGTAAATGTGTTACATTCATTCTGTCTGTGTCCTACAGTTGAAGGTCATGACACATGACACTGTGTAAATGTGTTACGTTCATTCTGTCTGTGTCCTACAGTTGAAGGTCATGGCACATGACGCTGTGTAAATGTGTTACATTCATTCTGTCTGTGTCCTACAGTTGAAAGTCATCGCACATGACGCTGTGTAAATGTGTTACATTCATTCTGTCTGTGTCCTACAGTTGAAGGTCATGGCACATGACACTGTGTAAATGTGTTACATTCATTCTGTCTGTGTCCTACAGTTGAAGGTCATGGCACATGACGCTGTGTAAATGTGTTACATTCATTCTGTCTGTGTCCTACAGTTGAAAGTCATCGCACATGACGCTGTGTAAATGTGTTACGTTCATTCTGTCTGTGTCCTACAGTTGAAGGTCATGGCACATGACGCTGTGTAAATGTGTTACATTCATTCTGTCTGTGTCCTACAGTTGAAAGTCATCGCACATGACGCTGTGTAAATGTGTTACGTTCATTCTGTCTGTGTCCTACAGTTGAAGGTCATGACACTGTGTAAATGTGTTACGTTCATTCTGTCTGTGTCCTACAGTTGAAGGTCATGGCACATGACGCTGTGTAAATGTGTTACATTCATTCTTTCTGTGTCCTACAGTTGAAGGTCATCGCACATGACGCTGTGTAAATGTGTTACATTCATTCTGTCTGTGTCCTACAGTTGAAAGTCATCGCACATGATGCTGTGTAAATGTGTTACGTTCATTCTGTCTGTGTCCTACAGTTGAAGGTCATGACACTGTGTAAATGTGTTACATTCATTCATTCTGTGTCCTACAGTTGAAGGTCATGGCACATGACGCTGTGTAAATGTGTTACATTCATTCTGTCTGTGTCCTACAGTTGAAAGTCATCGCACATGATGCTGTGTAAATGTGTTACGTTCATTCTGTCTGTGTCCTACAGTTGAAGGTCATGACACTGTGTAAATGTGTTACATTCATTCATTCTGTGTCCTACAGTTGAAGGTCATGACACATGATGCTGTGTAAATGTGTTACGTTCATTCTGTCTGTGTCCTACAGTTGAAAGTCATCGCACATGATGCTGTGTAAATGTGTTATGTTCATTCTGTGTCCTACAGTTGAAAGTCATCGCACATGATGCTGTGTAAATGTGTTACATTCATTCTGTGTCCTACAGTTGAAAGTCATCGCACATGACGCTGTGTAAATGTGTTACATTCATTCTGTGTCCTACAGTTGAAGGTCATGGCACATGACACTGTGTAAATGTGTTACATTCATTCTGTCTGTGTCCTACAGTTGAAAGTCATCGCACATGATGCTGTGTAAATGTGTTACATTCATTCTGTCTGTGTCCTACAGTTGAAGGTCATGGCACATGACGCTGTGTAAATGTGTTACATTCATTCTGTCTGTGTCCTACAGTTGAAAGTCATCGCACATGATGCTGTGTAAATGTGTTACATTCATTCTGTCTGTGTCCTACAGTTGAAGGTCATGGCACATGACGCTGTGTAAATGTGTTACGTTCATTCTGTCTGTGTCCTACAGTTGAAAGTCATCGCACATGATGCTGTGTAAATGTGTTACATTCATTCTGTCTGTGTCCTACAGTTGAAGGTCATGGCACATGACACTGTGTAAATGTGTTACGTTCATTCTGTCTGTGTCCTACAGTTGAAAGTCATCGCACATGATGCTGTGTAAATGTGTTACATTCATTCTGTCTGTGTCCTACAGTTGAAGGTCATGGCACATGACGCTGTGTAAATGTGTTACGTTCATTCTGTCTGTGTCCTACAGTTGAAAGTCATCGCACATGATGCTGTGTAAATGTGTTACATTCATTCTGTCTGTGTCCTACAGTTGAAGGTCATGGCACATGACGCTGTGTAAATGTGTTACGTTCATTCTGTCTGTGTCCTACAGTTGAAAGTCATCGCACATGACGCTGTGTAAATGTGTTACATTCATTCTGTCTGTGTCCTACAGTTGAAGGTCATGGCACATGACACTGTGTAAATGTGTTACATTCATTCTGTCTGTGTCCTACAGTTGAAAGTCATCGCACATGACGCTGTGTAAATGTGTTACATTCATTCTGTCTGTGTCCTACAGTTGAAGGTCATGACACATGACACTGTGTAAATGTGTTACATTCATTCTGTCTGTGTCCTACAGTTGAAGGTCATGGCACATGATGCTGTGTAAATGTGTTACATTCATTCTGTCTGTGTCCTACAGTTGAAGGTCATGACACATGACACTGTGTAAATGTGTTACATTCATTCTTTCTGTGTCCTACAGTTGAAGGTCATGACACATGACGCTGTGTAAATGTGTTACGTTCATTCTGTCTGTGTCCTACAGTTGAAGGTCATGACACATGACACTGTGTAAATGTGTTACATTCATTCTGTCTGTGTCCTACAGTTGAAAGTCATCGCACATGATGCTGTGTAAATGTGTTACATTCATTCTGTCTGTGTCCTACAGTTGAAGGTCATGACACATGACACTGTGTAAATGTGTTACATTCATTCTGTCTGTGTCCTACAGTTGAAGGTCATGACACATGACACTGTGTAAATGTGTTACATTCATTCTGTCTGTGTCCTACAGTTGAAGGTCATGACACATGACACTGTGTAAATGTGTTACGTTCATTCTGTCTGTGTCCTACAGTTGAAGGTCATGGCACATGACGCTGTGTAAATGTGTTACATTCATTCTGTCTGTGTCCTACAGTTGAAGGTCATGGCACATGACGCTGTGTAAATGTGTTACATTCATTCTGTCTGTGTCCTACAGTTGAAGGTCATGACACTGTGTAAATGTGTTACATTCATTCATTCTGTGTCCTACAGTTGAAAGTCATCGCACATGACGCTGTGTAAATGTGTTACGTTCATTCTGTCTGTGTCCTACAGTTGAAAGTCATCGCACATGATGCTGTGTAAATGTGTTGCGTTCATTCTGTCTGTGTCCTACAGTTGAAGGTCATGGCACATGACGCTGTGTAAATGTGTTACATTCATTCTTTCTGTGTCCTACAGTTGAAGGTCATGACACATGACACTGTGTAAATGTGTTACATTCATTCTGTCTGTGTCCTACAGTTGAAGGTCATGGCACATGACGCTGTGTAAATGTGTTACATTCATTTTGTCTGTGTCCTACAGTTGAAGGTCATGACACATGACACTGTGTAAATGTGTTACGTTCATTCTGTCTGTGTCCTACAGTTGAAGGTCATGGCACATGACGCTGTGTAAATGTGTTACATTCATTCTGTCTGTGTCCTACAGTTGAAGGTCATGGCACATGACGCTGTGTAAATGTGTTACATTCATTCTGTCTGTGTCCTACAGTTGAAGGTCATGACACATGACACTGTGTAAATGTGTTACAGTCATTCTGTCTGTGTCCTACAGTTGAAGGTCATGGCACATGACGCTGTGTAAATGTGTTACATTCATTCTGTCTGTGTCCTACAGTTGAAGGTCATGACACATGACACTGTGTAAATGTGTTACATTCATTCTGTCTGTGTCCTACAGTTGAAGGTCATGACACATGACACTGTGTAAATGTGTTACGTTCATTCTGTCTGTGTCCTACAGTTGAAGGTCATGGCACATGACGCTGTGTAAATGTGTTACATTCATTCTGTCTGTGTCCTACAGTTGAAGGTCGTGGCACATGACGCTGTGTAAATGTGTTACATTCATTCTGTCTGTGTCCTACAGTTGAAGGTCATGGCACATGACGCTGTGTAAATGTGTTACAGTCATTCTGTCTGTGTCCTACAGTTGAAGGTCATGGCACATGACGCTGTGTAAATGTGTTACATTCATTCTGTCTGTGTCCTACAGTTGAAGGTCATGACATGAAGCTGTGTAAATGTGTTACATTCATTCATTCTGTGTCCTACAGTTGAAAGTCATCGCACATGACGCTGTGTAAATGTGTTACGTTCATTCTGTCTGTGTCCTACAGTTGAAAGTCATCGCACATGACGCTGTGTAAATGTGTTGCGTTCATTCTGTCTGTGTCCTACAGTTGAAGGTCATGGCACATGACGCTGTGTAAATGTGTTACGTTCATTCTGTCTGTGTCCTACAGTTGAAAGTCATCGCACATGACGCTGTGTAAATGTGTTGCATTCATTCTGTCTGTGTCCTACAGTTGAAAGTCATCGCACATGATGCTGTGTAAATGTGTTACATTCATTCTGTGTCCTACAGTTGAAAGTCATCGCACATGACGCTGTGTAAATGTGTTACATTCATTCTGTCTGTGTCCTACAGTTGAAGGTCATGGCACATGACGCTGTGTAAATGTGTTACAGTCATTCTGTCTGTGTCCTACAGTTGAAGGTCATGGCACATGACGCTGTGTAAATGTGTTACATTCATTTTGTCTGTGTCCTACAGTTGAAGGTCATGGCACATGACACTGTGTAAATGTGTTACATTCATTCTGTCTGTGTCCTACAGTTGAAGGTCATGGCACATGACGCTGTGTAAATGTGTTACATTCATTCTGTCTGTGTCCTACAGTTGAAGGTCATGGCACATGACGCTGTGTAAATGTGTTACATTCATTCTGTCTGTGTCCTACAGTTGAAGGTCATGGCACATGACGCTGTGTAAATGTGTTACATTCATTCTGTCTGTGTCCTACAGTTGAAGGTCATGGCACATGACGCTGTGTAAATGTGTTACATTCATTCTTTCTGTGTCCTACAGTTGAAGGTCATGACACATGACGCTGTGTAAATGTGTTACATTCATTCTGTCTGTGTCCTACAGTTGAAGGTCATGGCACATGACGCTGTGTAAATGTGTTGCGTTCATTCTGTCTGTGTCCTACAGTTGAAGGTCATGACACATGACGCTGTGTAAATGTGTTACGTTGATTCTGTCTGTGTCCTACAGTTGAAGGTCATGACGCTGTTTAAATGTGTTACGTTCATTCTGTGTCCTACAGTTGAAGGTCATGACACATGACGCTGTGTAAATGTGTTACATTCATTCTGTGTCCTACAGTTGAAGGTCATGACACTGTGTAAATGTGTTACATTCATTCTGTGTCCTACAGTTGAAGGTCATGGCACATGATGCTGTGTAAATGTGTTATGTTCATTCTGTGTCCTACAGTTGAAGGTCATGACACTGTGTCCTACAGTTGAAGGTCATGACACTGTGTAAATGTGTTACATTCATTCTTTCTGTGTCCTACAGTTGAAGGTCATGGCACATGATGCTGTGTAAATGTGTTACATTCATTCTGTCTGTGTCCTACAGTTGAAGGTCATGACGCTGTGTAAATGTGTTACATTCTTTCTTTCTGTGTCCTACAGTTGAAGGTCATGGCACATGACGCTGTGTAAATGTGTTACATTCATTCTGTCTGTGTCCTACAGTTGAAGGTCATGGCACATGACGCTGTGTAAATGTGCTACGTTCATTCTGTGTCCTACAGTTGAAGGTCATCGCACATGACGCTGTGTAAATGTGTTGCGTTCATTCTGTCTGTGTCCTACAGTTGAAGGTCATCGCACATGACGCTGTGTAAATGTGTTACAGTCATTCTGTCTGTGTCCTACAGTTGAAGGTCATGGCACATGACGCTGTGTAAATGTGTTACATTCATTCTGTCTGTGTCCTACAGTTGAAGGTCATGGCACATGACGCTGTGTAAATGTGTTACATTCATTCTGTCTGTGTCCTACAGTTGAAGGTCATGGCACATGACACTGTGTAAATGTGTTATGTTCATTCTGTCTGTGTCCTACAGTTGAAAGTCATGGCACATGACGCTGTGTAAATGTGTTACATTCATTCTTTCGGTGTCCTACAGTTGAAGGTCATGGCACATGACGCTGTGTAAATGTGTTACATTCATTCTTTCTGTGTCCTACAGTTGAAGGTCATGACACTGTGTAAATGTGTTACATTCATTCTGTCTGTGTCCTACAGTTGAAGGTCATGACACATGACGCTGTGTAAATGTGTTACATTCATTCTGTCTGTGTCCTACAGTTGAAAGTCATCGCACATGATGCTGTGTAAATGTGTTACATTCATTCTGTCTGTGTCCTACAGTTGAAAGTCATCGCACATGACGCTGTGTAAATGTGTTACATTCATTCTGTCTGTGTCCTACAGTTGAAGGTCATGGCACATGACGCTGTGTAAATGTGTTACGTTCATTCTGTCTGTGTCCTACAGTTGAAGGTCATGACGCTGTGTAAATGTGTTACATTCATTCTGTCTGTGTCCTACAGTTGAAGGTCATGACGCTGTGTAAATGTGTTACATTCATTCTGTCTGTGTCCTACAGTTGAAAGTCATCGCACATGATGCTGTGTAAATGTGTTACATTCATTCTTTCTGTGTCCTACAGTTGAAGGTCATGACGCTGTGTAAATGTGTTACATTCATTCTGTCTGTGTCCTACAGTTGAAGGTCATGACACATGACGCTGTGTAAATGTGTTACATTCATTCTTTCTGTGTCCTACAGTTGAAGGTCATGACACTGTGTAAATGTGTTACATTCATTCTGTCTGTGTCCTACAGTTGAAGGTCATGGCACATGACGCTGTGTAAATGTGTTACATTCATTCTGTCTGTGTCCTACAGTTGAAGGTCATGGCACATGACGCTGTGTAAATGTGTTACAGTCATTCTGTCTGTGTCCTACAGTTGAAGGTCATGGCACATGACGCTGTGTAAATGTGTTACATTCATTCTGTCTGTGTCCTACAGTTGAAGGTCATGGCACATGACGCTGTGTAAATGTGTTACATTCATTCTTTCTGTGTCCTACAGTTGAAGGTCATGACACATGACGCTGTGTAAATGTGTTACATTCATTCTGTCTGTGTCCTACAGTTGAAGGTCATGACACATGACGCTGTGTAAATGTGTTACATTCATTCTGTCTGTGTCCTACAGTTGAAGGTCATGGCACATGACGCTGTGTAAATGTGTTACATTCATTCTGTCTGTGTCCTACAGTTGAAGGTCATGGCACATGACGCTGTGTAAATGTGTTACATTCATTCTTTCTGTGTCCTACAGTTGAAGGTCATGACACTGTGTAAATGTGTTACATTCATTCTGTCTGTGTCCTACAGTTGAAGGTCATGACACATGACGCTGTGTAAATGTGTTACATTCATTCTTTCTGTGTCCTACAGTTGAAGGTCATGACACTGTGTAAATGTGTTGCGTTCATTCTGTCTGTGTCCTACAGTTGAAGGTCATGGCACATGACACTGTGTAAATGTGTTACAGTCATTCTGTCTGTGTCCTACAGTTGAAGGTCATGGCACATGACGCTGTGTAAATGTGTTACATTCATTCTTTCTGTGTCCTACAGTTGAAGGTCATGACACTGTGTAAATGTGTTACATTCATTCTGTCTGTGTCCTACAGTTGAAGGTCATGACACATGACGCTGTGTAAATGTGTTACATTCATTCTTTCTGTGTCCTACAGTTGAAGGTCATGACACTGTGTAAATGTGTTACGTTCATTCTGTCTGTGTCCTACAGTTGAAGGTCATGGCACATGACACTGTGTAAATGTGTTACAGTCATTCTGTCTGTGTCCTACAGTTGAAGGTCATGGCACATGACGCTGTGTAAATGTGTTACATTCATTCTGTCTGTGTCCTACAGTTGAAGGTCATGGCACATGACGCTGTGTAAATGTGTTACATTCATTCTGTCTGTGTCCTACAGTTGAAGGTCATGGCACATGACGCTGTGTAAATGTGTTACATTCATTCTGTCTGTGTCCTACAGTTGAAGGTCATGGCACATGACACTGTGTAAATGTGTTGCGTAACACTTCATATTTGTCTGTGTCCACGTCCCCAACTATCCTTGTACCATTCTCCTGTCTTCCTCTAATTTACTCTGTACTATAGACACTTCATATTTGTCTGTGTCCACAGCTGTCTCTGTACTATAGACACTTCATATTTGTCTGTGTCCACAGCTATCTCTGTACTATAAACACTTCATATTTGTCTGTGTCCACAGCTGTCTCTGTACTATAAACACTTCATATTTGTCTGTGTCCACAGCTATCTCTGTACAATAAACACTTCATATTTGTCTGTGTCCACAGCTATCTCTGTACTATAAACACTTCATATTTGTCTGTGTCCACAGCTATCTCTGTGCAATAAACACTTCATATTTGTCTTTGTCCATAGCTATTTCTGTGCTATAAACACTTCATGTTTGTCTGTGTCCACAGCTATCTCTGTACTAGAAACACTTCATATTTGTCTGTGTCCACAGCTATCTCTGTACTATAAACACTTCATATTTGTCTGTGTCCACAGCTATCTCTGTGCTATAAACACTTCATATTTGTCTGTGTTCACAGCTATCTGTACAATAAACACTTCATTTTTGTCTGTGTCCACAGCTATCTCTGTACTATAAACACTTCTTATTTGTCTGTGTTCACAGCTATCTGTACAATAAACACTTCATATTTGTCTGTGTCCACAGCTATCTCTGTACAATAAACACTTCATATTTGTCTGTGTCCACAGCTGTCTCTGTACTATAAACACTTCATATAATTTGTCTGTGTCTACAGCTGTCTCTGTGCTATGAACACTTCATATTTGTCTGTGTCCACAGCTGTCTCTGTGCTATGAACACTTCATATTTGTCTGTGTCCACAGCTGTCTCTGTGCTATGAACACTTCATATTTGTCTGTGTCCACAGCTGTCTCTGTGCTATAAACACTTCATATTTGTCTGTGTCCACAGCTGTCTCTGTGCTATGAACACTTCATATTTGTCTGTGTCCACAGCTGTCTCTGTACTATAAACACTTCATATTTGTCTGTGTCCACAGCTATCTCTGTACTATAAACACTTCATATTTGTCTGTGTGCACAGCTATCTCTGTACTATAAACACTTCATATTTGTATGTGTCCACAGCTGTCTGCAATAAACACTTCATATTTGTCTGTCCACAGCTATCTGTACAATAAACACTTCATCTTTGTCTGTGTCCACAGCCACAGTACACCCCGCTTATAGTAAAGTGCAGGGGAGCAAGGCTTTTCCTTTACTATAACAGGTTTTTCTTATAAACGATGTTGGGATATAGTAAAGTTTTGATGATATTTTTTATCTTATCCGATTTTGTTTTTCAAAGTCAAAGCTAACGTAAAATACTAAATATAAACCCATCCTACCCCTTCCTCATATGGTTTGAGGTCCAAAAAGGTGATTGGGTTTATACATGGTATATTTCCCTGTGCACAAAACAAAACTAGCTGTAAAAGCATATAGTGTACAACCTCTAACTTCCAGAATTGCCTTTGAATCTATTCATGCATGCACACGCACGTGCGTGCGCGCACACGCACACACACACACGCGCACCGTGACCGAACAGTTTGCCTGTGGACATTTCACCTACGGACACTTTGCCTACGGACATTATGCCTATGGTCACCATGCTCACCGGACATTTTGCCTACTGGACATTATGCCTACAGACATTATGCCTGATAATAGATTATCATGCCTGCAATAAAATATCGCATTTTGATGATGCTACAGCAAAACCTGGTTATAAGAAAATCGAAGAGAGATAATTTTTTTGTTTTCTTATATCCGGGTTTTCTTATATCCGAAACTCGGATAAAAGAAAACATTTTGATTTTTTTTTCTTATAACCGAGTTGAATGGGGGAAAAGGGAAAAAATAAAAGAGAAAAAGAGAAAAAAATAAAATAAAAGACAAACAGAAACAGAAACCGAAGAAAAAAATGCTTTTACCTAAATTGGTGCATGAAAAAAAAATGAAAAAATGCAAAACAAAGGAGGAAAAAAAGAAATAACAGAACAGAAAATTAAAAACAAAAATGAAGGCAGACGTGGTGTGAGTTGCATGATGAGCGAGCAAGATAGCGGAGAGCAGATGAATGAGTGGGTGTGGTGTGAGAGTAACATATTTGTTTAAATGTAAATTTCTGTTTCTTGTTTTTAATCAATATTCTATTTTGGATGTATAACTTACTTTACACAGTGGAAGACAATTTTGTATTTGCGTTTGTACAATGCCAATGGACAATGAGGAAACTTGCGACCAATGACTCATGTTTTGCATCATAAAATCAAAATACAGCAAAACTCGGTTATAAGAAAATCGAAGGGAGATGATGTTTTGCTTATTACCATATCCAAGTTTTCTTTATCCGAAACTCAGATATAAGAAAACATTTGGAAGTTTTTGCCCTTATAAACAAATTGAAAAGGGAAAAAAGAAAAGAAAAGAAAGACAGAAAAACAAAACGAAGAGAAAATCCTTTTTCCTAATTTGATGCATGTCTTGCATCATAAAATCAAAATCGTCTACTAAGAAGAAGATTTAAAGGTGCCTACAACCACTTAACTAAGAAGACTTTTTTTGGTGTTTTTACTGTTATCAAATGTGTACCCCTTCACCTTTCTTGTACTGAATTATTACCATTTACTGTCCACCCATGCAGCTTTTCATCGATCGTTTGCTTTTGTTTATGTGGATGTTCGTCCACATATTCAGTTATTTGTATTTATCTAGAAATGAATTGCCTTTTCCTCTCTGCCATTGCTGCTGAAAATGTAAGGATGGACAGTCTCTCTACCACCAACACAAAAGTACTCATATTTTTTTCTTCTGCTCAACATTTATTTTGCACAGAATACTGAAGGAAAGTATGGAATAAAGGAACAAAAACAACTCAATTAGTCTTGTAATCAAGTGCCTGTACTGTTTAGAATGTCTGTGACACAACTGGTTTGATGTAAACTTTCCCTTTTTGGAACGACTTCAATTTTCTCGGAACATCCTTTCAGTTCAGGTCCAACTCATTTTTAAAGACACACTGACCCAACACGATTAAATCCCTTGTTTTTTCTGGGTAGCTGTGACCCACATACAAATTCCCCCAACTTCAAATTGAGGCTGCTCTTTAAAATGTTTCGTTTTCAATTTGGGGGCATTTGTATGGGAGTCAAACCTGGTCAAAACAAGATTTTGTACCAGCTATAAGGAAAACACGTGGAACCCGTGATTTTGACACGTGATCTGGTGGGTCTTTAAGGAAATGTTGTCAATGGTAATTCGCTTATAAGTAGAACTCGCTTATAAGAAAATGAACTGCAAACCAACTCGCTTGTATGACATAATTTTCTTATATCCAAGTTTCCATTGCGGATGGGAGAAAAAATTTGCTTGCTTATAACCGAGTTTTCTTATAAGCGAGTTTCTTATATCCCAGTTTTGATCATAGATAAGAAAGAAGAAGTTCGGCAGGGAAATGTTTTTTGGCTTCATTGTAGGCGAGTTTTCTTATAAGCGGATTCGGCTGTATATATATATTTTTCCGATTCATTTTTTTCCACTAAGTAATGAGGGGAAAGAAACATGTTTTTGAGTGCCTTTCAATTTCGTTGACGAAGGTGGGTAGAGGGAGTAGTGAGACTGACGTATACATTGATGACGTATTTACAAAGGTCAGGAAGAGGACACATTTTTTATTGTAACGAGAAGGAACCACAAATGACTTAACTATAGGAGTTTTTTAAAATTTTAATTATAACCCAGTTGTTATTATGGGTGAGGGAGTGGTGAGACTGTGACGCATACATTGGTGACGTATTTACAAAGGTCACGAAGAGGACAATTTTTATTTTATGTTATTGTAACTGAGGAGCCAGTCCTGTGGGGAACCAAAAGTAACTTTACTATAGCAGTTTTTTTTATTATATAACCGAGTTGCTACTATCCGAGGTCTATTTAGTAATAAAACAGTAGACCTTTGGCCGGGAACCAGTGCTTTCCTTTACTGTAACCGAAATTTCTTATAACCGAGTTTACTATAAACGGGGAGTACTGTATCTCTGTACAATAAACACTTATGTGTCTGTGTCCACAGCTGTCTCTGTACAATAAACACTTCATATTTGTCTGTGTCCACAGCTGTCTCTGTACAATAAACACTTCTTATTTGTTTGTGTCCACAGCTATCTCTGCTACAAACACTTCATATTTGTCTGTGTCCACAGCTATCTCTGTGCTATAAACACTTCATATTTGTCTGTGTCCACAGCTATCTCTGTGCTACAAACACTTATGTGTCTGTGTCCACAGCTATCTCTGTGCAATAAACACTTCATTTTTGTCTGTGTCCACAGCTCTCTCTGTACTATAAACACTTCATATTTGTCTGTGTCCACAGCTATCTCTGCTATAAACACTTCATATTTGTCTGTGTCTACAGCTATATCTGTGCTATAAGCACTTCATATTTGTATGTGTCTACAGCTATCTCTGTACAATAAACACTTATTTGTCTGTGTCCACAGCTATCTCTGTACCGTAAAATGCCCCTCAAGGTCATGTCTCGTCTGTGGGGCCGGTTCAACCAGCTGGAGTTACCTGTCTTCCTGCGGCAGCCGCTTCTCTCCCTTTATGTCTGGCTGTTCTCCTGTCGACTGGATGAGGCTCAGGAGCAGGACCTGCGTCGCTATAGAAACCTGGGGGAGTTCTTCAGGAGGACGCTCAGGCCTGAAGTCAGACCTATAGATTTTCATCATGATATGGTGAGAGAGAGAGAGAGAGATGAGGGAGAGGGAGGCGGGGGCTACTAATCTACTATAGCAACCTAATTCTTCAGGAAGTTGTTGAAGCCTGAAGTCGGACCAATGGATCATCATCATGATATGGAGGGAGAGAGAGAGAGAGAGAGAGACATAAACTCAGACAGAGAGAGATGATGGAGAGGGGGTGGAGGCTACTAATATACTATAGCAATCGAGGGAATTCTTCAGGAGGACGCTGATGGAGGCCTGAAGTTAGACCAATAGATCGTCATCATTATTGATATGGAGAGAGAGAGAGAAACCCAACAAATGTAAACAACACCCTTCTAACCCCCACACCCCAATCCACACCCCTTCACCCCATTATAATAACAAGAGGCGAAGCCTTCAAGGCTCACGTCTGATTTGTATTACTATAGAGAGAATACTGTTAGTGTCAATGTCACAAATGTAGTTATGCAAATTCAATGAGAGTAATTTGTGTTTTCTAATCAGTTTAGTACAATGAAGACTTCCAATGGTTCCCTATAAAAAAAAATTGATTTGAGATTTAAAATCAAGGTTCATACATGCTGTCTTAATGTAAAGGTGCATACTATTTATTATTATGTTGGCATTGGCTAGAATATATATACTGTTAATGCAGTTAATAGTTAATATGTATACTGTTAATGCATACTATTTATTATTATGTTGGCATTGGCTAGAATAGATATACTGTTAATGCAGTTAATAGTTAATAGATGTACTGTTAATGCATACTATTTATTATTATGTTGGCATTGGCTAGAATAGATATACTGTTAATGCAGTTAATAGTTAATAGATGTACTGTTAATGCATACTATTTATTATTATGTTGGCATTGGCTAGAATAGATATACTGTTAATGCAGTTAATAGTTAATAGATGTACTGTTAATGCATACTATTTATTATTATGTTGGCATTGGCTAGAATAGATATACTGTTAATGCAGTTAATAGTTAATAGATGTACTGTTAATGCATACTATTTATTATTATGTTGGCATTGGCTAGAATAGATATACTGTTAATGCAGTTAATAGTTAATAGATGTACTGTTAATGCATACTACAGTGTATTTATTATTATGTTGGCATTGGTTAGAATAGATATACTGTTAATGCAGTTATACATATACTAACACTGGAACGTTACAGGATATGTGAATGACTTGCTCAAATTAGGACATCAATAAAATCCTGCATATTAAGAAAAATGTAACATGTGAAGTGATTCTGTTTATTGCTGAAAAGAGTCTGTGTGAGCCTAATTCAACAGCAATCAGCATTTAAAAAAATTATATCCCCCTCTCCACCACATCCTACTCCCCCCCCCCCCCTTCGACAACAACTAACCATAGGTAATGTTTGTGGGGGAACACAAGAGGAACTTAAAATGCTTTTTGAATGGCAGTGAAGAATATGAGTGGTCAGAGAAAGTTAGGTATAGAATTGGGAGTAGAAAACACAGCCAAACTTGCGATGAAAGAAAACTGAGATAACAGGCTCTTATGATTCCTGCCAGGATTTGAACCTAAATCTCTGTCTGAAATTCAGACAGCGTGTTACCCTTAACACTACAGGAATTGGGTAATGGGAGCCAAAGGTCATCTCACTAATTAACACCACATCCTAGGCATACTCCCATCCCTTTAAGCTATCATCACAATGGGCTTTTACTTTTAAAAAATAGAGTAGGGGTTGGAGGAAGCGGGGCAGGAGCCAAACATGGACTTAGAGCAAAAATACAACACAATAATGTGAATAAAAAGAAACATAAAAAAAATGAAGTTTTACTTTAGACAACCACATTTGTTTACAACCCTTGAGGTCTGCTTAATATGAAATGATTCTACTATTTCTAGGTTGATATTTTTTTAGCCAAATTATTTTTCATGACATATAATATTTACTTATATGCGTACAGTTATAGCTTTAATATAATAAAAAAAATTTGAAAGCACTAAGATTCAAATAGGCCAGCCACCGCAAAGTCTACAGATTTAAATGTTTCAGTAACTGGTTAAACTGACTACAATTCTCGAGCATGACATCACCTGAAACTGAAATAACAAAAATAAGCACACAAAAAATGTATTCAGATATTTGTCCTAAAAGGGAGAACACAATGGGATATTTTCAACTTTAATAGGTCAATGGCCTATGACCAGGGCCTCAGGACATCATTGCCGGTGACGAACGAAGTAAAACAATTTCCTCTTTGGACCATTTTCAACCGTACCCACTGAATTGTGTTGCCACAAATTACAGCAGAAGACACACACTAAGAGACTATGGAGCATAACGGTATATATATTCCACATTAAAAACCTCCTTTAAGTATTGTAAATTTGAATACTTCCCCACCTACACTCCACCTCATTGCAAATTTCATTGAATTTTGACTGCAATCAGTAGTACTAATGACAGACTGCAAGTAGCCAAGTTTGGCCAGACAAATTTCACTGAATTTTGACCGCAATCAGTAGTACTAATGACAGACTGCAAGTAGCCAAGTTTGGCCAGACAAATTTCATTGAATTTTGACCGCAATCAGTAAGTACTAATGACAGACTGCAAGTAGCCAAGTTTGGCCAGACAAACATTTCATTGAGTTTTGACCGCAATCAGTAAGTACTAATGACAGACTGCAAGTAGCCAAGTTTGGCCAGACAAACATTTCATTGCATTTTGACCGCAATCAGTAGTACTAATGACAGACTGCAAGTAGCCAAGTTTGGCCAGACAAACATTTCATTGCATTTTGACCGCAATCAGTAAGTACTAATGACAGACTGCAAGTAGCCAAGTTTGGCCAGACAAACATTTCATTGCATTTTGACCGCAATCAGTAAGTACTAATGACAGACTGCAAGTAGCCAAGTTTGGCCAGACAAACATTTCATTGCATTTTGACCGCAATCAGTAAGTACTAATGACAGACTGCAAGTAGCCAAGTTTGGCCAGACAAATTTCACTGAATTTTGACCGCAATCAGTAGTACTAATGACAGACTGCAAGTAGCCAAGTTTGGACACACAAACATTTCATTGAATTTTGACCGCAATCAGTAGTACTAATGACAGACTGCAAGTAGCCAAGTTTGGACACACAAACATTTCATTGAATTTTGACCGCAATCAGTAGTACTAATGACAGACTGCAAGTAGCCAAGTTTGGCCAGACAAACATTTTTAAAAGCACATTTGGGGAAGTGATCGATTTTGTTCTTCTCATTGAGTGCTATTAGGAAAACTGATTTGTGTATATATATTTACAGTACTTACTGAAAGTAAGCATTCACATGTTCTAAATAAGTTAGGCATCGACTTCTGTCGTGACATGATGACAGAATGATTTGATTGCTGCTGTACACATAAGCTTACCCTGCGTCCAGTGCACTCACACAGCCAACCAGAACAGTGAAAGGGATGTCGACTGATGGTTTACTAATAGACCCATGCCACTACACTTAGTTGAACATGAAAAGTGTCATGTAGGCATCCAAGTCTGCCACACAAGCTTTTAACAGAGCTTCAAATTGTTTTTAAACATGAAGTTCATGTGTCATTATGACCCCTGAATACAGAAAATGATGGATCAATTTCCCAAATAATGGGTCAATAATGTGTAAGTACTGTTACAGTAGCATAATGCTTAACATTTATCACAGACTTAATCAGTTAATTGGTCACATGAGCCATGTCTGCACAAAATGAGGGGTCAAATAACTGCCAATACGTGTGTATGACAGTATCAATGACCCAGGCCCGCTGACAATCTGAAGCTCTGCTTTAACCAGGCCTAAGTAGAGTAGGCTAGGCATAATGTTGCTTTGCTGAACACACTCTCCCACCTTTCCCTGATAATGTGATATTGTCTATCCTGGTAACAGACAGCTTCAAATTTTATTCCCTTTTTTTTTACCCATCAAACACAGAATGTTCGGTTAACAGAACCCTGTGCGTGCAAATGTTAGCACTCACCTAACCAAATGAGAATTGCTGGATCTATAGCAGACAGCTCTCTCCCGAAGCCTCACAGGGTTGTCCCAGTCGCACTGATGTTCCACCTCCAGTCAGAGCACCCCGCTCACCAATACTGTCTATAAAATATGAAATTTATGCTTAACACTACAGTAGAGTTAAACTCTACTTATTCAAAACGTTTCATTATACTAGCCTAAACCATTAACAATAAAGTACAGTCAGTGGAACCTCCTTTATAACATTACCCATTATAAGACTCCCTCCCACATAAGAGTAAAGACCTACTTATCTGAAATACATGTATTGCCCTTCTTTCTAACTATTAAAATTACCTCCTTTATAACAAAAACATAAGACCCCTCTCTTATAAGACCCCATTTTGGAATATTTTTGAAGATATCAGGGAGCAGAAGAAGAAAGTGGACAGGAGAAAAAGAAGAAAAAATAGAAAGCTTGGCCCAGCCAGCCAAGTCCCACTGATGGGTCCGCAGCATGATGCCACACTAAGCAAGAGAATGACCCAGCCAGCCTGGTCCCATTGATCGGTCCACAACATGATGCCATGCCAAGCGAGAAAATGACCCAGCCAGCCAGGTCCCGCTGACGGCACGCGTCTATGCAAAACAATAAAGCAGCAAAACGAACTAAAATAAAATAATAAAATGAACTAAGCTAAATTAAAATTTAAAAAAAGAAAGAAGTGAGTGTAGTTATTGGGATTTGGAGATCCAGGACACAAAAGTGCCCAAGGCCGGTGCCATCTTGATCTTGATTATTTGACAAGCAGAGTCCAATTCAGGACCGGACATGCAACAGTTGGTGAAGAACTTGGGGAGAGCAACTCTTTGGAAAAGTAAGCCTATCACTAGACTGACCCAGCCAGCCAGGTCCCGCTGATCGGGTCCTTAGCATGATGCCACGCTAAGCCGAAAAACGGGGAGGGAGAAGAAAGGGAGGGGAGGGGGAGGGAGTAAAAAAGCCTATCACTCGACTCACCCAGCCAGCCAGGTCCCGCTGATCAGGTCCTTAATAGCATGATGCCATGCTAAGCTGAAAAAACGGAGGGGGGGGAGGGGGGGAAGTCTTTGAAGCAGTAGTTTTGCATGATGAATCGAGCTGCACGCCTTTGGATGTTCTGCAATCGGTCAATATCTTTCTGCTGGTAAGGATCCCATACAAATTATTATGAGAGCATTTGAAAGAAGAAGAAGAAGAAGAAGCGCTATGCCTACGAGGCTACGGCTAGGTACCTTCGAGTAGATCTAGACGGTGTGTGCCGGTGTGGAAATTGGAATGGACACGAACTCATAAGCATGCCTCCTGTGCGCCTAGCAGTCTAAACGAAGACTTTGGGCGTGGGGCAGGATAAGCATCCCCAATCGGAAGAAGAAGAACAGGGTATAAAGGGGCCGCGAGGCCTACAAATAGCCTACCTACCTTCGTCGGGACCCCGATCTTCCAACCAAAGTTCTGTAGGTTAGTATGGGACTATTTGCCCCGAGAAATGCCTCCACCGGAAAATATAGCAGCAGTAAGCTGAGGCCAAATCAATAATTTGACTAGGCCTACCTAATTTAAATGATTTAATTTTAAGTTCTGGTTCTTGTTGGTATACGTTGAAATATATATATAGAATATAAACCACTTGCCTGGCCAGTGATGATACCAGAACCAGAAGTGACCCTTGAGTTGTGTTCATACGCAGAAAAAAATCTGAGGTTTAGCCTAGCTAGGAGGCCTAGGCCCTAGCCTCTAGGAAAATTAATAATTGAAGTTGCGGAATTCATAACGTAAGGCCCTACTCCTGATCTATTACTGTTTTAAACTGATTGTTCATGTGATGAAAACTTGTTCCACATCATCTCCATTTCTGTAAGATACTTTAGTCTTAGGCCTAATATTTTATTTTCGTTTAGTTCATTCCTCCCCCCCCCCCTTTCAATTTGAAGGTCAAGGTCCCACTGTTCTACTTCTAGGCGGAGACAGGCGGAGTAGCCCAAGCATAGGATTCTGATCTGGATTTGTACGTCGAAGGAGCCTATGAAGGCAATAAAATCGACGAACACTGGATTTTCCGTATATTTTTTTTCAAGACTGAAATGAATGTGGGCTAAATGTCAGGTACGTAGTCTTGATTATGATATAGGCTAAGGCGTGATCTAGTTGTGTTGTGAGCACTAGCCGGAAGTGCGCATAGACGCGCAAAATAAAAAATTGAACCGTTGTCAAAGACGCAAATAAAACGAAACAACCGGGCCATCAACGCCCACACTCGGTGCATCTATTTGTTACAGAAAATATAAGTTAACGACGTTAAAATGTACCTATTTGTACACACCTGAAGTCTTGTGTTTCTTTTTAAACAGCGTTTTTGTATATCTAATGGAGAGTCTTCTTTCCAGTAGATCTACTCAGTACAGCACAACAGTAATCTCTGCAACAAATGATTGTCTTTCTTATGCTCGTTCATAGATGCATTTGACTGCTTTGATCATTGTGAGTTGAAGGCTCATATCAAAATCAAGTATCCTGCTAACTTTAACCCTCCAACTTCTGATATTTTTTTTGAAAATTAGAGAAAACGACAATGTTAAAGTTTGGAGATTGCAAGGTTAAAGGTTGCACAACAGTAATCTCTGCAACAAATTATAGTCTTTCTTATGTCTTTTATTGATGCATTTGACTACTTTGAGTTTGATCATCATGACTTGAAGGCTCACGTCAAAATCAAATATCGTGCTAATTGGCTCACGTCGTTTTTTAAAACAAAGTGAGTCTATTGTATCGTACATGTTCGGTTGTGTGTCGTTTTTTAAAATAAAGTGAGCCAAAAAAGGAGGAAATCATGTAGATAGCAAGAGAAGATGTATGAAAATGCCTATAGAAAAAAGGGAAGAAAGAAAGAGAAAGACAGAAGAAAGAAGGAGGAAATCATGTAGATAGCAAGAGAAGATGTATGAAAATGCCTATAGAAAAAGGGAAGAAAGAAAGAGAAAGACAGAAGAAAGAAGGAGGAAATCATGTAGATAGCAAGAGAAGATGTATGAAAATGCCTATAGAAAAAAGGGAAGAAAGAAAGAGAAAGACAGAAGAAAGAAGGAGGAAATCATGTAGATAGCAAGAGAAGATGTATGAAAATGCCTATAGAAAAAAGGAGGAAATCATGTAGATAGCAAGAGAAGAAAGAAAGAGAAAGACAGAAGAAAGAAGGAGGAAATCATGTAGATAGCAAGAGAAGAAAGAGAAAGACAGAAGAAAGAAGGAGGAAATCATGTAGATAGCAAGAGAAGATGTATGAAAATGCCTATAGAAAAAAGGGAAGAAAGAAAGAGAAAGACAGAAGAAAAAAGGAGGAAATCATGTAGATAGCAAGAGAAGATGTATGAAAATGCCTATAGAAAAAAGGGAAGAAAGAAAGAGAAAGACAGAAGAAAGAAGGAGGAAATCATGTAGATAGCAAGAGAAGATGTATGAAAATGCCTATAGAAAAAAGGGAAGAAAGAAAGAGAAAGACAGAAGAAAGAAGGAGGAAATCATGTAGATAGCAAGAGAAGATGTATGAAAATGCCTATAGAAAAAAGGGAAGAAAGAAAGAGAAAGACAGAAGAAAGAAGGAGGAAATCATGTAGATAGCAAGAGAAGATGTATGAAAATACCTATAGAAAAAAGGGGGAAATCATGTAGATAGCAAGAGAAGATGTATGAAAATACCTATAGAAAAAAGGAGGAAATCATGTAGATAGCAAGAGAAGATGTATGAAAATGCCTATAGAAAAAAGGAGGAAATCATGTAGATAGCAAGAGAAGATGTATCAAAATGCCTATAGAAAAAAGGAGGAAATCATGTAGATAGCAAGAGAAGATGTATGAAAATGCCTATAGAAAAAAGGGGGAAATCATGTAGATAGCAAGAGAAGATGTATCAAAATACCTATAGAAAAAAGGGGGAAATCATGTAGATAGCAAGAGAAGAAAGAAAGAGAAAGACAGAAGAAAGAAGGAGGAAATCATGTAGATAGCAAGAGAAGATGTATCAAAATGCCTATAGAAAAAAGGAGGAAAGCATGTAGATAGCAAGAGAAGAAAGAAAGAGAAAGACAGAAGAAAGAAGGAGGAAATCATGTAGATAGCAAGAGAAGAAAGAAAGAGAAAGACAGAAGAAAGAAGGAGGAAATCATGTAGATAGCAAGAGAAGATGTATCAAAATATCTATAGAAAAAAGGGCGAAATCATGTAGATAGCAAGAGAAGAAAGAAAGAGAAAGACAGAAGAAAGAAGGAGGAAATCATGTATAGCAAGAGAAGAAAGAAAGAGAAAGACAGAAGAAAGGAGGAAATCATGTAGATAGCAAGAGAAGATGTATCAAAATATCTATAGAAAAAAGGGGGAAATCATGTAGATAGCAAGAGAAGAAAGAAAGAGAAAGACAGAAGAAAGAAGGAGGAAATCATGTATAGCAAGAGAAGAAAGAAAGAGAAAGACAGAAGAAAGAAGGAGGAAATCATGTAGATAGCAAGAGAAGATGTATGAAAATACCTATAGAAAAAAGGGGGAAATCATGTAGATAGCAAGAGAAGAAAGAAAGAGAAAGACAGAAGAAAGAAGGAGGAAATCATGTAGATAGCAAGAGAAGATGTATCAAAATACCTATAGAAAAAAGGGGGAAATCATGTAGATAGCAAGAGAAGAAAGAAAGAGAAAGACAGAAGAAAAAAGGGGGAAATCATGTAGATAGCAAGAGAAGATGTATCAAAATACCTATAGAAAAAAGGGGGAAATCATGTAGATAGCAAGAGAAGAAAGAAAGAGAAAGACAGAAGAAAGAAGGAGGAAATCATGTAGATAGCAAGAGAAGATGTATGAAAATGCCTATAGAAAAAAGGGAAGAAAGAAAGAGAAAGACAGAAGAAAGAAGGAGGAAATCATGTAGATAGCAAGAGAAGATGTATGAAAATGCCTATAGAAAAAAGGGAAGAAAGAAAGAGAAAGACAGAAGAAAGAAGGAGGAAATCATGTAGATAGCAAGAGAAGATGTATGAAAATGCCTATAGAAAAAAGGGAAGAAAGAAAGAGAAAGACAGAAGAAAGAAGGAGGAAATCATGTAGATAGCAAGAGAAGATGTATGAAAATGCCTATAGAAAAAAGGAGGAAATCATGTAGATAGCAAGAGAAGATGTATGAAAATGCCTATAGAAAAAAGAGGGAAATCATGTAGATAGCAAGAGAAGAAAGAAAGAGAAAGACAGAAGAAAGAAGGAGGAAATCATGTAGATAGCAAGAGAAGATGTATGAAAATGCCTATAGAAAAAAGGAGGAAATCATGTAGATAGCAAGAGAAGATGTATGAAAATGCCTATAGAAAAAAGGGGGAAATCATGTAGATAGCAAGAGAAGATGTATCAAAATACCTATAGAAAAAAGGGGGAAATCATGTAGATAGCAAGAGAAGAAAGAAAGAGAAAGACAGAAGAAAGAAGGAGGAAATCATGTAGATAGCAAGAGAAGATGTATGAAAATGCCTATAGAAAAAAGGGAAGAAAGAAAGAGAAAGACAGAAGAAAGAAGGAGGAAATCATGTAGATAGCAAGAGAAGATGTATCAAAATACCTATAGAAAAAAGGGGGAAATCATGTAGATAGCAAGAGACAGCAAGAGAAGAAAGAAAGAGAAAGACAGAAGAAAAAAGGAGGAAATCATGTAGATAGCAAGAGAAGATGTATCAAAATACCTATAGAAAAAAGGGGGAAATCATGTAGATAGCAAGAGAAGAAAGAAAGAGAAAGACAGAAGAAAGAAGGAGGAAATCATGTAGATAGCAAGAGAAGATGTATGAAAATGCCTATAGAAAAAAGGGAAGAAAGAAAGAGAAAGACAGAAGAAAGAAGGAGGAAATCATGTAGATAGCAAGAGAAGATGTATGAAAATGCCTATAGAAAAAAGGGAAGAAAGAAAGAGAAAGACAGAAGAAAGAAGGAGGAAATCATGTAGATAGCAAGAGAAGATGTATGAAAATGCCTATAGAAAAAAGGGAAGAAAGAAAGAGAAAGACAGAAGAAAGAAGGAGGAAATCATGTAGATAGCAAGAGAAGATGTATGAAAATGCCTATAGAAAAAAGGAGGAAATCATGTAGATAGCAAGAGAAGATGTATGAAAATGCCTATAGAAAAAAGGGGGAAATCATGTAGATAGCAAGAGAAGAAAGAAAGAGAAAGACAGAAGAAAGAAGGAGGAAATCATGTAGATAGCAAGAGAAGATGTATGAAAATGCCTATAGAAAAAAGGAGGAAATCATGTAGATAGCAAGAGAAGATGTATCAAAATGCCTATAGAAAAAAGGGGGAAATCATGTAGATAGCAAGAGAAGAAAGAAAGAGAAAGACAGAAGAAAGAAGGAGGAAATCATGTAGATAGCAAGAGAAGATGTATGAAAATGCCTATAGAAAAAAGGGAAGAAAGAAAGAGAAAGACAGAAGAAAGAAGGAGGAAATCATGTAGATAGCAAGAGAAGATGTATGAAAATGCCTATAGAAAAAAGGGAAGAAAGAAAGAGAACGACAGAAGAAAGAAGGAGGAAATCATGTAGATAGCAAGAGAAGATGTATGAAAATGCCTATAGAAAAAAGGAGGAAATCATGTAGATAGCAAGAGAAGAAAGAGAAAGACAGAAGAAAGAAGGAGGAAATCATGTAGATAGCAAGAGAAGATGTATGAAAATGCCTATAGAAAAAAGGAGGAAATCATGTAGATAGCAAGAGAAGATGTATGAAAATGCCTATAGAAAAAAGGAGGAAATCATGTAGATAGCAAGAGAAGATGTATCAAAATACCTATAGAAAAAAGGAGGAAATCATGTAGATAGCAAGAGAAGATGTATGAAAATGCCTATAGAAAAAAGGGGGAAATCATGTAGATAGCAAGAGAAGATGTATGAAAATACCTATAGAAAAAAGGGGGAAATCATGTAGATAGCAAGAGAAGAAAGAAAGAGAAAGACAGAAGAAAGAAGGAGGAAATCATGTAGATAGCAAGAGAAGATGTATCAAAATACCTATAGAAAAAAGGGGGAAATCATGTAGATAGCAAGAGAAGATGTATGAAAATGCCTATAGAAAAAAGGGGGAAATCATGTAGATAGCAAGAGAAGAAAGAAAGAGAAAGACAGAAGAAAGAAGGAGGAAATCATGTAGATAGCAAGAGAAGATGTATGAAAATGCCTATAGAAAAAAGGAGGAAAGCATGTAGATAGCAAGAGAAGATGTATGAAAATGCCTATAGAAAAAAGGGGGAAATCATGTAGATAGCAAGAGAAGAAAGAAAGAGAAAGACAGAAGAAAGAAGGAGGAAATCATGTAGATAGCAAGAGAAGAAAGAGAAAGACAGAAGAAAGAAGGAGGAAATCATGTAGATAGCAAGAGAAGAAAGAAAGAGAAAGACAGAAGAAAGAAGGAGGAAATCATGTAGATAGCAAGAGAAGATGTATCAAAATACCTATAGAAAAAAGGGGGAAATCATGTAGATAGCAAGAGACAGCAAGAGAAGAAAGAAAGAGAAAGACAGAAGAAAAAAGGAGGAAATCATGTAGATAGCAAGAGAAGATGTATCAAAATACCTATAGAAAAAAGGGGGAAATCATGTAGATAGCAAGAGAAGATGTATCAAAATGCCTATAGAAAAAGGAGGAAATCATGTAGATAGCAAGAGAAGATGTATCAAAATACCTATAGAAAAAAGGAGGAAATCATGTAGATAGCAAGAGAAGATGTATGAAAATGCCTATAGAAAAAAGGGGGAAATCATGTAGATAGCAAGAGAAGATGTATGAAAATACCTATAGAAAAAAGGGGGAAATCATGTAGATAGCAAGAGAAGAAAGAAAGAGAAAGACAGAAGAAAGAAGGAGGAAATCATGTAGATAGCAAGAGAAGATGTATCAAAATACCTATAGAAAAAAGGGGGAAATCATGTAGATAGCAAGAGAAGATGTATGAAAATGCCTATAGAAAAAAGGGGGAAATCATGTAGATAGCAAGAGAAGATGTATGAAAATGCCTATAGAAAAAAGGGGGAAATCATGTAGATAGCAAGAGAAGAAAGAAAGAGAAAGACAGAAGAAAGAAGGAGGAAATCATGTAGATAGCAAGAGAAGATGTATGAAAATGCCTATAGAAAAAAGGAGGAAAGCATGTAGATAGCAAGAGAAGATGTATGAAAATACCTATAGAAAAAAGGGGGAAATCATGTAGATAGCAAGAGAAGATGTATGAAAATGCCTATAGAAAAAAGGGGGAAATCATGTAGATAGCAAGAGAAGAAAGAAAGAGAAAGACAGAAGAAAGAAGGAGGAAATCATGTAGATAGCAAGAGAAGATGTATGAAAATGCCTATAGAAAAAAGGAGGAAAGCATGTAGATAGCAAGAGAAGAAAGAAAGAGAAAGACAGAAGAAAGAAGGAGGAAATCATGTAGATAGCAAGAGAAGAAAGAGAAAGACAGAAGAAAGAAGGAGGAAATCATGTAGATAGCAAGAGAAGAAAGAAAGAGAAAGACAGAAGAAAGAAGGAGGAAATCATGTAGATAGCAAAAGAAGATGTATCAAAATACCTATAGAAAAAAGGAGGAAATCATGTAGATAGCAAGAGAAGAAAGAAAGAGAAAGACAGAAGAAAGAAGGAGGAAATCATGTAGATAGCAAGAGAAGATGTATGAAAATGCCTATAGAAAAAAGGAGGAAATCATGTAGATAGCAAGAGAAGAAAGAAAGAGAAAGACAGAAGAAAGAAGGAGGAAATCATGTAGATAGCAAGAGAAGATGTATCAAAATACCTATAGAAAAAAGGGGGAAATCATGTAGATAGCAAGAGACAGCAAGAGAAGAAAGAAAGAGAAAGACAGAAGAAAAAAGGAGGAAATCATGTAGATAGCAAGAGAAGATGTATCAAAATACCTATAGAAAAAAGGGGGAAATCATGTAGATAGCAAGAGAAGAAAGAAAGAGAAAGACAGAAGAAAGAAGGAGGAAATCATGTAGATAGCAAGAGAAGATGTATCAAAATACCTATAGAAAAAAGGGGGAAATCATGTAGATAGCAAGAGAAGAAAGAAAGAGAAAGACAGAAGAAAGAAGGAGGAAATCATGTAGATAGCAAGAGAAGAAAGAGAAAGACAGAAGAAAAAAAGAGGAAATCATGTAGATAGCAAGAGAAGAAAGAGAAAGACAGAAGAAAAAGAGAGGAAATCATGTAGATAGCAAGAGGAGAAAGACAAAAGAAAGAAGGAGGAAATCATGTAGATAGCAAGAGAAGAAAGAGAAAGACAGAAGAAAGAAGGAATTAGAGAACATAAAGAACAAATCAGATTAAGGTGTTAGATTGCTGGAGAGAATGTATAATTGTTGTATAACAAATTGATGTGTTTGTATTATCCTATGCTATGTGCTGAGAGAGTGGGGATGTACCATGGGCAAGGCATCTCCACTGTAAACAAATTCTAGCCCAGCCCGCCGGAATAGCATCTGCCCCCCTCTGCTATCTGGCAGTGATTGTTGGCAACGACTGACTGGCACACACTGTGCAGACCAACCCTGGGTGTTGTGGAGTTAACTGTGATGATAGCTGTAATGTGCTGTGTTCTGCAGTTATGGAGTCCAACCCTGGGTGTTGTGGAGGCCAACACTGGGTGTTGTGGAGTTAACTGTGATGATAGCTGTAATGTGCTGTGTTCTGCAGTTATGGAGGCAACCCTGGGTGTTGTGGAGTTAACTGTGATGATAGCTGTAATGTGCTGTGTTCTGCAGTTATGGAGACAACCCTGGGTGTTGTGGAGTTAACTGTGATGATGTGCTGTAATGTGCTGTGTTCTGCAGTTATGGAGAACACTGGGTGTTGTGGAGTTAACTGTGATGATAACTGTAATGTGCTGTGTTCTGCAGTTATGGAGACCAACCCTGGGTGTTGTGGAGTTAACTGTAATGTGCTGTGTTCTGCAGTTATGGAGGCAACCCTGGGTGTTGTGGAGTTAACTGTGATGATGTGCTATAATGTGCTGTGTTCTGCAGTTATGGAGGGCAACCCTGGGTGTTGTGGAGTTAACTGTGATGATAACTGTAATGTGCTGTGTTCTGCAGTGATTGTTGGCAACGACAGACTCGCAGACACTATGTGCAGACCAACCCTGGGTGTTGTGGAGTTATCTGTGATGATAACTGTAATGTGCTGTGTTCTGCAGTTATGGAATCCAACCCTGGGTGTTGTGGAGTTAACTGTGATGATAACTGTAATGTGCTGTGTTCTGCAGTTATGGAGACAACCCTGGGTGTTGTGGAGTTAACTGTGATGATAATTGTAATGTGCTGTGTTCTGCAGTTATGGAGACAACCCTGGGTGTTGTGGAGTTAACTGTGATGATGTGCTGTAATGTGCTGTGTTCTGCAGTTATGGAGACAACCCTGGGTGTTGTGGAGTTAACTGTGATGATAACTGTAATGTGCTGTGTTCTGCAGTTATGGAGACAACCCTGGGTGTTGTGGAGTTAACTGTGATGATGTGCTGTAATGTGCTGTGTTCTGCAGTTATGGAGACAACCCTGGGTGTTGTGGAGTTAACTGTGATGATGTGCTGTAATGTGCTGTGTTCTGCAGTTATGGAGACAACCCTGGGTGTTGTGGAGTTAACTGTGATGATGTGCTGTAATGTGCTGTGTTCTGCAGTTATCGAGACAAACCCTGGGTGTTGTGGAGTTAACTGTGATGATAACTGTAATGTGCTGTGTTCTGCAGTTATGGAGTCAACCCTGGGTGTTGTGGAGTTAACTGTGATGATGTGCTGTAATGTGCTGTGTTCTGCAGTTATGGAGACAACCCTGGGTGTTGTGGAGTTAACTGTGATGATGTGCTGTAATGTGCTGTGTTCTGCAGTTATGGAGACAACCCTGGGTGTTGTGGAGTTAACTGTAATGTGCTGTGTTCTGCAGTTATGGAGATCACCCTGGGTGTTGTGGAGTTAACTGTGATGATAACTGTAATGTACTGTGTTCTGCAATTAAGTTATTGTTGTTGTTGTCTTGCCCTGGCTTAAAGACTCCAGGGATCATCCCAACAGCCAAAGCTCTTGAACACTATGGTACAAATGCACCAGCTAGGGATGAGAACATTACGTGTGTGACCGTTTTTGATGACCCTGCCATGTGGGCAGCCACACTCCGACTTTGGAGGATTAAAGACTGATGTTGTGCTAGGAGCTTGTCATGGCTTAAGACAATCTCCGCACAACCATGCAGAACATAGCAACACTTTGATGTAGCCTTGGTGTTCTAGCTATGTCAACTGGTCTAACATAGCCTCATGCCAAGGCGAATGGAGTTAAGTGACATGATACTGTAATGTACTGTGTTCTGGAGTTAACTAATATGCTAACTGTAATAATAACTAAGTGTAACACACAATGTCTCCAATGAACCATTTTCCTATGACACTCAACTGTTTGAAAGCTGCCCTCCTCACCAAATCACTGCCACTGTCCAGCGCATGCAGAACTGCATCACTGAAGTTGGACAATGGATGAGAGCTAACCTTCTTAGTACTATTGACCAAATCACTGCCACTGTCCAGCGCATGCAGAACTGCATCACTGAAGTTGGACAATGGATGAGAGCTAACCTTCTTAGTACTATTGACCAAATCACTGCCACTGTCCAGCGCATGCAGAACTGCATCACTGAAGTTGGACAATGGATGAGAGCTAACCTTCTTAGTACTATTGACCAAATCACTGCCACTGTCCAGCGCATGCAGAACTGCATCACTGAAGTTGGACAATGGATGAGAGCTAACCTTCTTAGTACTATTGACCAAATCACTGCCACTGTCCAGCGCATGCAGAACTGCATCACTGAAGTTGGACAATGGATGAGAGCTAACCTTCTTAGTACTATTGACCAAATCACTGCCACTGTCCAGCGCATGCAGAACTGCATCACTGAAGTTGGACAATGGATGAGAGCTAACAAGCTCAAACTGAATGATGACAAGACAGAAGCACTACTGGTCAGCCTAAAATCAAATCTTCTGCCTTCCCCACTTCTATATCTGTCGGCCAGTCTAACATTTCCTTCTGCCTTCCCCACTTCTATATCTGTCGGCCAGTCTAACATTTCCTTCTGCCTTCCCCACTTCTATATCTGGCGGCCAGTCTAACATTTCCTTCTGCCTTCCCCACTTCTATATCTGTCGGCCAGTCTAACATGTCCTTCTGCCTTCCCCACTTCTATATCTGGCGGCCAGTCTAACATTTCCTTCTCATCCCAGGCTAGAAATCTTGGCATCACCATTACAGACACTCTCTCCATGGACACTCATGTTTCCAACATCTGCCGCTCTGCTTATCATGAACTTAGAAAAATCAGCAGCATTCGCCACCTTCTCACTTTCGATGCAGCTAAAACTTGTCTGTTCTCTTGTTTTGTCCAAGTTTAACTATTATAATTCACTTCTCTCAGGCATTTCACACTACCTTCTTGAAAAACTCTGAAAGGTCCAAACCTCAGCAGCTCGCCTAGTGTTCAGGACAAAGAAACATGAACATGTACAACCCCACCTTCAACAATTCCACTGGCTTCCCATCTCTGATTTGATCTGATCTCTCTCTCTCATTCACTATTCCGTTCCTTACAATCCATGAAGTTGGTATTCTAATATCTGAACGGAAGAATAAGAAAAGTATGGGACCAGACAATCTAAACGCTTCTGTTCTTAAACTTGCCTTACCATACGTCATAGTCGCTCACTTATATTTATAACCTGTGTATTAGAAAACATGTTTTTCCTACAGCGCTAAAAGAAGCAAAGGTGATCCCGCTTCCCAAATCTAAAGATCTTACAGATTGAAACAATTTCAGACCAGTTTCTTTCCTTTCAGTTGTGTCAAAACCTCTTGAAAAACATGTTCAAACACACTTAATGGATTATATGGAGACCCACAATCTGTTCTTCCCATTTCAGTCTGGATTCCGCCGTTATCATTCTTGTCAGACTGCCCTAACCCATCTTTGTGATACATGGTTATCCTCAGTCAACCATAGCAGGATCACTGGTACAGTTTTCCTTGATTTCAGAAAAGCCTTTGATCTAGTTAATCACGACATATTGCTACAAAAACTCCTTTCAAAACACAGATTCTCGTCAGTAGGAATACTTCAATGTGGAGTGCCCCAAGGCTCTATTATCGGACCTGTCCTTTTCTGTATTTTTATCACCGACCTTCCAATGCTTGTATCAAACAATGATGTTGATTGTGATCTATTTGCGGATGACAGTTCCCTCCACAGTAATCATACTGACACACAAACTGTAGAATTATCATTACTAGCGCAACGCCCCGTACTGGTAAGGCCTAGTACTGGTAAGGCCTAGTACTGGTAACGCCTAGTACAGGTAACGCCAAGTACCGGTAACGCTGAGTACCGATTTCGCCGGGTCCGTGAAATATTATATTTTTACTTTTGTGGCTGAAAACCCAATTTTTAGACCCCTACTACTTTCAAGGCCTACCGATCTCCATGACCTTGACCGTGACCTTGATCGGTATGCAATCATCAGAACAACCGTAAGCCAAAGTACCTACATGCCAAGTTTGAAGTCCCTAAGACCAACGGTGTGGACGTTATAGCCCCTTAAAGATTTTCGGTTTTCAAGGTCATACACCAAGGTGAAGGTCACAACGGCAATAATTTATGCGCGGATGCCTTCCTCTCATGGTGACACGCCACCACACAAAATTGGAAATGATTCGGTGAAGCGGTTTGGGAGATATGCGTGGGACAGAAAACCCCAATTATTAGACCCCTACCACTTTCAAGGCATACCGATCTCCCTGACCTTGACCTTGACCTTCATTGGTACGCCATCAGCAGAACGGCCATAAGGGAAAGTACCTCCATGCCAAGTTTGAAGACTAGGACCTGCGGTGTGGAAATTATGGCCCCTTAACGGTTTTCGGTTTTCAAGGTCATACACCAAGGTCAAGGTCAGGGTGGCAAAAAGCTTTGCGCAGATGCCTTCCTCTCATGGGGACACACAACCACACAAAATTTGAAGCGATTCGGTCAAGCGGTTCGGGAGATCCTTGGGACAGACAGAAAAGAAGAACAAACAAACAAACAAAAAAAGGACACAAACCTGAACGAAAACATACTCCTTTGCGATCGTAGATCGGCAAAGGACTAAAAGGAAAAACGAACTGAAAGCCTACTTAGTTAAACCAGAGTGGTTATTAATCTGTGGTTCAACCATTGTAGCTCCATTTTAATAAATCTGGGGACCCACAACTAAAACAAAAAAAGCATTAATTCTTCTCCATGAACACCCCCCACCCCAACAACCATCCCCCCCTTGAACACCCCCCACCACACCCTCCATCAGCCCCCCTCCCCCCACCAGCCCCCCTCCCCTGCTCCCCCCCCCAGCCCCCCTCCCCCCTCCAGCCCCCCCCCCCCTCCTCCGCCCGGATCAGGCACAGAGGCAGATAGACAGACAGACAGACAGAGAGAGAGAGGGAGACAGACAGACAGAGAGACACAGAGAGAGAGACACATAGACATACAGAGACATGAGACACAGAGAGAGAGAGAGACAGACAAATACAGAGAGACAGAGACAGACAGACAGCGACGCGCGCGCGCGCCCGCCCCCCCCCCCCCCCCCCCCCCTGAAATGTAGGGGGGGGGGGGGAGGGGGCACATCTTGACCTATCGCAGAAAGAGTGTTTCATAATCATTTTCACTTTGACCTTGCGCAGCAGAGAGAGAGAGAGTAGTACTTCTTCTTCTTCGTCTTCTAAGTTCTTGTTCTTCGGTCGTTCAGGCATGTTTCTGTCAATTACGAACATAGATGCATCATGCTGCTGTTATGCGCCTAAGTAAGAATAATTAGGCGCAGCATGTCTGACTTCGGGTAGAGGAAATCTTTTTGAAAGTATTTCTTGAAAAAAGGCAGGAGAATTTCTGTCAATTACGAGCATAAATGCATCATGCTGCTGTTATGCACCTAAGTAAGAATAATTAGGCCCAGCATGTCTGACTTCGGCTAGAGGAAATCTTTTTGAAAGTATTTCTTGAAAAAAGGCAGGAGAATGGACCGGAAAGGCAGAACGATAATAGATAACAGCATGCAAAGGGAAAAGGCAGAATCAAAGAGACTGACAGATTAGAGGTAGTTATAAGCACATAACTTCCAGAAGGTGGGGGAACTATTTGTATGGAAGACCCCCCCCTCTCCCAGTATCCCTAGGGGGGGGAAGCTTGCTGCAACGGAGACTGTTGAAATTTTGCACGACGATAGTCACTATCCCTGGTCACGCATGTTCCAAATCTCGAGTCAATGTCGGGTCTGGTTACGCCGCGGTTTGTGAAAACGTGAAGCGGCCTGTCGGCACCCGTATCTCCGGCATTTCTGAATCGATTCGCTTCCGGTTTGACACACGGATAGTCCCTGGCCCCGGTCATCTTCCTGCCAAATTTGAAGGCAATGGGCCCAGAAACGCCGGAGATACGGGCGCCGAGAGGCCGGCGGATGCGCGTTTCGCGCATTTGCGAAACCGCGCAAATGACACGGCCGCCTCGGTTGCCGTTGCCATCGCCCCGTTAGGGCTCACAGCAAATTTGAAGCGATTCGGTCGAAAAACGGCGGAGTTATAAGGCCCGTTTTGTGTTTCAGACAGACAGACAGACAGACAGACACACACACACACACATACACACACACACACACGGGACACTTGGCTTTTTACTATATGATGATGAAAAAGGGAGGAGGAGAGGAAGAGGATCGAGGATCTGCTACATAGAGTCGGAAAGAGAAGGAAATAAGAGTGTCAGGATTTGGCTGGGCCAGTCTACTAATGCAATGAGATCCGTTCCCACTTCAGTAGTATTAATCGAATCTTAGGCCGAGCCCAAATCCTGACAGGACACGGTGTGCCAGACTGCGCATTGTTGAATCCAATCTTCGTGTGTCTGGCACCGTGCCCTAAGAGAGAGAAAAGATAGAACAGACAAAGAAAGAAACAGGCAGAAAAGATGCTCTCCTTTTGAGTCTGCAGACAAGCGTCAGTTCAGCATTATTATAATTTGTCTCTCGTCTCAACAACAACAGAACCACAACTTGTTCATGCCTGAGCTTATATAGATTAAAAACCTATCTCCTGCTGTCTTGGAAATGTATGGTAACAACTACAACATTTTATCAATCTCCATGCAACCTACACATTGCTACCATACTCTAAAATTTCCAAGACAACGACATGTGTAACAACAACTAGATCTATAATGTTCTATCATTCAACATCTCGTTGCTACAATACATTATCATGTAACCTACATAGATACTGGCACTAAGACACTGCAACCCTGGTCTGGATCCAATCATGTTCTAAAATTGTAGGCCTAGAGCCAATAATACACAGTTTTGATTTAATATTAAATTTCTATGGTTATCGTTGCCTAGAGTCCAGGCTATAAACATTCAAAACATGCCTAGATCTAAATTGCAATTATTATGAACTGCCAGAAAGCATTCCCAACAATAAAATTTGAACAACTAAAACTAAACTATATTATAATTTTAAAACTTTACCTCTCATCTATGAGTTGTTTTTATTCTTTCATTCATTAGACGCATTCATTCAGATCACATACGATTTTGACGTCACAACAAACGGCAATAACTCTTCACAGCAAAATTAAAGCGAGGTGAGTTGCTTCCCATTACTGCACAACACTACAATTACAAAAAAGCATAAATGACACTTCTGAATGGTGCCTTCATAACCATATGGTACTCAATCCAAACAAAACTAAAAGTATGGTAATAACATTGTGTCAAAAACACGGGTCCTGTACTATGGCAAGGTACAGCGGGGTGTTCTGGAGTTAACTGACATGATAACTGTAATGATATCTGTAATGATAACTAATGTACTGTGTGCAGACCAGCCCTGCAGACGGACGGGTCCTGCACTATGGCAAGGTACAGCGGGGCGTTCTGGAGTTCACTGACATGATAGCTGTAATGATAACTGACATGATAACTGTAATTTACTGTGTGCAGACCAGCCCGGCAGACGGATGGGTCCTTCACTGTGGCAAGGTACAGCGGGGCGTTCTGGAGTTCACTGATATGATAGCTGTAATGACAGCTGTAATGATAACTGACATGATAGCTGTAATGACAGCTGTAATGTACTGTGTGCAGACCAGCCCTGCAGACGGACGGGTCCTTCACTATGGCAAGGTACAGCGGGGCGTTCTGGAACAGGTGAAGGGGGTGACCTACTCCCTGCGGGCATTCCTGGGGCCTCAGACATGGACACACCCTGACAGAGCCTCACCAGGGATCAACACTGATGGGGTATGCCCTGACAGGGCCTCCCCGCAACACAGCTCTGATGGGGCACACCCTGACAGGGCCTCATCAGGGATCAGCCCTGATGGTACAGACCCTGACAGAGCCTCACCTGGTGACAACACTGATGGGACAAACCTCTGGAAGGCCTCATTGACCTCTGACCTGGGTCACATGACTGAGGGGCTGATCCCTGACCTGGGTCACACGACAGAGGAGGAGTTTTACCAGCAGCAGCTAGGGGTTGCCCCTGACAACGACCTTTACCACTGCATAATTTACCTGGCGCCTGGCGACTACCACCGATTTCATTCTCCTGTGGACTGGAGGGTGGAGCATCGACGACATTTCCCAGGTAATTATAGCAATAATGATGATGATGGCGACTACCACCGATTTCATTCTGTGGACTGGAGGGTGGAGCATCGGCGACATTTCCTAGATAATTATTATAGCAATACTGATAATAATACTGATGATGATAATGATAATAATGATGATGATGATGATGGCGTCTACCACCGATTTCATTCTCCTGTGGACTGGAGGGTGGATCATCGACAACATCTCCCAGGTAATTATAGCAATACTGATAATAATACTGATGATGATGATGATGATGATAATGGCGACTACCACCAATTTCATTCTCCTGTGGACTAGAGGGTGGAGCATCGACGACATTTCCCAGGTAATTACATGTATAGCAATACTGATAGTAATACTGATGATGATGATGATGATGATAATGATAATTTACCAGGGCCTGTATTCACGTTGAGATAGCATGAGACTTAGCATCATGCTAACTTAGAAGCTCTTCCAAAAGTCCTGTTAAATCCTATAGGACATTGGAAGAGCTTCTAAGTTAGCTCATGCTAAGTCTCATGCTATCTCAATGTGAATACAGGCCCTGGTGACTACCACCGATTTCATTCTCCTGTGGACTGGAGGGTGGAGCATCGGCGACATTTCCCAGATAATTATTATAGCAATACTGTAAAATGGGCAATAAAAATATTGATTGATTGGTGTTAACAACAACAACATACAGTATTTATACGGCGCTGAATCTTGATATAAATCAAATCAAAGCGCACACACACGTTAGCATTCAAAGCGCATTCAAACACAAACGCAATACAAAGCGAACACACACGGATGACATAAATGGAATATAGCAGAAACAGACCTAATGGCAAGAGAGAGAAGAGAAAGAGAGAGGCGCTTTAATGACGGGGGAACAGGTGGGTTTAGAGGTTAGCTTTGAAAGCAGAGAGTCGGTCGCTGACGGAGGCAGAGAGGAAGTTATGATGTTAATGACGATGTTGATGATCATGATGATGATACAATTTATCTGGAGCCTAGCGACTAGCACTAATTTTACAGGGTTCCCACAAGTCCTTGAAAACTTGAAAAGTCCTGGAAAACTAGCAAGGCCTTTTCCAGGGCTTGAAAAGTGCTGGGAAAACAGCACAGGCCCTAAAGCTCCTGGAAAAGTCCTGGAATTTTCTTAATTTGCTTACCAGATTCTCAAGTTTCAAGCAAGCAAAACCAACACTCGATCTCTTTGAAAAAATATATAGTAAAACTGAAAGTTAGCACTGCAGATGACTCAGATACTGCATGTGGACATTTGGTGTGTGCAGGTTTTGTAGTTTCAAGTAATTAGAATAGTTCGACATTAGCACACCTCTTACCGTAATGCTTATTATCCATTATTACAAGCAGTATTTTCAGTCCTTGAAATTTACCAGCATGGTCCTGGAAAAGTCCTTGAATTTTTCTTTGAGAGATCTGTGGGAACCCTGTTTTTTTTACTCCCATTACTTCCAAAATCTTCTGGACAGTAGTGAAAGTTTTAGTCATATTTACCCGGCCAGAGGCCGAGGTATTGCGATCAGTTTGTGTGTCTGTCTCTGTGTGTGTCTGTCTGTGTGTGTGTGTGTCTGTGTATCGATTATCTTAAAAACTACTGTTTGGATTTTGATTAAAATTGGCAGAGGGGTAGACAGCTTGAAAAGGAAGCTTCCTTTCGTTAATCAACACCGTGCTGACCTTGACCTTGAAGTTTGACCTTGAAAACCGAAAATCTTTAAGGGGCCATAACTCCCACACCGTTGGTGTTAGAGTCTTCAAATTTGGCATGTAGGTACTTTGGCTTATCATCCTTATGCCCGTTTTGATGGTGGCATACCGGTCAAGGTCAAGGTCACGGTCCGAGAGATCGGTAGGCCTTGAAAGTGGTAGGGGTCTACAAATTGGGTTTTAAGCCATATTTTCCACATTTGTACTTAACAGAAGCGCTTCAGATTGTGTGTGGTACTGTATACCCTAGAGTAGAAAACATCCGAGCATAAATTATCGCCATGATGATCTTGACCTTGAAGTGTGACCTTGCAAACCGAAATTTCCTTCTTTGCGCTATATATTTCTTGTCCAAGCTGTATCTCGTGAACTAGAAGACATAAGCTCTTCAAATGTTGTGTCAGGATGTGACACTAACAGTATAAAACATTCGTATATAAATTATTCCCCGGAACTACAATGTTGCCGAGCGGCAGACATGTTTCCGGCCTACTACTTTTGAATCGTGTCGTAAACTATGAAGAGAGAGAGAGAGAGAGAGATATATATTGTTTATTGGGGGGTGGGGGGGGGGAGAGGACATAACTCTGGCCGGGTTTTCATTGTCACAATGCCTTGCTGCCGCTCGGCGATGCCCTTGGTTTTTTTATTGTGACGATTAAATTGCACGGTGGATTCAAGGCCTGTTTAACTTTAACTCATTTAACTCTGCCCGATTCCTTTCAGTACATAAATCATATTTTAGAAAGAATGCTTAACGATATGGTTTTGAAAATTTGTAGCATTATTTATAATATTAAAATCTAATGTCTGTTAAAGTTTGAAGTTAATTTATTTTACTACATGCCAATTTTAGATGTTTTGCGAAAAAGCATGAAAAAGCAAATAAGTATGATAAAGCAAAAAAGTATGAAAATGCAAAAAAGCATGATAAAGCAAATAAGTATGAAAATGCAAAAAAGCATGATAAAGAAGACAAAGAGGAGGGTAAGCCCTCGTTTGCATTCATTGCCATCCTTCAAATAGACTAGAAGTCATTTCATTGGTTGAAAACTATTAAGGGACCATAGAGGAATGCTTTCATACCAGTTTGGTTTGCATGGGTTTGCGGAGTTGGGAATGTCTAAACACAATGATTGTACACTGCAGTGTACTCTAGTGATGTCTAAACACAATGATTGTACACCACAGTGTACTCTAGTGATGAATGGTTGTGAATGTCTAAACACAATGATTGTACACTACAGTGTACTCTAGTGATGTCTAAGCACAATGATTGTACACCACAGTGTACTCTAGTGATGAATGGTTGTGAATGTCTAAACACAATGATTGTACACTACAGTGTACTCTAGTGATGTCTGAACACAATGATTGTACACTACAGTGTACTCTAGTGATGTCTGAACACAATGATTGTACACTACAGTGTACTCTAGTGATGAACGGTTGTGGATGTCTGAACACAATGATTGTACACCACAGTGTACTCTAGTGATGAACGGTTGTGAATGTCTAAGCACAATGATTGTACACCACAGTGTACTCTAGTGATGAACGGTTGTGAATGTGTTTCTCTTTCTGTTGATGCCAAACACTTTATTGTGCTGAAGTCTGCTGTCTACAGGGAATAGGCGTCAGCTGTGGGTGCATGATGTAATGATGAACGGTTGTGGATGTGTTTCTCTTTCTGTTGATGCCAAACACTTTATTGTGCTGAAGTCTGCTGTCTACAGGGAATAGGCGCCAGCTGTGGGTGCATGATGTAATGATGAACGGTTGTGGATGTGTTTCTCTTTCTGTTGATGCCAAACACTTTATTGTGCTGAAGTCTGCTGTCTACAGGGAATAGGCGCCAGCTGTGGGTGCATGATGTAATGATGAACGGTTGTGAATGTGTTTCTCTTTCTGTTGATGCCAAACACTTTATTGTGCTGAAGTCTGCTGTCTACAGGGAATAGGCGCCAGCTGTGGGTGCATGATGTAATGATGAACGGTTGTGGATGTGTTTCTCTTTCTGTTGATGCCAAACACTTTATTGTGCTGAAGTCTGCTGTCTACAGGGAATAGGCGCCAGCTGTGGGTGCATGATGTAATGATGAACGGTTGTGGATGTGTTTCTCTTTCTGTTGATGCCAAACACTTTATTGTGCTGAAGTCTGCTGTCTACAGGGAATAGGCGCCAGCTGTGGGTGCATGATGTAATGATGAACGGTTGTGGATGTGTTTCTCTTTCTGTTGATGCCAAACACTTTATTGTGCTGAAGTCTGCTGTCTACAGGGAATAGGCGCCAGCTGTGGGTGCATGATGTAATGATGAACGGTTGTGAATGTGTTTCTCTTTCTGTTGATGCCAAACACTTTATTGTGCTGAAGTCTGCTGTCTACAGGGAATAGGCGCCAGCTGTGGGTGCATGATGTAATGATGAACGGTTGTGGATGTGTTTCTCTTTCTGTTGATGCCAAACACTTTATTGTGCTGAAGTCTGCTGTCTACAGGGAATAGGCGCCAGCTGTGGGTGCATGATGTAATGATGAACGGTTGTGGATGTGTTTCTCTTTCTGTTGATGCCAAACACTTTATTGTGCTGAAGTCTGCTGTCTACAGGGAATAGGCGCCAGCTGTGGGTGCATGATGTAATGATGAACGGTTGTGGATGTGTTTCTCTTTCTGTTGATACCAAACACTTCATTTTGATTATCTTTGTTATTGTGGATTATTTGTGTTGTTGTGGTTGATTATCTGTGTTGTTGTGGATTACAGTCGGAACCCGCTTATAAGAAAACCCGCTTATAAGAAACCTTGCTTATGAAAGAAAGCAAATTTTTTTCCCCAGCCGAACTCCTTCTTTCTTATGTATTATCAAAACTCGTATATAAGAAAACCGCTTATAAGAAAACCCACTTACAGGGAAACCCATTTAGTACGAGTATGGTTTAAATGAGAGCCCGTGTGTAACGAGTGGTTTCAAAATTCCCGACCACAAGCTTTCTTTTTCCTTGTTAAATAATTCTGCATACAACGAGCTCGCTACAACGAGCAACTTGCATATAACGTACGTACAGTTTATTGACTCCCAAAGTCAAGCTTTTATGCAAAAACTACATGGTTATAACGAGAACGCACTTACAACCACACTGCCATCCCAAAGTCAAGCTTTCTTGCACAACTACCTGGCTAGAACGAGAACACACTGACAACAACATCATCGCCATCTTGACTAACCCCTCGATTTGTAAGCGGCATTCTGATTGGCCGATAATTTGGGTGTCTGCAGCGCAAGCAGACGGCACTGGATTCACTCTTTGCGCACTGATTTTGTGACTTCCGGGAAATTTTAACTTTTTCTTAAAGCGCGTGTGTGGATTTTATTTTTTTGATGTTATCGTGTGTTAATAAATTGTTTTAAAGTGTTTGTAATCGGCATTAAAACCCTATGGATACAGGATACTGGGCTTACAACCATGCTTTGTTGGGTAAGTGTGTTGTTTCCGTTTTTCTGTCCTTTTCACACTTTACCAGCACGCACATCACAGTAGATGTGAGGAAGCGATTGATAGGTCGTCAGGGGTGCCAAACTCGATAAAATGGTTTTTGAACGAGCAACGCTCTTACAACGGAGTAATTGGCACTCTTCCCTGGAATTCGTACTAACGGGTTGCATGTATAGAAAGCAAAATTCGTTCTCCCATCCGTGAGTAAGCGGATATAAGGAAAATGATTTCATACAAGGGAGTTGGTTTTGCAGTCATTTTCTTATAAGGAGTTTGATTCTATAAGCAATTTAAAAAAATTAGGGCAGGAACTAAAAGGAGTCCAAGAAGTGCAGTGTTCCAGCAAAACAAAACAAAAGAGGAAAATTGACGTCAGAGCAGCTAC
>CM065702.1:50459645-50501812 GCA_017654935.2 Phymorhynchus buccinoides | reverse complement strand
TTGCTTTTGTAAAATGGATTTGTTCATAAGCTTCCACTTACCTACAAAGGAAACTGATAAGATAAGTAAAATAAATCAACGAGCTTACACACAAGACAACTCGGTTGATACTGTCTGCAGAAGACAGAGAGTTCGGACTTGGCAGTCGCTCACATGGATGTCAGCAGCAGGCTAAAGTTTTAATGTTCAGCCTGAATGAGAATCTAACTGAACTGCGATTTTGCTGTTCGGGAAAATATTGCATTCATAGGCCTACTGTGTGTGTGTGTGTGTGTGTGTGTGTGCGTGTGCGTGCGTGCGTGTGCGTGCGTGCGTGTGCGTCGCACGTATTGCGTGCGCGCGTGCGTGTGCGTGCGTACATGTGTGTATGTGTGCCGACGCGCACACGTGTGTGTGTGTGTAGTGTGTGGGTGGGTCTTTCAGTGCGCGCTTGTGTGTCTCTGTGTGTGTGTGTGTGTGAGTGGGGGGGGGGGGGGGGGGGGGGGTTCGGTGTGTGTGTGTGTGTCAGTGTGTGTGTGTGTGTGTGCGCGCGCGGGCGTGTGTGTGTGCGCGCTATGGGCTCATTCGAGGTAAATCGCCATATGAATGTAATGTAATGTTATTATTATTATTATTATTATTATTATTATTGTTTCGTTAGTATAATCTATAAGGTGGGCTGGATTTGTACTTGATCAAAACAGGGCCAAGCTCGACTGAAGAAAGTGAGTTTATCGTCCAATTGATCGCAGATCCTTATGGACGTTCTTCTTGAAGACTGGACAGTCTTCCCGTTGGATGATGATGGAGGCCGTGGAAATGGTGAAATTGTAGCTCGTGACGTGGCAGACGTCGTCGTTGATGACTCCTGGAACACGTTGCGCACCCTGGAATCGCGGATAACGCTGTTGGTTGCGGGAACATCTCGGACGGGATCCGAGTCTTGGAACTTGTGCATGATGCTGGTGTTAGCATCGTCAAGGTTACGTGCGTAGATGCGAGCATCTGATGAGGCGATAGGAGACTTTGGCATTGTGAGACTGCCTAAAGGTATCTCTGGCTGCTCCTGTAGGTTCGCTGTTATTGGTCGTTGCCGTTGGCGTTGGCGTCGAGGTGCTGTTGTAGTAGATGGTCTTCCTCCTCCTAAGGCCGTCTTCAGGACCACCGGGCGACCTACTCCGTACCGGGGAGTCGATGTCGTCGCGGGCGGGCCGGTAGACACGCAGCCAAGTCGAGCCGTCTCTGCAGGCGGATGTGATCTTCCCAGTAGACAAGCGGTAGCAGCCCCAAAGCTCCCACTCGTACGTCCACTGGGCATCAGCGTTACTGCAGAGATGGTCCAAGTTGCTGCCCGTCGATCCTTCCAGTCCGCGAGTCTTTCAACTCCCAATGGTGAGGGAGGAGATCCAGCGTCGCCCTTCCCACCGGCTGCCACCCAGCGAGACGTCGAATGCAAATTGCCACCTTTGCATCGGTGTCATCACGTGGCGAGAGAGAGACCCTCTCACCACGGACCCCCGGTTGGGAATGGGGCCAAGCTGAAGAAGGTGAGATTTTCGTCCAATTGATCGTAGATCCTTATGGACGTTCTGCTTGAAGACTGGATAGTCTTCCCGTTGAAATGATGATGATGATGATGGAGGCCGTGGAAAGCTGAAATTGTAGTTCGTGACGTGGCATACGTCGTCTTTTGATGACTCGAACACGTTGCGCATCCTGGAATCGCGGATAACGCTGTTGGTTGCGGGAACATCTCGGACGGGATCCGAGTCTTGGAACTTGTGATGCTGATGTTAACATCGTTGAATTTTTTCGTGCGTAGATGCGAGCATCTGATGAAATGTGTCGCTGCCGTTGGCGTTGGCGTCAAGGTGCTCTTGTAGTAGATGGTCTTCCTCCTCCTAAGGCCGTCTTCAGGACCACCGGGCGACCTGCTCCATACCGGGGAGTCGATGTCGTCGCGGGCGGGCTGGTAGACACGCAGCCAAGTCGAGCCGTCTCTGCAGGCAGATGTGATCCTCCCAGTAGACAAGTGGTAGTAGCCCAAACTCCCACTCGTACGTCCACTGGGCATCGGCGTAACTGCAGAGATGGTCCAAGTTGCTGCCCGTCGATCCATCCAGTCCGCAAGTCGTTCAACTCCCATGGTGAGGGAGGAGATCCAGCGTCGCCCTTCCCACTGGCTGCCACCCAGCAAGACTTCAATGCAACTGCCACCATTGCATCGGTGTCATCGCGTGGCGAGAGAGAGACCCTATCACCACGGACCCCCGGTTGGGAATGGGCCAAGCTAGAAAGGGTGAGATTATCGTCCAGTTGATCGCAGATCCTTATGGACGTTCTGCTTGAAGACTGCAAGCTTTCGACGACCGTTTGTTTATAGTCTCCAAGTCCCAGCAAGGGGCGTCACTCTCTTTTGTTTGACGTCACATTAATCTAGCAGACGAATCACGTCACATCTACCTGCTTTTAAAATTGAATAAACAAAACCTAAACAACTTGAACCGAATGAAACAATAGAACACATTTTAAACAATAATAAGTCTAACAAGCAACTAGTGTTGTGGTAGAATCGTTCATAGGAAAGCTTGTAACCTAAACTCAAGAAAATCATCCAATGAAGGTAAGCAGTTAAGTTCTTTCAACAATCAAATGAATTATTCATTTGTAGCCAATGTACTCAGTGGAATCCCTCAGGGTAGCATACTTGGACCCATTCTCTTTACTATTTTTATTAATGATCTTCCTGAGTGTGTAGAATCTCCATGTAAAATATTTGCTGATGATACAAAAATGTTTAACAAATCATGTAACTGTCAATTACTTCAGCAAGATTTGAACAAACTACAGGACTGGACTACTAAATGGAATTTATATTTTAATACAGATAAATGCAAGGTTATGCATGCTGGTAGGAAAAATCCAAACAAAGATTATACTATGACTAAGAACGATGGTCCCGTTTCATTAATAACATGTGAGAAGGAGAAGGATTTGGGAGTTATATTTGATAAAGATTTATCTTTTGATGCACGTATTCAAAGCTGCGTAAATAAAGCGAATAAAATGATAGGGTTAATTAAAAGAACATTTATTAATATTGATTATGACATATTTACCAAACTATATAAAGCACTAGTAAGGTCACATTTAGAGTATGGCAACAATATATGGTATCCTAAATATAAATATCAATTGATAGCTATTGAAAAAGTTCAACGAAGGGCTTCAAAGCTTGTTAAAAAATGCAGAAATATGACTTATGAAAACAGACTTCTTTATCTTAATCTCTATTCCCTTAAAGGTAGAAGAGTCAGGGGAGACCTGATTCAAGCATATAAAATATTTAATGGTCATGTTGATTTGTCATGGGATGATTTCTTTAAATCTGTACAATATGATATAACAAGGAATTCATATGGTAATTTAAGGTTTTCATTAAGTGATATAACACTAACATTAAAAAATATTGTTTTACTAACAGAATTGCTAACCTATGGAATGATTTACCAGTGGACCTAAAATGTGCACCCAATACTAATACATTCAAAAATCGTCTAGATAATCATCCAAAATTTATAAATATATTTAGAAGCATTGATTAAAATTGTATGATAGGAAAATTCAACCGATTACACCTTGATCAAAGATACAAAATAAAAATTGATGATTCGATGGGACTGCCAAAAAGCTTGACGGCTTATTTAGTCCCTACCCCTACTACTACTACTACTACTACTACTATTATGTTTGAATGCCGATTACACATAGTCTTTAAGGTAGGCAGGTGTTTTGATGGTGCGCCCACATCGCGTGCGTCCTGGGTCTGCGTGTTGTGGTGGTGGTTGTCCAGCAGCGTGGTCCAGTCCTGGATCATCTTCTTGAAAGCGGCCATCAGTCTGCACCCTGGGTGGTTCAGGTCTAGTAGGAGTCCCATTTCTGCTCCTTCCATTTGTTTTTGTCCCTTCTCCGTCTGTTGAAGATTCTGCTCCTGGGTTTGGCTGATTGCGTGGCCTGTTGAATCTCTGCCTGGGTTGTTCCTTGTCCAGTGAGGCACCATTTGTTTCGCTTTTTGCTGTTGATGATGCTCCTGATGGAACTGCAGACTGGTAGGAGTTTCTGTTGGTGGGGTAGAAGATCATAGTTTCTCTGGGTGGTTGAGACATTGGCTTGCTCTCGCTTGTTTCTCTGATGTCCCGCGATTTCTTCTGAATCTACGCCCATCTTCGGTGCGTATGTTGTACGACCGTATCTCAACCTGTCTCTCAACTCGGGCTTTTACCCATCCTTTGGAACCAGGAGGTCGGATCCGAACCATTTGTCCAGGCTTCAAGTCCGTCAGTTCCATAGTTCCACGGTTATAGTATCTCGCCTGTTTCTCCTTTCTGGCATGTAGTCCATGGGAGGCTTCCTTGACTGAGGGTTTCAGCATGGACGTGTTTGTAGGCAGCTGTGTTCTGGTCCTTCTTGAGAACTGTCTCTGTGCTGGTGAACTGTCCAGTAGTTCAGATGGAGTGTTTCGTAGCTCCAAAATTGTCAGGTATGCGTCTTCTCCACTGTGGTGGCATATCTTAATCAATTTTTTTATTATTTTGACAGCGCTTTCTGCTTTCCCATTTGACTGGGGTAATAAGGCGAGCTTGTCACATGTTCAAATCCATAGACTTGAGCAAAGTTTTTGAACTCCTTTGAGTTGAAAGGAGGTCCATTGTCTGTCATCAGTCTTTCCGGTATTCCATGCCTCGCAAAGTGGGCTTTCATTTTGTTGACAACTTTCCCGCTGTCTTTTGTGGAGAGTTTATCAACTTCAAAGAAATCAGAGTAGTAGTCCACCACTACTAAGTAACTCTTCTTGTTGAACTCAAACAGATCTGCTGCTAGATATTGCCATGGCAGGTCAGGACTGGCACTGCTGATCAACGGTTCCTTTTGGTGGCTCCTGCTGAACTCTTGACATGTGTGGCAGTCTTTCACAAAGTGTTCAATGTCCATGTTCATCTTTGGCCAATAGGCCACTTCTCTTCCTCTTCTGATACATCCTTGAATGCCGGCGTGACTTTTGTGCATCTTCTGCAAGAAAGGACTTCACATTTGTTTTGGCACGACTACCCTGCTCGCCTTGAAAATCACTCCATTTTGAACTGACAGTTCATCTCGAAAAGGAAAGTACACTTGTATGTTTTCGTGGAGTGATTTTTTCTCTTCTGGCCATCCCTCCAAGATGATTCTCATCAACTGGCTCATGTCTTCATCCTGCTTTGTTGCCTTTTTCAGTTCCTCCATGGTTGTCTCACACACAGAGAGCTCCTGCGTGATGTCCATGTCTTCCAGTTCTGTGCAGAAAATCAGTTCTTTGTGGCTCATTTGTTTTTCTGGCTTCCCACTCACAGTTCTGCTCAGTGTGTCTGCCAAATACATCTCAGTCCCTTTCTTGTAGACCACTTCATAGTCATATTTCTGGGTATGAAGCAGCATCCTTTGGATTCTCTTTGGGGCTGACAGCAAGCTCGTCTTGTGGATCACTTCCAATGGCTTGTGGTCTGACTCTACTGTGATTTTGTGCCCAAACACATATCTTTCAAATCTGTCAAGACCAAAGACTATTGCCAACATTTCTTTTTGGATTTGGGCATAGTTCTTTTCTGTTTCTGTCAAGGCTCGAGATGCGTACTGTATTGGTTGTCCATCCTGTAGAAGGCATACTCCAAGACCATAGCTTGATGCATCACACTGCAGTGTGATTTCGGTCTTCTCTGCAGGATCAAAGTAGCGCAGAACAGGAGGATTTGACAGCGTGCTTTTGACTTTTTCCAGTGACTTTCCATGCACATCAGGATCCCATCTGAAGTGAACATCTTTTCTCAACAGTTCTCTCATTGGGGCTGCTTCTTCTGAAAGGTGGGGAGCAAACCTTTGAAGGTAACCCACAACTCCCAGCAATCTCTGGACATCTTGCTTTGATTCCGGGGTTGGTAGCTGTTGAACTGCTGCAATTTTCTTTGGGTCTGGTTTGAGGCCATCTCTTGACAGAATGTGTCCAAGGTAGGTGATCTCTTTTTGCTTCAGTTCCACTTTCTCTCTGTTCAGCTTTAATCCTCTTTCACGGCATCTTTGTAGCAGCATTTTCACACGTTCATCATGATTCTTCGCTCCTTCTTCATCCGAATCACCTTCCCCCCAGAGAATGATATCGTCATGCACTGCCACCACGCCTGGTAGGTCAGCCAGTTCCTGATCAATCCTTCTCTGGAATTCTTCTGGTGCTACCGATATTCCGAACGGCATTTTGTTCCACTTGTATTTTCCAGATGGGGTTTCGAACGTTGTGAAGTAACTGCTTTTTTCATCAAGTTCCACATGCCAAAATCCATTCTTCAAATCAAAGTGTGAAAAGTATTTTGCTTTCTTTAGCTTCGGTAAAACATCATCCAGTGTTGGAGTTGGATATTCATTCCTTTTGAGTGCCTTGTTCAAAAGTTTTGGGTCAATGCAAAGTCTGATTTTTCCGTTGGGTTTTATTGCCACCACCAGACTACTAATCCAGTCTGTTGGTGTTTCCACTCGACTGACAACTTTCAACTCCTCCAGTCTTTTCAGTTCATCTTCCACTTTCTTTTTTTTTTTACCGTGAGTGGCCATTTTCTGCAGGGTATTTTGACTGGAACTGATCTTTGTCAGTCTGAAGGCGCAGTTTCCCCTCAAATTGTCCAACTTCTCCGTCAAAGACATCTTTGAACTGGTCCAAAACGTTGGCAGCCTCCTTTCTTTTGGTCACCACAGCAATGTTTTCAGTGTTGACTGTGATCAAATTCATGCTTTGTACCACTTTTAATCCCAAGATCCGAGTACAGTTTTCATCTGTGATGACAAATCTCACTTTGTAGGTGTTTCCATTTCCTTTCACCTGGAGGTTTCATCTCGGACTTGTTGAACATGACTAACTTGCTTTTAGTCTTTTTCAGCTTCTTCAGGTTTGTGTCTCCAGACACCTCTCTGTAGATCTTCTTCGACATGACATTGGTTGATGCCCCAGTGTCCTCACTTGGTTTCCGTTGATGTGCAGTCTTGCTTTGACTTTCTTCTCAAATGTCCTGTGTTGCACTGCATTGATTCCATCATCAGAGTCACTCTCATCTTCTGTTTCAGACAGTCTTTGAATATTTCTTTCTCCTGTCTTTCTTTTCGGTGCTTTCCAGACAGTGGAAAAATGATTTTTTCTTCCACAGTTCAAACAGGTTTTCCCCAAAGCAGGACATTCTTCTTTTCCTTGTTTGTGCTGTTTTCCACAGTATATGCATCTTTCAGCGGATATTCTTTCTTTTTGCTACCTTGTCCATTCTTTCTGGAATGCATAGCGTTGACATCTTCATTTTCAGTCCTGTCTTCTCCACTCTTCATGACCATGCTGTGCTGCTGGCTCATTTCGTGTGCTTTGCATATGTCTAAGCACTTGTTCAATGTCAGTCCTCTTTCCTCTAACAGTTTCAGTCTGAGGTTTTTATTTTTCACTCCAAGAACAATCTGGTCGCGTAGCAATCTTTCTTCTAGCTTTCTATCGCCAAAATTGCAAGACTTCATCAGCTTTCTCAACTCACAGACAAACTGCTCTATGGGCTCACCTGCTGCCTGGTGTCTTTTGTGAAACATGTAGGCTTCATACGTCTCATTTGTTTCTCAGACACAGAATTCTTCAAACTTCTGCAGTATTTTGTCCAAATCGTTCTTTTCTTCTTTACTCTCGAACGGCAATCCTTCTAAAATGTCAAGTCCTTCAGAGCCAACACATGACACGAACGTTGCAGTTCTGAACTCTTCAAGAGTCTCAGACTCTTGATCCTCCTGTTTCAAGTCAGTCACAATCTCGTAACTGTTCCACAGTCTTTTGAATCGCTTCCAACTGCTCTGAAGATTATCGTTGACCTCCAATTTCGGTAATAACGGGATATTCCGTCTTCTTTGTTGTCTTTGATTCCCTCTTCCTTCTGCTGCTTCGTCGTGATCAGCCATTGTCAAAATTGTGATTGTCACTTTGTCTCACTGCCTTCTGATTCTTCGTTCTTTTCTTTATCCTTCCTTTGCTTTCTGGTTTGACTTAAATCGTCGTACTAGATCCCACTTATTGTCACCATGTTTCCTTAGTATAATCTATAAGGTGGGCTGGATTTGTACTTGATCAAAACAGGGCCAAGCTTTCGACGACCGTTCGTTTATAGTCTCCAAGTCCCAGCAAGGGGCGTCACTCCATTTTGTTTGACGTCACATTAATCTAGCAGACGAATCACGTCACAATTATTATTTATTATTATTATTATTATTATTTATGCATGTGATGCATTAAGATGTGTAGAAACTTTTTATGAAATTTCTTAATATTTTCCCCTTGGGGTTTCCTAGTTATGACGTCATCAATTCTATTCTACACAACGATTTTACAGACCCTAATGAATCACATGCAACAAAGCATTCATGTAATAATCGAAAGTGATAATATTCTGTCCCCCCAAAAATCACATTATAATTATGGAACTTGCAGGTCTAAAGCTAGAATTAATGATGTCGTAAGTGGAAAACCGATGGGGGAAATTCTAATTTTTACACAAATATTCTACAGATCTAAATGCATTAAATGCAGCAAAAAATGAACTGTAGTGATTAAAACATATCAGATTTTTCAAAATATATTTTTCTTCTCATACTTTTATGCTGCATAACTCAGAACTCAGAAACTCCAAGGGGACTTTTCACACAGAGATTCCAGTGCAAAATCAGTCCATTGCCCTCTCTTGCCCTCTGCTCGCCTATCTCTGATGAACTTGATGGATGGGGTGCTAGCTGTTTGCTTGATCATGCGTTATTTCGTCAAAAGGTCTTACATAAAGGAGACTCATTCAGTCATCAACTTTTTCATTTATTTGCTCGTTCGTTCTTTTGTACATTCCTTCATTTTTTCTTTCCTTCCGATTTGTTCATTTACTGCACCACAGAAGATTCTCTGGTCAAGTCAATGTCTTTGGTTTCAGCACTTGTTATCTCTTCGAACATGTAGGCCCTAACTGACCACCCCCCCCCCCCCTCTCTCTCTCTCTCTCTCTCTCTCTCTCTCTCTCTCTCTCTCTCTCTCTCTCTCTCTCTCTCTCTCTCTCTCTCTCTCTCTCTCATATTCCCATCTTATCTCTTTTTTCTTCTTCTTTAAAGTGGTACTATTCTGAAAACATGTCGTTGTCTCAGAATTGTTCCCCTTTTTCGTACTCAATTTAAGCCATAAATGTTCTTGCTTGATGTTTGGCATGAATGTGTGAGTGAGAGGGCACGGTGCAAAGAAGCTATTGTAGCTTATCCTTTTTACCCTCAATAAAACATTCATAGTACTATTTCAATAAAACATTCGTATTTCGCATTTCGTATTTCTCTCTCTGTGCAGTGTGCCGCTCCTGTGAGAAGACTAATAATAAATAAGGTGACAGTGCATGGGAAAAACCAGACATAATGGAATATTGGCTTACATTGAAATTTCATTTTTACGTGGTGGAGCAAAGATAGCTTGTTAATACACAAAACACCAAACTGAGTTACCTTGTCTAGTTTTTATTTCATAATTATTTGAAGTTTGGCATTCGGAAATAGATCATTTGCAGAAACTGGGCATAGAAGATACACATTTTGCCTCTTTGTTTCTATTGACTTGATTTAGAAAACGATCAAATAAAGAAAGAAATCATTCAAAATTGTCTTTCATGTTGTGGATACTGGTAGAATACATACAAATAGACATAAATATGACCTAATTAAAAAAAATGATATTTTAGGGGTTGTTGACTATTTTTGGCTCTTGCTCAAAACCTTCTGAGCGACTTATGTAGGTTTTCTCCATGCACCGTCACCTTGTTTAAAATGCGCTCCTGTATGAGTCCTGACCATCTGTCACGTGACCACAAGTGATTGTACACGCGTGTCTCAGGTATGCTATAGAGAATGGGCATTGTTCCATCACACATTAGCATGAGAAGGTTCAACGCAGGGCAACAAAAATGGTTAAGGGATGTAAAAGCATGACCTATGAAAATAGACTTTTGTATTTAAATTTATACTCACTTAAAGGAAGAAGGGTAAGGGGAGACCTTATTGAAGCACATAAGATATTCAATGGCCTTGTTGATTTATTTTGGAATAACATATTTAAATCACCTCAATGCAGTACAACAAGAAATTCATACGGTAAAGTTTTTATTAAGCTATGTAATTTACTAACACAGTTGCTAATTGTTGGAATGATTTAACTTTTGATTTAAAATGTGCACCTAATGTTAATATATTCAAAAATCGTCTTGATAATTCTCCAAAATTAGTAAATGTATTTAGAAGCATTGATTAGTAATTTTTATATTATAGGAAAATTCAACCGTAAAACCTTGACCGCTAAAAAAAAAAAAAAAAAAAAAAAAAAATATCAAATTGGAAATCGATGGGACTGCTAAAAAGCTTAACGGCTTGATTAGTCCCTATTCTTCTACTACTACTACTACTACTACTACTACTACTACTACTACTACTACTACTACTACTACTACTACTACTACTACTATTATAATGTACAAAAAAGGGCTAAGTGTTGATTTTGTCCACTAACATACCCCGTCTTAAAGGGGCACCCTGACGGATGAGTTTTTGTAAGAAACACGTCGAGATCACCAGGAAAACACCCTTTACAGATATTTCAACACTCAGTTTGCTCTGGTTTCCAAGATATCAAACAGTCAAATCGGCGATTCCTCCTTGGCGGAGGTGCTGGAAGTCAAATTCTTTCACCCAAAGAGAGGGCGTTTGCCGTCTCTTTTCTAATGGCCGCTAAATCGTTTGCACGAAATTTTCGCAATACAAGCCTTTTTTTTTAAATTTAAATTTATACAGTATCTAAAGGAGTTTCGCTGACAACAAAGGAAATATCTGCTCTTTTTTTTTTTTACTGCACTACAACAACAAAAACCGCTTCAACCACAATGAGTGACCTCCACCCACCCCATCCAAAATGGCTACTCTCTCCGGCATCTCCGCCAAGGAGGAATCGAAATTTAATTTCTAGGAAACCAGAGCAAAGTGAGTGTTCTGATCCTTGAAAAGGCTGTCTTTCTGGTGATCTCGACGTGCTTCTTGCAAAAAACTCATCCGTCAAGGTGCACCTTTAAACTTTAGTATCAGTTAATTAAATCACCAATCTTGGACGTGAACTAAATAAAACATGAACTGCACGGATGAAGCCACTTAACATTTAAAAGCGCCCCCCCCCCCCCCCCCCTGGGCCCCCCCCCCCCCCCCCCCCCCTGGGGATACCGGGGGTCTTTTGGATAAATAGTCCCCCCCTTCTGGAAGTTCTGTGTTAAGCTTGTAACTTCCTCTAATCTATCATTCTCTTTGACTCTGCCTTTTTCCTTTGCTTAATATCATCTATTGTCTTTCTGTCTTACCGGTCCATTCTCCTGCCTTTTTCCTTTGCTTAATATCATCTATTGTCTTTCTGTCTTACCGATCCATTCTCCTGCCTTTTTCCTTTGCTTACTATCATCTATTGTCTTTCTGTCTTACCGGTCCATTCTCCTGCCTTTTTCCTTTGCTTACTATCATCTATTGTCTTTCTGTCTTACCGGTCCATTCTCCTGCCTTTTTCCTTTGCTTACTATCATCTATTGTCTTTCTGTCTTACCGGTCCATTCTCCTGCCTTTTTCCTTTGCTTACTATCATCTACTGTCTTTCTGTCTTAGTGGTCCATTCTCCTGCCTTTTTCCTTTGCTTACTATCATCTACTGTCTTTCTGTCTTACCGGTCCATTCTCCTGCCTTTTTCCTTTGCTTACTATCATCTACTATCTTTCTGTCTTAGTGGTCCATTCTCCTGCCTTTTTCCTTTGCTTACTATCATCTACTGTCTTTCTGTCTTACCGGTCCATTCTCCTGCCTTTTTCCTTTGCTTACTGTCATCTACTGTATTTCTGTCTTACCGGTCCATTCTCCTGCCTTTTTCCTTTGCTTACTGTCATCTATTGTATTTCTGTCCTTACCGGTCCATTCTCCTGCCTTTTTCCTTTGCTTACTATCATCTATTGTCTTTCTGTCTTACCGGTCCATTCTCCTGCCTTTTTCCTTTGCTTACTGTCATCTACTGTATTTCTGTCTTACCGGTCCATTCTCCTGCCTTTTTCCTTTGCTTACTATCATCTACTTGTCTTTCTGTCTTACTGGTCCATTCTCCTGCCTTTTTTTCAATAAACATTTTCAAAAAAGATTTCCTCAAGTCGAACTTGCTTGGCCTAAATATTTCTTTGTCAGGTCCATAACGGCAGCATGGCGCATCTGCGCTGATATGTCTGAGCCACCGAAGAAGAAGAGGAAGAAGACATTCAACAACTATTTCCACTATCATTCTAACACTGACGCTGTTGAATAAACGTTAACATCTATTCTCTCTCTCTCTGTCTCTCTTCCTCTCTGTCTCTCTGTCTCTCTCTCTCTCTCTCTCTCTCTCTCTCTCTCTGTTCTCTCTCTCAGTGTCTATTTACGTTAGTGCTTCAGATAAGTTTCCCAAAGCAGCCGTAGTTTAGTTTAGCTGCTTTTCCCCAATAAATCACCACAACCGTTGATCTATTAGCATTTGACGGGGAAGTTGGAACTGTATAGTGAGTACAAACTATACGTACGTGTCAGTGTGAATGCAAACGATAGTGCGTGCGTGCGTTTGGAATTTTGATTGATTATGCGCGCGCGCGCGCGCGCGCGCGCGCGCGCGCGCGCCGCGTGTGTGTGTGTGTGTGTGTGTGTGTGACAAGTCTAAGTCAAGTCAAGATTTTATTTAAAGATTGATATTGAATAAGCAAAAATGCATGCTTTATTTTCATCAAGCCGTGTGTGTGTGTGTGTGTGTTACGTGCAGTTTGTGTGTGGTGTGCGTGAGTGCGTGAGTGTGTGAGTGCGTGCGAGCGGAGTGTGTGTGTGTGTGTGAGCGCGCGCGAGAGCATGAATGATGATGAATGAATGGATGGATGGAGGAGGATGGATATAGGAGAGTGAATGCATAGCATAAATGAGAACGTGTGTACACGAGTGCTTGTGCATGCATGCACATGTGTATGTGTGCATGTTTTTGAGAATAATGTGAGTGAATGTACCATGTGTGCATATTATGCGTGCATAATTATACAGTATTAGATTGTCAGCGTCTGTCTATCTGTGACTGTCTGTCTCTCCCTCTCTCCCTCTCTGCATAAAACCTAGTCTATGTCATGTGTGTGTGTGTGAGGTGTGTGTGAGTGTGTGTGCGTGTGCGTGAGAGAGTGCGTGCGTGCGTGCGAGTGTGTGTGTGTGTGTGTCAGTGTGTGTGTGTGTGTGTGTGTGTGTGTGTGTGTGTGTGTGTGTGTGAGAGAGGGTGTTCCTTCTGCCCGTGTACGCTGTCATGTGTTTTTAGTTAAGCATGAATTCAATAATGGGATGATCAATAATATTCGAACCATTAACAACAACAGCACCTATAAAAGAATGATCAGAACTAGCAGCATCTTGATCAGCAGTAGCAGCAGCAGCAAAGGAAGCAAAACAATCATCAAGATTCAGTTACATGCAGTACAGTAGTACTTTGTTCGGAAAATGGCAGACCGTTTGCAAGGTGATTTGAGCAATTTCATTGTTTGTGAGATAAGAAGATAACCTCCTTGGCTTTGCGGCATCTTCATCAGGACTCACTATCATATTAGCATCATCATCTATCATCACACAAAAAGAGAGAAAAAGAAGAAGAAAATGAAAGGAAAGAAAAGGAACGATTAAAACAAACAAGCAAAAACGATAAAGTAAATGAAAAAAAGAGACATGGAAAAACTGAGATAAAGAAGAAGACAGAAGAAGGGAAAAAACAGAAGAAAGAAGAAAAAGATTAAGGAAAACAAAACAAAAGGAAGAAAAGATGGAAATGAAAGCAAAGAAAGAAATAAGAAGAAGGGAGAGGGAGAGCGAAGGAAAAGGAAAAGGAACAAAAACGGACAAAAAATTCAAGGTTCCAGAGCGGCAACGGCAACGGAGGACGAGAGCAACAACAACGGCTTGAGAGTGTGAGAGTGAGAGTGCGAGAGAGAATACGAATGCGAATGCGAATACAGCAAAACTCGGTTATAAGAAAATCGTAAGGGAGATACATTTTTCTTTTCTTATATCCGAGTTTTCTTAAACAGCCACAGCTAAACGAAGAGGGTTCCACCCCCACTGCCCTCTCCCCTTCCTCAACGTTGAAATCTGTATTCCCTGAAAATGTACAAACCTACTTCTGGTGTAACATCTAGTTATTTAGTTTTTATATCATTTTCATTTTTTAAACTTGTAATGTAATGTCAGCTTCTGCTACATGTGTCCACTTTAGCACGAGATTTGTTCTCTTCACCCAACGATCTAACCCCCTTTTTTCCCCACCCCTCTCCACAAAGCAACTGACCCTTGTTTCCAACTTCTGCCATTTATGATTGCGTACTCACAGTCCCCAACTTTCCTCATCTCAAAACATTTTTTTCTTTCTTTTTTCCTTTCCCCCCTGGTTTGTGTTCACAAATGCAAGCCTGGCTCTTTCGTTTCAACTTGGTTGTATCATTTACGCATTGTGGGCTAGAGGGGAAGTATTGGTTTTTTGTTTGTGGCTCAAGCCACAAACCTATAACCTCACTTTGTCGGTCGGTCGGTCGGTCTGTCTGTCCAAAGATGATGTGCAAATTGTCGCACATTTTGACAAAAAGGTCGCACTTCAAATCGAGGCTACACTTCAAAATTAATTGAGGCCGCTCTTTAAAATGATGTATTTTAAAAGCGTACAAAATAATAAACATACGTAATACAGACACTACAACAGACACGACGAGTATGCGGTGCTTCTTTTGATGAGTATAAGTAGGATACATAGTTTTAAATGTTTTCCAAAAGATATAAAAAGTTACGAAATGGTGCAGAGATAACATTCTGGTTTACAGATTAAAATTATTTTTGTTCCCAGGGGAGGTAACTCATGATTGGAGTGGTAAAAATAGACCGCGTGCCACAAACTATGGCGATTTCGCGTTTGTTTATCTCGGTTTTTTGCTCCTTTTGATGGCTGCTTTTTGCTCCTTTTGTTATTTGCTATTTGCTGTTTTCTTATTTGTCTATGTTAATAAAGGCGCATCGAAGTCAAATTATTTCACCCAAAGAGAAGGCGTGTTGCCGTCTCTTTTCAATGGCCGCCTGCGTTTAGACCAAATCGTTTGCACAACATTTTTGTTTTTCTCACAACAAAAGCTCCATTTTTATTTTTACTGAACTACAAAAAAAAGAAAACGCTTCAACCGCAATGAGCTTCAACCACAAGCTCAATGAGTTTCAACCCCCAACTTCAAATTGAGGCTGCTCTTTAAAATGATGTTTCGGTTTGAATTTGGTGTCATTTGTATGGGAGTGAAACCTGGTCAAAACAAGATTTCTTACCAGCTACAAGATGGAAAACACGTAAAACACGTGATCTGGGGGAAGACATGTCTTCCTGCCCCCCAAAAATTCAGAGCAAGCCAGCAAGCAGCAAGCCAAACCGAAGAGAGAGAGAGAGAGAGAGAGAGAGAGAGAGAGAGAGAGAAAGAGATCTTTAATAAAACTTCCAAGCTTGTATTATAGGGACATAGTTGCATTGTTTTCAGATTGCTTTATTAGCCCTCTCCTTCATTCCAGAGTGGTGAGGTTTTGTGATTTTTGTACCTTCTTTGCTGTTGTTTTGCCCTCACAATATCACGAGAACCACTGCAGAAAATCTCTTTAAATGTTGTAGGTAGTATATCAGTGGAAGCTGCCCCCCACCCCCTTCCCGAGTGGAGACATGCTCCCCCTAAAAAATAATGAGAGAGAGAGAGAGGGGGGGGAGGGAGGGAGAGAGAGAGAGAGAGAGAGAGAGGGAGAGAGAGAGAGAGAGAGAGAGAGAGAGAGGGGAGGGAGAGAGAGAGAGAGAGAGAGAGAGAGAGAGAGTCAAGTCAAAAATGGTTTAATTGTTAGGCCACTGGCCCATAACAATAACAATACAAGCAAAAACTTTAAGTAACATCTCGTGCATTCTGCCTTTCACTCAAACATTGACGTCTAACTGTTAAAGCTTTATGTATAAACGATGCTACTTTAGAGATTAATTGAGAATTTTCGGAAGATAAGATTAGAGTTAACTTGAATAAAGATGGACAATTATAATATTTCTTTGGTATTAATTCCATTCTAAGCTCGTTATATTTAGGACAAACAAAAAGAAAATGGACTTCGTTTTCTACTACATTTACACAAAATGTATCACCTTCATTGAGTTTATATTGCAAAAAGTGTTTTTAATGGGTGACATACCAATTCGAAACTTAGCAAAACACCTTCACCAAGTTATGTTCTTGATGTTGTTCAAATAGCTTTTACAAGATATTGAATTACAAAATGTTGAATATATTTCAAAGAAGTCGTGATTTTCTAAAGCAGAATGCCAATCTTGACTGAAGGAATCAATAAGTCTCTGTTTAAACACAGAAATAAACAATTTTATATTTCCCACTCCCTGCGCTTCCCAAACAAACCCAAAACCATATCTGTATAGAACATTGCGTACACGACACGCCCATGTAACATAATATTGCCTCTGTAAACTAAGTAACATGTTATAACTTTTCTTCGGGTATCTGTCCTCATCCATGTTCACTATTCTTAACCAGAATTTCACACATTTTCTATAGGTATTAACAAAGAGAGGGTATCTTCCTGTTTCACTATAAATCAATTGCCTTGGTGCTTTTGGGCTCACACCCATGAATCGTTTTAAAGCTGATAAATGAATACGTTCTATGTGCTGTTGGTCAGAACATAAACCCCATACTTCCTATCCATACGTTAAAATCGGCTGAATTTGACAATCAAACATTTTGAAAAATAGTTGTGGGGAAAGCTCTCCTATAGACCACATCAATCTAATAATTACGGAAACGCCCTTTCTTGCCCTATCTGCCAAATATTTTAGAGTGTAAGAAAACGAGAGCTTTGTAGATAGATAGATTCCGAGGTATTTGTAAATATTAACTATTAGTAGTTCTTGTCCACCAAGCGTCCATCTTTTAGATGAAGACAGATACCCACCATTTCTGAAAACAACAACATTTGATTTATCTAAATTCACAACTAAATCAAGTCGCTTTGCAGTATTGAATAATATGTTTAACTGATTCTGAAGACCCACAATAATATCTGAGAACAAAGCGACATCATCGGCAAAGAGGAGGATGAACAATTCAATAAGTTCTGGAGACAGCTGTATGCCATGCTTGCCATTACTAAGAACATCTTTTGTTAATTCATTAATGAAGAGTGAGAATAGAACAGGAGAGCAAACTTCACCCTGCTTCAAACCACGAGGACACAAAAAGGCTTCGGTTAAGTCCCCGTTTGCGTGCACTTGTGCTTTCACGACATTATACATGCTTTGTAAAGCTAAAAAGATCTTTCCATTTAAACCATTTGCAAACAGTATTTTCCATAACTTATCCCCACTAACAAAATCGAAAGCCTTTCGAAAGTCAATGCAAGCTACATATAGCTTTCTATGTCTCAGCAGTTGCTTTTGAATCATAGAATAGAGAGTAAATATGTGGTCAAATGTACTATGCTTTTCTCTAAGCCCTGCCTGCTCTTCCCCAATTATGCCACCTAGAGAGAGAGAGAGAGAGAGAGAGAGAGAGAGAGAGAGAGAGAGAGTTGATGAAAATAAATATAAACAAGTGCAACTCCGGGCGGCTGCAAAGTCCCCTCGCAGCATCGCCGAGCTACTCCGAAATTGGAATGTGTCGGCTGTACACACAGCGGGGAGACCATTGAGAACTGAAAACAGGACGCACGCACGGCCGGATGGACGGCCAGAAAGAAGTGGGACATATCGGGCCTGGGATCATTTAGTTTCCACCTATGCACTATCGTGAAACCCACTCACCTCCTCCCCTAATGCATCTCCTTCTCCCATCCAGCCAGTCACTGAGGCAAGCAAGACTCGGCGATGCCAGCAGGCTAGCACACGCGCGCAGGAACTCAGTAGTCAAGTGTGAGCCACAGTGCTACAGCCAACTGTTTGCTACCCCCCCCCTCTCTCTCTCTCTCCCTCTCACCACTCTCTCTCTCTCTCTCTCTGTCTCTGTCTCTTTCCCTCACCGCTCTCTTTCTCTCTCTGTCTCTTTCTCTCTGTCTCTGGATGTTTCCAGCCGTGTTGGTGGAGTCTAGGCTTACGGGTTCACTTGTAATATTTACATCAAATGATCAGTCAACAGATAGTTTCAAACCATGAAGTTTCCAACAATGCTTTGTGAAATTTTCAAATAAAAAAAAAGAACAAAAAAAGAACGAGCGCAGAGAACACTTCATGACAACTGTGTTATAGACCATTCATTAAGAAATGTTGTGGAAAAAACTGCATTGAAATACATGCAAAACTTCGCGAGATATTAGCGATTATGTGTTTTGGGGTTTGAACCCCGTAACTGGCGCGACCTTGACCTTAATGTAAAACTAAATACATCAGTGGATAGCTTGCATCTTGGCAAACTAGTATACCAAATTTGATGATGATAGACTGAATAGTTTTTGAGAAAAACGGACGAATAGCCGGATGGAGGCACGCCGGACGGACGCCGTACGGACCAGACAGAAACAATAGTTCCCGAACCTTCGGCTCGGGGACTAAAAATTCGCCGGCACCACGCTCGCAAGTAGAGTGGTAGGTTCTTCAGTTAAGAAAACAACAAGAACAAAAACTTCTTTGCGGAAGTAAGAACTTGAATCTGCACGTGACAGTTGCATGTGATCGCGCGCGTGACGTTGTAGACACGCGTCCTCACAAATGACAGTATGTGCAGAAGTGAAGTGGGAAAAGGCAGAGTGGGACAGAAAGAACATTTCGCATAGCATTGGATGGGAAGATTACGTGGATGGCTGCTTTTAAAGGTGGACCCTGACGGATGAGCTTTTTGCAAGAAACACGTCGAGATCACCAGAAAGACAACCTTTAATTTTAAGGATCGTTACACTCACTTTGCTCTGGTTTCCTAGAAATTAAATCATCAAAACGGCGATTCCTCCTTGGCGGAGATGCCGGAGAGAGTAGCCATTTTGGATGGGGTGGGTGGAGGTCACTCATTGTGGTTGAAGCGTTTCCTTTTTTTGTAGTGCAGTAACAAAAAAAGGAGCTATTTCCTTTGTTGTGAGCGAAACTCCTTTAGATAAACTGTATAAAATTTTAAAAAAACTAAAATAAAAAAGGCTTGTAAAAAATTTCGTGCAAATGATTTGGCGGCACACGCCTTCTCTTTGGGTGAAAGAATTTGACTTCCAGCATCTCCGCCAAGGAGGAATCGCCGATTTGACGGTTTGATTTATAAGAAATCAGAGCAAAGTGAGTGTTGCAATTTCTGTAAAGGGTGTTTTCCTAGTGATCTCGACGTGTTTCTTGCCAAAAGTCATCCATCAGGGTGCCCCTTTAAAGGGCTCCGCCACATGGGCGGCCATACTCCGACTTCAGGGGACTTCGCTCCATTCATGGAGCCACCCACACCTTCACTCCACCCGTGGAGGAACAACAGCCAACAATTCTTTACAGTGTGTAGGAGAACTGCCACTGGTAAAGACAGCTTCCATTGGGCACAGCCGCATCATTTTAATATTGGCCATGGGTCAATTTCACTTGCATTTACATGTACAGACACAGTGAATAGCCAAGGACCCTTGACCACTGCCATTTGTAATCTATGAAAGTTACATGCGTAATGGAGATACCAAAGAAAACTTAATTCTTTAATTAAATGCACTTGCTTGCACACTATCATGGTGATGTCATGTTCTTCATCATTGTGTGACGTCATTGACAATATGATGTAAGGGCCTGTGACCAACAGTCATGGGTTCTTGAGTTGTCTCCTTCACTTGCTAGTAACTTCATTCTGGTGAGACAGATGCTTACTGCTGATTGTGCACTTCTTAGTTATTGTACAATTTGCAAATGTTTTGAAGTTTTCAATCCTGGAAAACGTAGCTTCCAAAAAAGTCACCCTCTAATTCATTTTTTCCCCAGTCCTGAATGCGCAAAGCATGCCGTTTTTGAAGAAAATGACTGTCGATAATTCATATACATAACAGTTATGTCATTGAGAGAAAGAAATGAGAAGAGTGACACTTCTTTGAGTACAGTAGAAAAGATGATGCGTAAACATCTTCTATTGAGAAAGCTTGGGTACCCAATTTCCTAAGTGATAAATATTAGAAACGATCTAATTATTGTCTGACAGAAATGCTTTGAAAGTTTTAGCCAAAATGGACCCAAATAAACGCATTAATTTCCGCGACGTCATCAGAAAGAACCAGACTTGGCAGAGTTCAGTTCCTGCATCATTTTAAAATAAAAGCGCCATTGAGATGTAAAGTGGTCTTGTTGTGACAAACCAGTTGTGCTGCAGTCAACATTCCATGTTTGCTACTAATGCTAGTGACAGGTTTTTTTTGGCAGCAATAGCCCCTCCTCTGCCCCTTCAATTCATTTAAGACGGTTTCACGTTTGGGTTAGGAACAGGGTTTGGGATAGGCTTAGGGATAGGTTTAGGGTCAGCTTAGTCATCAACTTTTATGTTTTGGTTTATTTGATACTAAACTGACCCTAAACCTATCCCTAACCCAACCCCTATTTCAAACTCAAATCCACACAAATATCCCAAACCTATTCGTAACCCTAATTGAAACCATCTATGAATGGAAGGGGCAGATGAGGGAGCTATTCTTAAAATTTGCCGTTTTTGCCTTTCTTTAATAACCACAGGGTCTGTCATCATTGATACTATCCAAAGACAACACTTACAGCAACCCATTGTGCTCAAGTGGTTTTGACGCAGTTACCATATCAGTCTGACAGCGACGCCCAACCATTGATACAAGCAAGAATCTACTTTTGCATGAAAACGTTAAGGTCGCTGTGACCTTCCAAGAGGAGCAAGGTAATCAATGTTTGGAACACTTATTTTGCAGACTGTCAACGCCATTCATGCCATAAGAAGCACTGCTGAGATGTTGTATTGACTTTAATCATCTCACCGTCAAACTGAAACAAAAGAAAATGCAAAACCCATTCAAGTCTAACTTAACTTACATTTGTGTGTGATTTGTTGTTTTTGTTGTTGTTTTGGGGTGTGTTTTTTGGCTGTCCCATCTTCTGGGCCATACAGTGGCGTTGCTCCCACGCCGCTCGTTCCGAATCCCAATTCGCAGCTACACCTCGGTTTGTTCAAGTCGCAGAATCCGAGGCCAGCAGTCCAAGGGGAGCGAATCTATGTTAGGCCATCAGGAGGCAACCAACCGAGGAGACACTGCACTTCTGCTGAGTCACTTCGGTGGAGTTCAGTGGAGCCTGTTCAGGACACCACCTACTAAGCCCCCTACTGACGACACTATTATCTTAGTCGCGGAGCCAGCGTGAGTGAGGTCCTCCTCCGAGGGCGCCACCATGACCGTCCACCGACAGCTCCCCAGAACACACTGATCCCCATGACTTTGACCCGAACGCACCAAGGCATAGACTGGATTGGAAACCGAAACTGAGGTCACCATGAGAGCAGGGCATGCAAAGCCACAGAATTTGAGACATTTTTTAATTTTATGATTGATGGAAAATGAGGCCGATGATAACGATGATGATGATGCTATGGAGTTCCGTATCGGTCTGAGACTGCATGACAGGGCTGTATTCTACGCTTCCTTTCATAATGATATCCCGGCGTTAACCAGGCCCGAGAACTACAGACACCTGCAGTGTTGGTCTTGCAATTAGAGCAACACTCTCAGAATCGCATCCGTTAAGCGGATGAAACTCGACTGTGTGGTTTCAGTCTTCCCATTGAGCCCATAGCCACTCACTCTGGGTAGGAGTCGGTCCAGGACCGAAAAAACCCTCGCCTCTGATGGGATTCGAACCCAAGACCTCCCAGCCAGTAGTCCGCGACGCTAACCACTACACCACGGCGGCTGGTGTGTGTGTGATTTGTTGAAAGAAACAAATAAAATTAAAAAAAAGGTAATAACTTGTTTTGTTTGTTTTCTCCCATAAGAAACAAAACAATATTCCTTGAATAAGCACAACACAAAGAAATGGTGTATCATCTCTTCACTTTCAGTACACACAATTACAAAATGTCTTTGTCTTCAACAAAAAACTCTATTGTCGTAAAAATGACGTTCGTAGCTCAGTCTCATTTACACACGATCGTTCCACATGTGTCATACACAAATAAAAAGACTTAAAAACAACAAACCTTTACCAATGCTAATTGGCCACACAAATCAACAATACACTCTTCTAATTAAAGTGAACATATTAAATTCACCTTGATGGCAACTTTGTCTTGGATTTGGAGATGAATGGCATTGCGTGGTTTGAGAACTTTCATTGACTGTGGAAAATGGCGGTTCCAGTGAAAACGTTCGGTCAACGTAGTAACCTCTAACAAAATTAAAGACATTAACTTATTTACAAATTTGTTCACAAAAATGAAATATTTAAGTCATGAAATATAATCGTTAGTGACAGATTATACTCATTACAAAAAACATGTCTTGAAAAGCTCGCAAAACAAAAACAGCTTTGGAACTTAGATTAACGTAATTTAACAATGTACGAAAATAAAAGAGTGGACTTGGCCTGGGACATTTCAAAACGAAAGAAATAAAGAAAAATCAATAACGATACCAATCCCGTATTCAAATGACGGCCCTCACACGCACTCCTGCAATCCGTCCTTTATATAACAGTATTACATTATACAAAACCAATGTTTAAAAACCAACACATTACTACTCCACTAGATCGGGATGCCGTCACTTGTTGTCCTGGTTACCCATCAAACTGCTAGACCCCACCCTCGGCGTCCATGTACTATACCAAAAATCCCCATCTTCACAACATCCATTGCTGTCCCTGATGGCTTTTACACAGACTTCATGTAGCATCACATGACTCATTTATTTCCTTATCAGTTTAGAGTGTTTGGCTGGGCGAACTTTTCTGGCCCCTGGGGGGAAAAAAGGGGAAAGGGGGGAGGGGGAAGAAAAAAAGGAAAAGGGAGAGGAAGAAGAAGGGAGAAGGGGGGGGAAAGGAAGGAGGGGGGGAGGGGGAGAGGAGAGAGGGGAGGAGGGGGGGGGGGGAGGGAAGGGAAAGGAAGAAAAGAAAGGGGGAGGGGTCCCTCACAAAAAGCACAAGATCACAGTTCCGACCCTTACCTGAACGAAGCTACCAAAACGACCTTGAAACATGGCGTGGAAGGCTGGAATTCCTTTGTTCCTGTTTTATGGACCCAAGGACAAACTTTAATGAACAACCCATGTAGTCAGGCTGCCAGTCTTCCACACTCTGGCTAGGATTGTCTGCCTGCCTGCCTGTCTGTTACTCTAGCTATGAATTAATACATTATTGGCCGCATATCCACTGAAAGGAAGCATCCTTTTGTTACCACATACCAATGTTTCCACACACCATTGTTGTATGCTAGTCTGTCGTTTCCGACAATGACTGCCAGATAACAGAGGGGGGGGGGGGGGGGGGGGCATATACTATTCTGGCAGGCTGGGCAATAATTTGTTTATAGTGGAGATACCTTGCCCATGTTACATCCCCACTCTCAGCCAAAGGGATTTGAGGACACAGCTGGCATTGAGGAAGGTCCCCAAAGGCCAGCCCATCCCTTTGGCTGCAGCACCAGAGCCGGTGCAAGGGCCCCCTTGTTCGAGAGTCAGTCTTCCACAAGAGACTAAACTGTACTGTGATTTTCCATTACTGTAGAAAATCATCTATTGTTATCACATACCATTAGACCCACATACCGCTATTATAGGTATGTGGGAACAAAGGTATGTGATACCAATCAATATGGTATGTGGTAGTTATTGCATTTTTTCATTAATATTTATATCATAATTGCGGGAATAACAGTATGTGGGACTAGTCGCACCACAATTGTGGGACCTGCGGTATGTGGATCCACTGATATGTGGTACTAAATGTGTGCCTGACACGTCAATTATTCCCAGATACTTTTGTTTTCACATAGTACTTGTAAGCATACATACCATTGAACCCACAACATTCTTGTGATAATATCTATGTGGGACAAAAGCTTTGCATTCTCATTGGTTCCTGAACACAAACGGCAAGCCATACGTACGTACTTCCAATGCATTGCATCTAAATACCAAATGGTATCGAATGGTGCCGAATAGTGCTGAATTGTACCAAATAAAACCAGACGGTTACAATGAGCACTGAATGTGTCTTTTAAATTAAAACGCTATGCGGCAGTCGGTTGTGCAACGGGCACACCAATATTACAACAATCCTTTATCCAGGATCATTTTATTGTCTGTTATCGACTTACTTGTGACTAAACTAGGCCTATTCTTAGAATCAACTCCCAATTATAGACAATTTTGGCCACTGTGGTCGTTTGAGGTTCAACTTTAATTTGTCATTCCAATTGTTCAATGATACATTATTAGGATTATCGCCAACACTATCATTCCAGTCACACAAATATGACACCAAACATGCCTTGTTAAACTCAAATCATTTCAGGACTTCAGGATTCTGGCTTGGAGCTAGTCATGACGTCACAGTGCTCTGGCTACATCATCATGGGAAACAGGAGTGGACATTTCGAAGAAGACATACGTATACCTGCATCACCTGGGTTTCTTGTGACCAGTTTTAAACCACTGGTAAGGGAGAGCCAGCATTATGTATCTTTAAGGAGTCATGGGATTTCTCGTAGACACATGTGGAGTAACAAGCGTCTTTACTCATCTGCGGCTCGTATATACGATGCTCCAAACAAGACATATTATTTATATGCAATCAGTAGCCATAACGAAAGAAGCACATGGTCAGGTGTTCACCAGCATTTCCAGTTCTTCTTTTCTTTCTTTAGCGAAGCAAACAAACCTCAAAGGCTGACCAGGCTGTTCTCTTCATTCAAACCTGATTCCATGGACCAGCCCCTTCGCCTGTGGAACTGCTCCGTGGAGAACTACCCCAGCTTCCAGCTTCACCTGGACTGTAACTTGCTGACAGAGTGCGAGGACGGACGGGATGAAACCGGACGCTGTCCCTTCAGCAGTGAGGACTGCCAGGGACTGGTGGCCATGTGTGGTCGATGCTACAAATTCATTGTACATATCGACGTATTCACGTCTCGTGAAACCAGCGATGAGACGAGCTTTAATAATACAGGGAATGAGCAGTGTGAATCACACGGTGGGGTAGTTGGTTTCCCTTCATGCGTGTATGACTTGTACAATAATCTGGCAAAAAGATCTGGGAGATTTTTTAACTTTGAAATAGTGTCAGCTGGTTTACAAATAGCAAAGCCATCAATGCCTGTTCTTTATGAATACTCGGTGCAAACGGCTGACAAAACAGTCCTATTCCATCATTTCCGTAATGATCGCCTCTTTTTTTTATATAGGAAATCCATTGTTGCACTGGATTTGGAGAAAATAAATATTATTCAAGTATCCTCAATTCGTCCTTGTTTCCCAGGTATGGAATGTGATAAGGTTGGGGTAATTTGTGAAATCAGGACTGACATGACTACAGAAAGTCGTCCACATGGAATCTCCCCAGTCAGTGTTCAGAAATACATGAAAGAGAACTTGTATCATTTTACACAGTGTCAGGGTGGGGATGGAATATACCGACATGTTTCCTGTGGATCTAACAGACACAAAGAGTGTCACCAACACTCTGCCATGAACGGTCATTTGTTTGAGCACAGATCAAACTTTCATGTTTCAAATTCTGTAGAACACAGTGCCTCTGTGCTCCCTGCATTTACCTGCAGTAACAATGCTTTCGTCATTCTGTCTTATTCTTTGGTGTGTGACTTCATAGCTGACTGTCCAGACTCCAGTGATGAATCGTTTTGCCACCATCCTGTGTGTGGCAAGTCTTCTTTCAAATGTTCCAATGGTCAGTGTGTCTCCTACAGCAAGGTGTGTGATGGCGTTACGCAATGCAAAGACAAATCAGGCAAAGAGATGCTAGCGAATAAATGGTTTTCTCAAGTGCGCATCCCACCCCCAGTGTTGATAAACTTTGATGGGGGTTTGTTTTTCAAAGTGACACCGATGACAGTAAATGACTCATGTCCTGACAGTCACTACCGCTGTCCTGGTGAGATGAACGACTGTCTGCCCATCTACACACGGTGCAATGGGATGTATGACTGCACAGGGCATGAAGACGAACAGTGGTGTGAAGAGATCGCATGTCCAGGACTTCTTCAGTGCAGGTATTCTTCTGTGTGTGTTCACAGTGACCACGTCTGTGATGGCTACCCTCATTGTCCACATAATGATGATGAACTGTGGTGTGAAATTCACTGTCCTGACACCTGCCTTTGTCAGGCCAACTCTTTTCTCTGCCCCAAGCCATTCAATGCAGCTCTCTTCTCTAGCCTCCGCTCCTTGGATGCCTCTGGTTCAGGGATGACACTGTCTGATGTCAGTGATAATATTTATCTTCTTCATCTGATTCTTGCAAACTGCTCCCTGGCAAGCCTGCCTAAAATCACATTATTACATTTGAGATTCCTTGACTTAAGTTTCAACAGACTGAATCATTTTAACATCAGTTCTATTATAGGATCCCCAAATTTACAAGTTCTGTCCATATCTCATAATCCTGTTACACTGCTTTGTGCCAACCATTCCTATGATGTTCAAAACACAATGCTGGTGTCCATAGACTTGTCATACACAACTCTTGAACTGTTTGATTCTGAAGTTTGGACAATGTTTGCTTGGTTACAGAAGCTCAACTTAACGTTTACTAGCATTCACACTATCAGCCCTAAAGGTTTTCAGTACATTCCTCGTCTGACAGAACTGTACCTAGATGGCAGTCCCGTGGAAACGTTTTCTGCTGATGCTTTCAAAAATCTGTTACATCTACGTCTCATATCAACAAATAATTATAAACTGTGCTGTGAACAGATTCTCCCCTTTAATTTTGATGGATCATGTGTTGCCCCTGGAGATGAAATATCGTCATGTGAAGATCTCCTGCAGTCATGGACGTACCGTGGGTTTCTGTGGCTGATGGCCTGTCTGACCATATCAGGCAACATCTTCTGCTTCTGTGCACGTGTGTTGGTTAACAAGACGACTTCATCCAGTGGTTACACTGTCTTTGTCACCCACCTGACCATGTCTGACTTTCTGATGGGAGCCTATGTTACTGTTATAGGAGTGGCCGATGAACACTATCGTGAGATATATTTGTTTCAGGATCACTCATGGAAGGGGAGTGTGACCTGTAAGATTGCTGGCTTTCTCTCTCTATTGTCCAGTGAAACTTCAGCTTTGTTGATCTGTCTGATAACGTTGGATCGCTTCATTGTCCTCTGCTTTCCGTTCAGCTCCTGGAGATTCGGAAAAACATCAGCAGCATTAGTTTGTGTTTTGACCTGGCTGGTTGGCTGGTTTCTGGCCTTGTTGCCATTACTTCCAGCCACATCACATTGGAAGTTCTATGGCCAGACAGGGATATGTATTCCACTGCCTATCATGAAGCATGAGTTCAAAGGAAAAGTGTATTCTTTTTGTGTAATGATTGTCCTTAATTTCATCTTGTTTTTACTTATTTCTGTTGGCCAGGCATTAATATACTGGTCAATACAAACCAACAGTTTCAAAACTAATTCTACCAGAGTGTCCAAAGATATGGCCATTGCACAACGCCTGGTCACCATTGCAGTGACCGACTTCATGTGCTGGTTTCCTATCGGACTCTGTGGAATTCTGGCATTGTCTGGCATCCCCATCTCTGCAGATGTGAACGTGGCCTTGGCTATCTTTATTCTACCTTTAAACTCTGCCATTAATCCTTTCATGTACACGTTGAATGTCTGGGCAGAGAAGCAAAGGCAATTGAAAGAGGCTCTGCTTCTGAAATGGATGGAGTCTCAGGCTGACGTGATTTATACACATTGATCTCCTTCCTGCCTGGCTTGTTCTGACGTTGATCCAGCACACAACAAAAACATCTAGATTACATAATATTGGCTGCAATAGATAGGCCCTATGATAAGCACACTGTGAAAGAAAAGAATAACAAAAATTGTTTATCACCTTTTTTTCTGTTTTCTTTTCTTTTCTTTTCCAGTGTGCTTATACCTGTTATAGCAAATACTAAGTAATCTAGATGTTTCGAGCACCTACCCAGATAGCACACTGCTTGTGGGCCAACGTTGGGCCGACGTCGGCCTGTCGGGAAGCGCTCGGCCGTGGTTGGCAATTTGGTGGCTAATGGTTGGATTGCCGATCGTCGGATATACCACCAAATGCCGACGACGGTCAGCAATCCGACCATTAACCGACATCGAAATACCGGCGACAGTAAGCAAATGGGTGGCAAAGGGCCGGATTCAGGGACATCCGTGGTCGACACGACAGCAGCCTGCCGACCTTAAACCACCCCATCGGATTATGGGTGGCAAACGCTCGGCTTCAGGGTGAATGAATGTCGGCATGCCACCTGAAGATATCCCATGGTCGGTCAATGACGTCTGGCCGACTATGGGCCGAAGCGTCGGCTCGACGTGGACAGGATGGGCAGAAACGACAGGTAGCCGACGTCTGCAACCGATGATTTTCCGACGTCGGCATTTGAGCGGTGTGCTATCTGGGTAGTATAAGCTATAAGTTTGTTGTGCTGCATGAAACTGTGTTATTGCTGCTATGCTATACCTTTGTTTATGAATACATTTTGTTTAAACCAGACAACAAAAAGCCAATGAAAGAAATGTGACCTCCTCCCATGTAACGTTTAGCTCAGCGTCGTTCAAAACCCCTCAACCCCTTCCTTTCCTACTCCTATATCTGCAAGGAGGAGGGTACGTGGTGTCGTTAATGATGTCCGAACGTTTGGTGTCATAGTCATGGAATGCTAGGTGGTTTTTTAGACAAGATAATAATTATACTTCTAGACCATGCATGGTCTTAGATTGAGTCTAATAGGTCTCTCTTCGATTTCACAATCAAATAATAGAGTTAAAAGGCAAATTCTCAATATTTCTCTGGAACCAGTAAGGAGAAGAAATTATATATTTGGTTCTTGAAACTGAACACTATAATGTACTGTCGGTTCTTCTCTTCATTTCTCCTTACACACCTCTTAATAATAATAATAATGAGGAAAATATAATGATATAGAGCCCATCCTACTATGTAGGATACAGGGCGCTTTGCACAGAATTGAAAAGGCATAAAAAGATGTAACAAAAATCCAATAACATGAGCAGACAAAACAATACCGGTCAGACTTCGTTTGGCCGGTAAAAATGCACATAACAATCAGCAACAACAACTGCTGTGACTACTATTACTACTACTACTACTACTACTACCACTACTACTACTACTACTACTACTACTACTACTACTACTACTACTACTATAGTAGGCCTAATGCACGTATGCATTTGTCAAACAGCACATATTCACAACAACTTACACACAAAAACAACACACACACACCAAGCATTACGGCACACGGTACACACACACACACACACACACACACACACACACACACACACACACACACACACATGCATACATACACTACATATAGGGCCTACATGAACGCATCACACGCACATACACAACACAAACATGCGCACACACACATACACCACACATACGTGCGTGCATGCACGCACACGTATACACACGCACACACACCGACACACACACGCACGCACGCGCGCCATACCACTTTCCCCAACAACAACACTACACATGCACACTGAACAAATCTGAAGTTGCACACACACGAGCCATCACATGCACACGCTGGCCAAGAAGCCTCTCCCCCTTCCCTTTTCTCGAACCACACGTCTGAAGATGTCAGTTGTACCATTGAAAGTAGCAAGTAAATCGATCAATCACGTAGTTAATACTGCCTCCTGTTATATCTTGCGTGATACTGACGTCAACATAACACCACCATGATCTTCTACAAACACAGTGTTGGATTATATTATATAATCCAACACTGTGTTTGTAGAAGATCATGGTGGTGTTATGTTGACGTCAGTATCACGCAAGATATAACAGGAGGCAGTATTAACTACGTGATTGATCGATTTACTTGCTACTTTCAATGGTACAACTGACATCTTCAGACGTGTGGTTCGAGAAAAGGGAAGGGGGAGAGGCTTCTTGGCCAGCGTGTGCATGTGATGGCTCGTGTGTGTGCAACTTCAGATTTGTTCAGTGTGCATGTGTAGTGTTGTTGTTGGGGAAAGTGGTATGGCGCGCGTGCGTGCGTGTGTGTGTCGGTGTGTGTGCGTGTGTATACGTGTGCGTGCATGCACGCACGTATGTGTGGTGTATGTGTGTGTGCGCATGTTTGTGTGTTGTGTGTGTGCTTGTGATGCGTTCATGTAGGCCCCTATATGAGTGTATGTATGCATGGTGTGTGTGTGTGTGTGTGTGTGTGTGTGTGTGTGTGTGTGTGTGTGTGTACGTGTGCGTATGCTGGTTGTGTGTGTGTTGTTTTTGTGTGTAAGTTGTTGTGAATATGTGCTGTTTGACAATGCATACAGTGCATTAGGCCTATTATAAGTAGTAGTAGTAGGAGTAGTAGTAGTAGTAGTAGAAGTATTAGTAGTAGTAGTAGTAGTAGAGTAGTAGTAGTAGTAAATAGTAGTCACAGCAGTTGTTGTTGCTGATTGTTATGTGCATTTTTACCGGCCAAACGAAGTCTGACCGCTATTGTTTTGTCTGCTCATGTTATTGGATTTTTGTTACATCTTTTTATGCCTTTTCAATTCTGTGCAAAGCGCCCTGTAGCCTACATAGTAGGATGGGCGCTATATATATGTTTCCTCATTATTATTATTATTAAGAGGTGTGTAAGGAGAAATGAAGAGAAGAACCGACAGTACATTATAGTGTTCAGTTTCAAGAACCAAATATATAATTTTTTCTCCTTACTGGTTCCAGAGAAATATTGAGAATTTGCCTTTTAACTCTATTATTTGATTGTGAAATCGAAGAGAGACCTATTAGACTCAATCTAAGACCATGCATGGTCTAGAAGTATAATTATTATCTTGTCTAAAAAAAAACCTAGCATTCCATGACTATGACACCAAACGTTCGGACATCATTAACGACACCACGTACCCTCCTCCTTGCAGATATAGGAGTAGGAAAGGAAGGGGTTGAGGGGTTTTGAACGACGCTGAGCTAAACGTTACATGGGAGGAGGTCACATTTCTTTCATTGGCTTTTTGTTGTCTGGTTTAAACAAAATGTATTCATAAACAAAGGTATAGCATAGCAGCAATAACACAGTTTCATGCAGCACAACAAACTTATAGCTTATACTACCCAGATAGCACACCGCTCAAATGCCGACGTCGGAAAATCATCGGTTGCAGACGTCGGCTACCTGTCGTTTCTGCCCATCCTGTCCACGTCGAGCCGACGCTTCGGCCCATAGTCGGCCAGACGTCATTGACCGACCATGGGATATCTTCAGGTGGCATGCCGACATTCATTCACCCTGAAGCCGAGCGTTTGCCACCCATAATCCGATGGGGTGGTTTAAGGTCGGCAGGCTGCTGTCGTGTCGACCACGGATGTCCCTGAATCCGGCCCTTTGCCACCCATTTGCTTACTGTCGCCGGTATTTCGATGTCGGTTAATGGTCGGATTGCTGACCGTCGTCGGCATTTGGTGGTATATCCGACGATCGGCAATCCAACCATTAGCCACCAAATTGCCAACCACGGCCGAGCGCTTCCCGACAGGCCGACGTCGGCCCAACGTTGGCCCACAAGCAGTGTGCTATCTGGGTAGGTGCTCGAAACATCTAGATTACTTAGTATTTGCTATAACAGGTATAAGCACACTGGAAAAGAAAAGAAAAGAAAACAGAAAAAAAGGTGATAAACAATTTTTGTTATTCTTTTCTTTCACAGTGTGCTTATCATAGGGCCTATCTATTGCAGCCAATATTATGTAATCTAGATGTTTTTGTTGTGTGCTGGATCAACGTCAGAACAAGCCAGGCAGGAAGGAGATCAATGTGTATAAATCACGTCAGCCTGAGACTCCATCCATTTCAGAAGCAGAGCCTCTTTCAATTGCCTTTGCTTCTCTGCCCAGACATTCAACGTGTACATGAAAGGATTAATGGCAGAGTTTAAAGGTAGAATAAAGATAGCCAAGGCCACGTTCACATCTGCAGAGATGGGGATGCCAGACAATGCCAGAATTCCACAGAGTCCGATAGGAAACCAGCACATGAAGTCGGTCACTGCAATGGTGACCAGGCGTTGTGCAATGGCCATATCTTTGGACACTCTGGTAGAATTAGTTTTGAAACTGTTGGTTTGTATTGACCAGTATATTAATGCCTGGCCAACAGAAATAAGTAAAAACAAGATGAAATTAAGGACAATCATTACACAAAAAGAATACACTTTTCCTTTGAACTCATGCTTCATGATAGGCAGTGGAATACATATCCCTGTCTGGCCATAGAACTCCCAGTGTGAAGTCACAGGAAACAAGGGCAACAAGGCCAGAAACCAGCCAACCAGCCAGGTCAAAAGACAAACCAATGCTGCTGATGTTTTTCCAAATCGCCAGGTGCTGAACGGAAAGCAGAGGACAATGAAGCGATCCAACGTTATCAGACAGATCAACAAAGCTGAAGTTTCACTGGACAATAGAGAGAGAAAGCCAGCAATCTTACAGGTCACACTCCCCTTCCATGAGTGATCCTGAAACAAATATATCTCACGATAGTGTTCATCGGCCACTCCTATAACAGTAACATAGGCTCCCATCAGAAAGTCAGACATGGTCAGGTGGGTGACAAAGACAGTGTAACCACTGGATGAAGTCGTCTTGTTAACCAACACACGTGCACAGAAGCAGAAGATGTTGCCTGATATGGTCAGACAGGCCATCAGCCACAGAAACCCACGGTACGTCCATGACTGCAGGAGATCTTCACATGACGATATTTCATCTCCAGGGGCAACACATGATCCATCAAAATTAAAGGGGAGAATCTGTTCACAGCACAGTTTATAATTATTTGTTGATATGAGACGTAGATGTAACAGATTTTTGAAAGCATCAGCAGAAAACGTTTCCACGGGACTGCCATCTAGGTACAGTTCTGTCAGACGAGGAATGTACTGAAAACCTTTAGGGCTGATAGTGTGAATGCTAGTAAACGTTAAGTTGAGCTTCTGTAACCAAGCAAACATTGTCCAAACTTCAGAATCAAACAGTTCAAGAGTTGTGTATGACAAGTCTATGGACACCAGCATTGTGCTTTGAACATCATAGGAATGGTTGGCACAAAGCAGTGTAACAGGATTATGAGATATGGACAGAACTTGTAAATTTGGGGATCCTATAATAGAACTGATGTTAAAATGATTCAGTCTGTTGAAACTTAAGTCAAGGAATCTCAAATGTAATAATGTGATTTTAGGCAGGCTTGCCAGGGAGCAGTTTGCAAGAATCAGATGAAGAAGATAAATATTATCACTGACATCAGACAGTGTCATCCCTGAACCAGAGGCATCCAAGGAGCGGAGGCTAGAGAAGAGAGCTGCATTGAATGGCTTGGGGCAGAGAAAAGAGTTGGCCTGACAAAGGCAGGTGTCAGGACAGTGAATTTCACACCACAGTTCATCATCATTATGTGGACAATGAGGGTAGCCATCACAGACGTGGTCACTGTGAACACACACAGAAGAATACCTGCACTGAAGAAGTCCTGGACATGCGATCTCTTCACACCACTGTTCGTCTTCATGCCCTGTGCAGTCATACATCCCATTGCACCGTGTGTAGATGGGCAGACAGTCGTTCATCTCACCAGGACAGCGGTAGTGACTGTCAGGACATGAGTCATTTACTGTCATCGGTGTCACTTTGAAAAACAAACCCCCATCAAAGTTTATCAACACTGGGGGTGGGATGCGCACTTGAGAAAACCATTTATTCGCTAGCATCTCTTTGCCTGATTTGTCTTTGCATTGCGTAACGCCATCACACACCTTGCTGTAGGAGACACACTGACCATTGGAACATTTGAAAGAAGACTTGCCACACACAGGATGGTGGCAAAACGATTCATCACTGGAGTCTGGACAGTCAGCTATGAAGTCACACACCAAAGAATAAGACAGAATGACGAAAGCATTGTTACTGCAGGTAAATGCAGGGAGCACAGAGGCACTGTGTTCTACAGAATTTGAAACATGAAAGTTTGATCTGTGCTCAAACAAATGACCGTTCATGGCAGAGTGTTGGTGACACTCTTTGTGTCTGTTAGATCCACAGGAAACATGTCGGTATATTCCATCCCCACCCTGACACTGTGTAAAATGATACAAGTTCTCTTTCATGTATTTCTGAACACTGACTGGGGAGATTCCATGTGGACGACTTTCTGTAGTCATGTCAGTCCTGATTTCACAAATTACCCCAACCTTATCACATTCCATACCTGGGAAACAAGGACGAATTGAGGATACTTGAATAATATTTATTTTCTCCAAATCCAGTGCAACAATGGATTTCCTATATAAAAAAAAGAGGCGATCATTACGGAAATGATGGAATAGGACTGTTTTGTCAGCCGTTTGCACCGAGTATTCATAAAGAACAGGCATTGATGGCTTTGCTATTTGTAAACCAGCTGACACTATTTCAAAGTTAAAAAATCTCCCAGATCTTTTTGCCAGATTATTGTACAAGTCATACACGCATGAAGGGAAACCAACTACCCCACCGTGTGATTCACACTGCTCATTCCCTGTATTATTAAAGCTCGTCTCATCGCTGGTTTCACGAGACGTGAATACGTCGATATGTACAATGAATTTGTAGCATCGACCACACATGGCCACCAGTCCCTGGCAGTCCTCACTGCTGAAGGGACAGCGTCCGGTTTCATCCCGTCCGTCCTCGCACTCTGTCAGCAAGTTACAGTCCAGGTGAAGCTGGAAGCTGGGGTAGTTCTCCACGGAGCAGTTCCACAGGCGAAGGGGCTGGTCCATGGAATCAGGTTTGAATGAAGAGAACAGCCTGGTCAGCCTTTGAGGTTTGTTTGCTTCGCTAAAGAAAGAAAAGAAGAACTGGAAATGCTGGTGAACACCTGACCATGTGCTTCTTTCGTTATGGCTACTGATTGCATATAAATAATATGTCTTGTTTGGAGCATCGTATATACGAGCCGCAGATGAGTAAAGACGCTTGTTACTCCACATGTGTCTACGAGAAATCCCATGACTCCTTAAAGATACATAATGCTGGCTCTCCCTTACCAGTGGTTTAAAACTGGTCACAAGAAACCCAGGTGATGCAGGTATACGTATGTCTTCTTCGAAATGTCCACTCCTGTTTCCCATGATGATGTAGCCAGAGCACTGTGACGTCATGACTAGCTCCAAGCCAGAATCCTGAAGTCCTGAAATGATTTGAGTTTAACAAGGCATGTTTGGTGTCATATTTGTGTGACTGGAATGATAGTGTTGGCGATAATCCTAATAATGTATCATTGAACAATTGGAATGACAAATTAAAGTTGAACCTCAAACGACCACAGTGGCCAAAATTGTCTATAATTGGGAGTTGATTCTAAGAATAGGCCTAGTTTAGTCACAAGTAAGTCGATAACAGACAATAAAATGATCCTGGATAAAGGATTGTTGTAATATTGGTGTGCCCGTTGCACAACCGACTGCCGCATAGCGTTTTAATTTAAAAGACACATTCAGTGCTCATTGTAACCGTCTGGTTTTATTTGGTACAATTCAGCACTATTCGGCACCATTCGATACCATTTGGTATTTAGATGCAATGCATTGGAAGTACGTACGTATGGCTTGCCGTTTGTGTTCAGGAACCAATGAGAATGCAAAGCTTTTGTCCCACATAGATATTATCACAAGAATGTTGTGGGTTCAATGGTATGTATGCTTACAAGTACTATGTGAAAACAAAAGTATCTGGGAATAATTGACGTGTCAGGCACACATTTAGTACCACATATCAGTGGATCCACATACCGCAGGTCCCACAATTGTGGTGCGACTAGTCCCACATACTGTTATTCCCGCAATTATGATATAAATATTAATGAAAAAATGCAATAACTACCACATACCATATTGATTGGTATCACATACCTTTGTTCCCACATACCTATAATAGCGGTATGTGGGTCTAATGGTATGTGATAAACAATAGATGATTTTCTACAGTAATGGAAAATCACGGTACAGTTTAGTCTCTTGTGGAAGACTGAATCTCGAACAAGGGGGCCCTTGCAACGGCTCTGGTGCTGCAGCCAAAGGGATGGGCTGGCCTTTGGGGACCTTCCTCAATGCCAGCTGTGTCCCATTCCCTTTGGCTGAGAGTGGGGATGTAACATGGGCAAGGTATCTCCACTATAAACAAATTATTGCCCAGCCTGCCAGAATAGTATCTATGCCCCCCCCCCCCCCCCCCGCCTCCTCTGTTATCTGGCAGTCATTGTCGGAAACGACAGACTAGCATACAACAATGGTGTGTGGAAACATTGGTATGTGGTAACAAAAGGATGCTTCCTTTCAGTGGATATGCGGCCAATAATGTATTAATTCATAGCTAGAGTAACAGACAGGCAGGCAGGCAGACAATCCTAGCCAGAGTGTGGAAGACTGGCAGCCTGACTACATGGGTTGTTCATTAAAGTTTGTCAACGGGTCAACAATAAAACAGGAACAAATGAGTTCAGCCTTCCACGCCATGTTTCAAGGTCGTTTTGGTAGCTTCGTTTCAGGTAAGGGTCGGAACTGTGATCTTGTGCTTTTTGTGAGGGCCCAGGGGCCAGAAAAGTTCGCCCAGCCAAACACTCTAAACTGATAAGGAAATAAATGAGTCATGTGATGCTACATGAAGTCTGTGTAAAAGCCATCAGGGACAGCAATGGATGTTGTGAAGATGGGGATTTTTGGTATAGTACATGGACGCCGAGGGTGGGGTCTAGCAGTTTGATGGGTAACCAGGACAACAAGTGACGGCATCCCGATCTAGTGGAGTAGTAATGTGTTGGTTTTTAAACATTGGTTTTGTATAATGTAATACTGTTATATAAAGGACGGATTGCAGGAGTGCGTGTGAGGGCCGTCATTTGAATACGGGATTGGTATCGTTATTGATTTTTCTTTATTTCTTTCGTTTTGAAATGTCCCAGGCCAAGTCCACTCTTTTATTTTCGTACATTGTTAAATTACGTTAATCTAAGTTCCAAAGCTGTTTTTGTTTTGCGAGCTTTTCAAGACATGTTTTTTGTAATGAGTATAATCTGTCACTAACGATTATATTTCATGACTTAAATATTTCATTTTTGTGAACAAATTTGTAAATAAGTTAATGTCTTTAATTTTGTTAGAGGTTACTACGTTGACCGAACGTTTTCACTGGAACCGCCATTTTCCACAGTCAATGAAAGTTCTCAAACCACGCAATGCCATTCATCTCCAAATCCAAGACAAAGTTGCCATCAAGGTGAATTTAATATGTTCACTTTAATTAGAAGAGTGTATTGTTGATTTGTGTGGCCAATTAGCATTGGTAAAGGTTTGTTGTTTTTAAGTCTTTTTATTTGTGTATGACACATGTGGAACGATCGTGTGTAAATGAGACTGAGCTACGAACGTCATTTTTACGACAATAGAGTTTTTTGTTGAAGACAAAGACATTTTGTAATTGTGTGTACTGAAAGTGAAGAGATGATACACCATTTCTTTGTGTTGTGCTTATTCAAGGAATATTGTTTTGTTTCTTATGGGAGAAAACAAACAAAACAAGTTATTACCTTTTTTTTAATTTTATTTGTTTCTTTCAACAAATCACACACACACCAGCCGCCGTGGTGTAGTGGTTAGCGTCGCGGACTACTGGCTGGGAGGTCTTGGGTTCGAGTCCCATCAGAGGCGAGGTTTTTTCGGTCCTGGACCGACTCCTACCCAGAGTGAGTGGCTATGGGCTCAATGGGAAGACTGAAACCACACAGTCGAGTTTCATCCGCTTAACGGATGCGATTCTGAGAGTGTTGCTCTAATTGCAAGACCAACACTGCAGGTGTCTGTAGTTCTCGGGCCTGGTTAACGCCGGGATATCATTATGAAAGGAAGCGTAGAATACAGCCCTGCCATGCAGTCTCAGACCGATACGGAACTCCATAGCATCATCATCATCGTTATCATCGGCCTCATTTTCCATCAATCATAAAATTAAAAAATGTCTCAAATTCTGTGGCTTTGCATGCCCTGCTCTCATGGTGACCTCAGTTTCGGTTTCCAATCCAGTCTATGCCTTGGTGCGTTCGGGTCAAAGTCATGGGGATCAGTGTGTTCTGGGGAGCTGTCGGTGGACGGTCGTGGTGGCGCCCTCGGAGGAGGACCTCACTCACGCTGGCTCCGCGACTAAATAATAGTGTAGTCAGTAGGGGGCTTAGTAGGTGGTGTCCTGAACAGGCTCCACTGAACTCCACCGAAGTGACTCAGCAGAAGTGCAGTGTCTCCTCGGTTGGTTGCCTCCTGATGGCCTAACATAGATTCGCTCCCCTTGGACTGCTGGCCTCGGATTCTGCGACTTGAACAAACCGGGGTGTGGCTGCGAGTTGGGATTCGGAATGAGCGGCGTGGGAGCAACGCCACTGTATGGCCCAGAAGATGGGACAGCCAAAAAACACACAACAAAAACAACAAAAAAAACAAATCACACACAAATGTAAGTTAAGTTAGACTTGAATGGGTTTTGCATTTTCTTTTGTTTCAGTTTGACGGTGAGATGATTAAAGTCAATACAACATCTCAGCAGTGCTTCTTATGGCATGAATGGCGTTGACAGTCTGCAAAATAAGTGTTCCAAACATTGATTACCTTGCTCCTCTTGGAAGGTCACAGCGACCTTAACGTTTTCATGCAAAAGTAGATTCTTGCTTGTATCAATGGTTGGGCGTCGCTGTCAGACTGATATGGTAACTGCGTCAAAACCACTTGAGCACAATGGGTTGCTGTAAGTGTTGTCTTTGGATAGTATCTATGATGACAGACCCTGTGGTTATTAAAGAAAGGCAAAAACGGCAAATTTTAAGAATAGCTCCCTCATCTGCCCCTTCCATTCATAGATGGTTTCAATTAGGGTTACGAATAGGTTTGGGATATTTGTGTGGATTTGAGTTTGAAATAGGGGTTGGGTTAGGGATAGGTTTAGGGTCAGTTTAGTATCAAATACAAAACAAACATAAAAGTTGATGACTAAGCTGACCCAAAACCTATCCCTAACCCTATCCCTAACCCAAACCCTATCCCTAACCCAAACAGTGAAACCGTCTTAAATGAATTGAAGGGGCAGAGGAGGGGCTATTGCTGCCAAAAAAAACCTGTCACTAGCATTAGTAGCAAACATGGAATGTTGACTGCAGCACAACTGGTTTGTCACAACAAGACCACTTTACATCTCAATGGCGCTTTTATTTTAAAATGATGCAGGAACTGAACTCTGCCAAGTCTGGTTCTTTCTGATGACGTCGCGGAAATTAATGCGTTTATTTGGGTCCATTTTGGCTAAAACTTTCAAAGCATTTCTGTCAGACAATAATTAGATCGTTTCTAATATTTATCACTTAGGAAATTGGGTACCCAAGCTTTCTCAATAGAAGATGTTTACGCATCATCTTTTCTACTGTACTCAAAGAAGTGTCACTCTTCTCATTTCTTTCTCTCAATGACATAACTGTTATGTATATGAATTATCGACAGTCATTTTCTTCAAAAACGGCATGCTTTGCGCATTCAGGACTGGGGAAAAAATGAATTAGAGGGTGACTTTTTTGGAAGCTACGTTTTCCAGGATTGAAAACTTCAAAACATTTGCAAATTGTACAATAACTAAGAAGTGCACAATCAGCAGTAAGCATCTGTCTCACCAGAATGAAGTTACTAGCAAGTGAAGGAGACAACTCAAGAACCCATGACTGTTGGTCACAGGCCCTTACATCATATTGTCAATGACGTCACACAATGATGAAGAACATGACATCACCATGATAGTGTGCAAGCAAGTGCATTTAATTAAAGAATTAAGTTTTCTTTGGTATCTCCATTACGCATGTAACTTTCATAGATTACAAATGGCAGTGGTCAAGGGTCCTTGGCTATTCACTGTCTCTGTACATGTGATGCAAGTGAAATTGACCCATGGCCAATATTAAAATGATGAGGCTGTGCCCAATGGAAGCTGTCTTTACCAGTGGCAGTTCTCCCCTACACGCCGTAAAGAATTGTTGGTTGTTGTCACTCCACGGGTGGAGTGAAGGTGTGGGTGGCTCCATGAATGGAGCGAAGTCCCCTGAAGTCGGAGTATGGCCGCCCATGTGGCGGAGCCCTTTAAAGGGGCACCCTGATGGATGACTTTTGGCAAGAAACACGTCGAGATCACTAGGAAAACACCCTTTACAGAAGGATTGCAACACTCACTTTGCTCTGATTTCTTATAAAATCAAACCGTCAAATCGGCGATTCCTCCTTGGCGGAGGTGCTGGAAGTCAAATTTTTTCCACCCAAAGAGAAGGCGTGTGCCGCCAAATCATTTGCACGAAATTTTACAAGCCTTTTTTATTTTAGTTTTTAAAAATTTTATACAGTGTATCTAAAGGAGTTTCGCTCACAACAAAGGAAATAGCTCCTTTTTTCTGTTACTGCACTACCAAAAAGGAAAACGCTTCAACCACAATGAGTGACCTCCACCCACCCCATCCAAAATGGCTACTCTCTCCGGCATCTCCGCCAAGGAGGAATCGCCGTTTTCACGGTTTAATTTATAGGAAACCAGAGCAAAGTGAGTGTAACGATCCTTAAAATTAAAGGTTGTCTTTCTGTTGATCTCGACGTGTTTCTTGCAAAAAAGCTCATCCGTCAGGGTACCCCTTTAAAAGCAGCCATCCACGTAATCTTCCCATCCAATGCTATGCGAAATGTTCTTTCTGTCCCACTCTGCCTTTTCCCACTTCACTTCTGCACATACTGTCATTTGTGAGGACGCGTGTCTACAACGTCACGCGCGCGATCACATGCAACTGTCACGTGCAGATTCAAGTTCTTACTTCCGCAAAGAAGTTTTTGTTCTTGTTGTTTTCTTAACTGAAGAACCTACCACTCTACTTGCGAGCGTGGTGCCGGCGAATTTTTAGTCCCCGAGCCGAAGGTTCGGGAACTATTGTTTCTGTCTGGTCCGTACGGCGTCCGTCCGGCGTGCCTCCATCCGGCTATTCGTCCGTTTTTCTCAAAAACTATTCAGTCTATCATGCATCAAATTTGGTATACTAGTTTGCCAAGATGCAAGCTATCCACTGATGTATTTAGTTTTACATTAAGGTCAAGGTCGCGCCAGTTACGGGGTTCAACCCCCAAAACACATAATCGCTAATATCTCGCGAAGTTTTTGCATGTATTTCAATGCAGTTTTTTTTCACAACATTTCTTAATGAATGGTCTATAACACAGTTGTCATGAAGTGTTCTCTGCGCTCGTTCTTTTTTTGTTCTTTTTTTTAATTTGAAAATTTCACAAAGCATTGTTGGAAACTTCATGGTTTGAAACTCTATCTGTTGACTGATTATTTTCATTTGATGTAAATATTACAAGTGAACCCGTAAGCCTATAGACTCCACCAACACGGCTGGAAACATCCAGAGACAGAGAAAGAGACAGAGAGAGAAAGAGAGAAAGAGAGCGGTGAGGGAAAGGAGACAGAGACAGAGAGGAGAGAGAGAGAGAGTGGTGAGAGGGAGAGAGAGAGAGAGGGGGGGGTGGTAGCAAAACAGTTGGCTGTAGCACTGTGGCTCACACTTGACTAACTGAGTTCCTGCGCGCGTGTGCTAGCCTGCTGGCATCGCCAGAGTCTTGCTTGCCTCAGTGACTGGCTGGATGGGGGAAGGAGATGCATTAGGGGAGGAGGTGAGTGGGTTTCACGATAGTGCATAGGTGGAAACTAAATGATCCCAGGCC
>CM065702.1:50390921-50459145 GCA_017654935.2 Phymorhynchus buccinoides | reverse complement strand
AAAGAAAAGTAATACGGAAAGAAATATAAGCTTTTAAGAGGAACATAGAATAGAGAAAGGGAACATGAAGAAGATTCCAAAATGGGAGGAAAATTAAAGGATAATGATAATGAAGAAAAAAGAAAAAAAAAAGAAACTCACTTTGCATATCAACACTTTCCAACAACACCATCTCGATGATCCGATCCTCAGGACACTGCAGTCAGGAGTAGAAATTCCCTCAGGACACCCAATTTTGTCCCTTTTCAATAAATTCTTTAAAAATCGAGATCACAGTGCTTGTTTTAAAAAAATTTTGTGTAGTGGTGTCGATGGATCTTTAATCGTTTTTATAAACTGGAAGACAATTTGTGATTGTTGCTTAACGAATGGGTTTGAGCATAAACACCACTGTCGGCCTCAGGGTCATTTTGCCTGTTGCTAAAATACTAGCGGCGTGTTGGCAACGGTAAACTCAGGCGTTGCTAGTTTTCTAGCAGCAGTGTTGCGAAAAAGTTTGAAAAAAAATAGCTAATCTTCCTCTCATACAAAAGCTCCACACGCTAACATGCACTGTCAAAGCAGCAACCTCCTGGCCTTAGAACCCGAGGCACAAGGATCTCACCAAATGAGATTGACTGACATTTTATGATAATGTAGCAAATATAAAATCAAACTCTTCTAGGAATAAAACCCTAGATAAACAGAAAAAAAATCAATCTTGTGCGACATACAAAAAGTTTATTAATGTGTTGATGCCTTATGCATTTTCTCCCTTCAAACCGACCCTGCACTTCTCTTAATAAGCCTGAACTAGTTTCTTTTTTTCTTCAACATATTAGGCTCCTGTGATTCCACGTTACTCTGTGTCAAACACATTGTCCATTCCCTTCCTAAATAATATAGTATCTTCCTCAACCTTATCCAAGACTCCCTCTAAGAATGTGACCAAAAAAAATGTTCACACAATTTTTTTCCCCTTCATATCCTGGTACTATTGAGTGTTCACTGCTTCCCGCACTAAGACCCCTCCCTATTAAGACCTTTGTTTGGCTGATTTTTCAAGGTCTTTTAATAGGTCCACCTAGATCATTGCTGTCGTTGTTTAAAAATAAGAAATGTGTGTGTACAGGAAATATCTATGGATGTGCACACACACTAGCACATCACAATACCAGAATATGTGATGCAACAAAAACAAAATAAACAGCACAGAATTGAAAACCAAAGATGTCAAGAAACATATTGCTAGTGTCAGGCATCAGAATAGTCTGAAGACCAATCCTCTGAAAACCGCGGTAAAAGAGACATCAAGGCCCTAGCCTGAAGAGGGACAACACTGAAATCAGTTCCCAACACAACCAAAAAGGCTTAATAAAGTGAGAAATATGCTTTAAAATGCTATTTAACAGAAAATATAACACTGAATGGCAAAAAAGGCAAAACCTCTGACAAGAGAAGCCAATTCTCTGTCAAAAATTCTTAATCCTCTGACAGTTTTTTTATTTCTGATGCCTGAGTGTCAATACAAAATGTTCCCCAAACTCCCATCCCCATTCCTCGCTCTCAGCGAATGAATAGATAATTACAAATCGGGATCCTTTTAACCTGGCTCGTAAACCAGGTTGTTCATTTCACACAAAACACAACTTTAGCCATCGACCATGCAGCACACAGGCTCTCGCACAACTCCCCAAATCATTCACCCCCGCTCACACAAAGTCAAAGCGATGACTGCTTATGGTAGATTCATCCCCCTTTCGCACAGGTAGCGTAATAGAAGGCTTTTGGTCAGTGACGGCAAGCTCACTCTCTCTCTCTCTCTCGCACGCAAGCATGCGGCAAAAATAGATCACGCCTTCTGTTAGATCAATACCGTATTTTTCGGACTATAAGGCGCACCTTTGTATATACAAGGTGCACCCCCAAACTTTTTTTTTAACCCAAATTTCAGATTTTGTTATTATATTTTCTTACTACAGTGGAACCTCCCTTATAAGACTTCCCATGATAAGACTTCCTCTCACATAAGACCTACTTCTCTGAGACATTGCTCTTCTTTGTAAGCATAAAATTACCTCCATTATAAGACCCCATTTTGGATGATTTTTGAAGGTCTTATAAGGGAGGTTCCACTGTATTTCATTACTCATATTATAAGGCGCAGGGAGCCGGGTCTGGGAATAGTCCGAAAAATACGGGTAAGTCAAGAGAGCTATCTCCTGTAGAGCGAGCAGAAGAGCTCATTCAGATATTGTCAGGGCTGCCCACCCTCTGCCAACCCAGGGACAAACTGCTTAAAAACCAGGGACAGAGACTTATTTCCAGGGACAAACATCGCGATGTCATGCATCAGGGTCAAAACAAAATACATTCTGTGATCTAGCAACATTTCTGCAAGGGGGCTAGTCTTCTTGATGCTTTTCGGTGTCAAGGTGCTTCAACCGTCAAGAGATCCTTTGGTGTTCAGCAAACACGTCTTCTGCTAGGAACATTTCAGCAGTTGTTTTGGCTAGATAGTATGGTCAGCTAACCCAGGACAAGCAGCTGCTGTCAGGGCTCCCAGGGACCCCCATTTGGGGTCTATGAAGTACTAATATTCTTAAGGACCCTCTAAAATAATGTGCAGGAGGTCCCAGGGATGCACAAGAAAAAAATCATTTTTAGCATTTGCAATGCCACTGGGACCCTCTATCCCGCCTCTAGGACCCTCTATACTGTAAGTGAAGGAGTCCCTGGGACCCCTTGTTTTGCGGGACGATTGGGAGCCCTGTGCTGTACACAATTTTGATATCACTCAAGTTTCCAGGAACGCCAGAGAGAGACAAAGTGGATTCCAAGGGACAGGATGCCATTTTGAACTGTTTCCAGGCACAAATAGTATACCCCTTATGGGGGGGTGGGGGGGGGGAGGGGGGACGGTAGGCAGCCCTGTATTGTGTCCGCAAACGCTCCAGATGTTTTGAGTCTATGCGAAGAGGTCCTCGCGGTCTGCCCCGATCTGCAGGGACTCCTCGGTGCTGGCGAAGATCTGGAAGTGGGTGGGGCGGTGCACCTCGTGGTAGAACTCCTTGGGGTTGGACAGCACCAGCTCGTAGCGCATGGTGGGGTCGTGGCGCACACCTGAAAAACACCACCGCGCGTTGGTGTTAGATCAACAGGCATGGTAGTGGGGGCAAAGTGGTTTTCAAGGAAAATGGCCGGGGGTCCAGGGGGCCGAAGAAAATTCAATAAATGAGTGACATTTTCACTTTTTCATGCCATTTCAGTGCATTTTTTAATAATTTTGTTTCAAACTGTTTCACGGATTTTCCGCGATTCGCTGAGATCTACCATGCCTGGATCAAGGATTAGGAAAAAGGACACGCCAATAATAAATGCAATATTATTTGAGCCATCTTTCATATTATACATAATGCAATCTTCTTCAATCCAATCCATTCTCTCTTTTTTTTGTTTATTTAAAGGAAATAAGGTGAGTCTTTTCCTCCTTCTTCTTCTTTGATCGCTCAGAAAGTTTCCTGTCAATTATGAGCGCAGGTGCGTCATGCTGCCTTTATGCGCCTAACTGAGGAAATAGTTAGAGCCCGACTTTGGCTGGAGGAAATCTTTTTGAAAGTGTTTTTGTTTTTTCCCTTATTTAGGAGTATACTTGCTTGTTCATACCTCTTGCAGTTGTGTGTGTGTGTAAGCGTGTGTGCATGCATGCATGCGTGTCTGTGTGTGCTACTGTGTGTTACTGTGTGCGTGCATGGTTGTTCATTTATGTTATTTTTGCTCACTGTTCTTTGTCGTGCGCTTGTCGAATGAACAATTGTCGAGTACTACAGGTTCGTTTGAGGTAAAGTGCTATATAAACATTATCATCATTTTCTATTAACTCTTTTGATAAAGCCAGCATTATAAATGACTAAAGACAGTATTAAGTGTGACGCCTTGCTAACACAGAACACAATGTGTGTGTGTGTGTGTGTGTGTGTGTGTGTGAGGAAGAAAGAGAACATTGCGTACAATCATCGTGTTTATTTTACTTTCTAATGATTCATTATTTGTTTGCCTTTAATGTTCTTGTCATCAATGTAAAGCGCACTGAGTTCATGTGAGAAAGAGCGCTATATAAATTCCCATTATTATTATTATCAATAATGGTTGGGACTTGAAAGAGGCAGCCGCGTACCCATGAAGTTGTAATTCCATGAGCTCTGGCTGGGCACCATGAAGAAGCCCAGGAAGCGGTCGGAGAGCAGCATCTGCACCCGCTCGTAGTGCGACGGCAGGTAGCCCTTGGGGTTGTTGCCCGTGTCCTTGTTCTGCCGACCCCACTCGTAGCCGCTGGGCGTCAGCTTGTAGGCCGTCAGCGAGCACGACCCCGGCGTGAAACTGGGGGAGAGAAAAGAAGAAAAAAAAAATTGTGAATACAGTGGAACCTTCCTTATTCTTCTGCGTTCCCAGGCCATATGGCCATAATGGGTAAGGTACATATGTGTCCGGTTTTCAGCTTGTAGGCCGTCAGCGAGCACGACCCCGGCGTGAAACTGGGGGAGAAAAAAATTGTGGATACAGTGGAACCTTCCTTATTCTTCTGCGTTCCCAGGCCATATGGCCATAATGAGTAAGGTACATATGTGTCCGGTTTTCACACACATGTGCGCGCATAGACGCTTGCACACAGAAACACACATGTATGCACACACACAATGGCATGCACACACAAAGACACATTCTTTGTGTGTGCTGAGAATGGACTTACTTATTTTGAGTGAGCTGAAAATGATTTTAAACTATCAATTCTGATGCTGTTTTTATGCTTCAATTCTTCTTTTGAGTGAGCTGAAAATGATTTTAAAACTATGAATTCTAATGCTGTTTTTATGCTTCAATTACTAAAAAAGCTTCAGCTTCAGGGGGCTTTGCCCCCAGACCCCCACTTTTCAGGTTTTTTTTAACTTCTTCTAATTCCCATGCCTGAAAAGAATGTCCAGGGGGTCCCAGGGTTCGAAATTGCCGGAATTCCGGCTTCCGGCAGCCCCACATGCACCCGTGTATTTAGCCACATGAGGTTCAATAGCAACTGCCTAAAAAAAAACACCCCAACTAAACTGCTAAACGTTGATTGTTCGTTTTATCTGACCGCGCTTTCACTTGCTTGATAGTGCGGAGATGCGCAATCCACCACCGCGACTGGCGTAACTCACATGCTTATTGCGAGCCAAGCACAACGCCTGACCTGAAAGGCTGACCTTTCGAATGTTCAGCCTCAGCTCTTCTCCGTTCACTGCAGCGGACAACCAGTCCCATCTCCACGCATTTTCGCAGCCACTAGGCCTATCATCAAATTGTTCTCCACGTTGAACGATTCTTGACACGGACGCCATTTTCTTTGAAAGAGGAAGTAATGACCTATCGCGCATGCGTAAATTATCCCATTCCGGGAAGTGCGGGGTGCGACCGGTGTCGCGTTTACTTGTACACCCCTCCTTGCGTTGTTTCCGCAGACAGATTTTTTTTTCCCCGGCGGACAGATTTTTTTTTCGGCGGAAAAGTCATTTCATTTCGGCGGAAATTTGCTGAACGGCGGACAATTCCCATGCCTGTCTTTTAGAGGGTCCTGTAGAATTTTAGTGCTTCCCTGGGAGCCCTGCACCCACTGCCCCAATCCCGAGCCATAATAATCGCGGGTACTCAGCTCCTAGGGCGGAGCACTGACCTGCAGGTGATGACCACGGTCTTCTCGCCGTCCCAGGAGGAGTTGTCTGCCATGACACGGGCGTGGGTGCTGATGTCCTGGGGGGACAGCTGAGGCAGTTCGTTGGGCTGCGTGTGGATCCATCCCAGAGGCTCCATCTCCTGAGAACACCACCACACAGCACAATACACATTCGCGTCTTAAACGGTAACGACGATTATGACTTCATCAGTTCGTTGGGCTGAGTGTGGATCCAGCCCAGAGGCTCCATCTCCTGAGAACACCACCACACAACACAATACACATTCGCGTCTTAAACGGTAACGACGATTATGACTTCATCAGTTTGTTGGGCTGAGTGTGGATCCAGCCCAGAGGCTCCATCTCCTGAGAACACCACCACACAACACAATACACATTCGCGTCTTAAACGGTAACGACGATTATGACTTCATCAGTTTGTTGGGCTGAGTGTGGATCCAGCCCAGAGGCTCCATCTCCTGAGAACACCACCACACAACACAATACACATCTTAAACGGTAACATCCCCCCGTGGAGATACTCATGGGTGCATCTACACAAAATGAAAAAAAACCTGAAACTGAAAGGCCGGTGTCTAGGGACAATGTCCCCCTGCAGCTGAAGAAAAAACTGATTTATGAAGGAATTTTAGTTTGCTTTTTCCACAATTTATACAAATGCTTATTTTAAAGCTTTTGTTAAATACAGTCGACACAAAGATCTTGTTTGACAAATTAAAAAAAAAGGAAATTCCTTTTCTGGTAAAATTCAAAAACAGGAAATCCTTGTCTACCAGGAAAAGTTGCACCCATGGATACTGGGGATTCTTTCGTACAGTAAAAGTCGCTTAAGTAAAAATTTAAGGGACTGAAATTCTATACTCGAGTTTAAGTCAACATTTTCGAGATAGCCAATATTTCGAGTAAAACAGACTTTTCAACATAGAGATTTATTATACAGGGACCCCAAATATTATTGCGAGTTACCCAGTGTTTTTGAGTTGTGACAGCAATTATACCTTGAGGTAGTCGTGGTCGGGCATGATGTTGGGCAGGTGCACGGTCTGGTGGGTCCCCCACTGGGGGGGCATCACGATGCAGCGGATCTCCTTCACCTGGGGGTTGTCCGGGGGGCTCACCCCATACAGGTAACCCGCGATCTGAACAACCCACAAAGCCACGTGTCAACCTCCATGTTCACATTCACTGACAACATGTTACATACACGTGTGTGTGTGTGAGCATGAATGTGTGCATACATGTGTGTGTTTTGGTTTTGTGGGTTGTGTGTGCACGCATGTGTGTGTGTGTCTGTTTGTGTGCGTGTCTGTGTATCTGTCTGCGTGCGTACGTTTTGTGTGTTTGTGTATGTGTGTTTGTGTATGTGGTCAGTCCATGTGGCTCGGTTGTTGTGGCTTACCGAATGGGGTATGAACGAGTTGGCGTCGATAAATGTGTGTGTTTATGTGTGTGTGTGTGTGTGTTTATGTGTGTGTGTGTGCGTGCGTGCGTGTGCGTGTGTGTGTTAGAGAGAGAGAGAGTTGCTATGATGCGCTGTTGCTGGTAGGTGTCACTCTTGAATGCTGTTTTTGTTGTCTGTTGATGAATAATTGATTGTAAAGCGCTTTGGGCTCATCTGAGGTAAAGCGCTATATAAATGTACTATTATTATTATTATTATGATTATACATGGGTGCAAAAGTGTTAAAGTGTTTCAAAAATACAGTAGACACACAAAGATCTTGTTTGACAAGATTCGAAAACAGGAAATTCCTTTTCTGGTAAAATTCAAAAACGGGAAATCCTTGTATACCAGGAAAAGTTACACCCATCATATACAAACTTTGGAATCTTATCAAAATCCGCATTTCAATGAATGAATGAATCTACATCCAAATTGACTGGAAAAGATCAAGAAACGGTTCTTCTTGCAGGTAACCTAAAAGTGGTTTCCTTTTTATCTAATATAGTGTGTGCGTGCATGCGTTCATGTGCGTGTGTGTATGCCTGCGTGCGTGCGTTCATACGCGCGTGTGTGTGCCCGTGTGTGAGGAAGAGAACGTTGCGTGCAAGCATCGTGTTTATTTTACTTTCTAATGATTCATTATTTGTTTGCCTTTAATGTTCTTGTTATCAATGTAAAGCGCACTGAGCTCATGTGAGAAAGAGCGCTATATAAATTCACATTATTATTATTATTATTATTACGATAGTTTACACAGTTTACATCTTATATGAAGCTTTCTTCTGTGGGTGGGTTTTTTTCAGCAAGCAAAGGCTGTGAAATCCGAAACGCTATTTTCTTGGAACACGCCCACATGCACACACACACAGATTGAAGTTGCAGCACAACCCCTACCCTCAGTCTTTGTTTTAAACACCACAACACCATCATCCCCACCTGCCCCCTCCCCCAGTAAAATCATCATTTTCAGTCATGTCAGTGCTTAACAAAACCAACACAAATACAGTGGCACCTCCCTTATAAAACCTCCCATTATAAGACTCCCTCCCACATAAGACCTACTTCTCCTGAGACATTGCCCTTCTTTGTAAGTATTAAAATTACCTCCCTTATAAGACCCCCATTTAAGACTCCCTCCCAATAAGACCTCCTTTATAAGACCTCGCCCTTTTTGGATGATTTTTTAAAAAGTCTTATAAGGGAGGTTCCACTGTAACGACAAAGCCCCTAGTAACAGACCCACCTGAGCCCGCAAGTCTGAAATGATGATGAACTTCTTGAGCACGTTCTTGGGCAGGATGTAGGTGTAGCCCGTCTCCTTGATGTCGTCGGACGACACGTAGATGTGGTTGGTGCGCAGGTGCAGGTTGGTGGCGGAGATGGCCCGCACGCGCCACTCCGTCTTGGAGGAGAAGGTCTGCGTCTCGTAGTTGGAGGTGGTGGAGGTGATGATCTCGTCCCCGTGCTTGTTGACCGTCACCGTGGTGGTGGCCGTCAGCTGGGACTGCTCCTTCGTCTGCTTCTCGATCTCCGCGATCTGCTGGCGCTGCGCTGAGGGCGCCGAGATCTCCATGCCCAGGATGATGTCGCGGATCTCAGACTGCGTCAGCGAGGCCACGTTCACGCTAAGGGGATGGGGGAAAAGAAGAAAGAAAAAAGGTAAGATTGCGTCAGCGAGGCCACGTTCACGCTAAGGAGATGAAAAAAAAGAAAAGAAAAAAGGTAAGATTCCTTCTTACCTTCAAATCGTCGGGCAGAGACCTCCATTTACTTTCCTTATCAATCAACAAACCATTAATGACTACAATACGCTTATTCTGAAGCTAAACTCGTTTGGGTGATTTTAAATTAGGAAGTATTTCAGTGCCAGTTTTTGTAATAAAACTAGTTCCTCTCTCCCAGAACCTGCAGGCTGGGAGTGCAGCCCGCGGGTCAAACGAGCAGAGCGAGCGCAAAGGGTTAAACTCTTCCCAGGCCAGTGTACAGGGGCTGTGCAGACCCCCTGTACTCACTTCTTGCTCTTACCTGCCATAGGGCTACAGCAGGTCAAACGAGCAGAGCGAGCGCAAAGGGTTAAACTCTTCCCAGGCCAATGTACAGGGGCTGTGCAGACCCCCTGTGCTCACTTCTTGCTCCTGTCTGCCATAGGGCTACAGCAGGTCAAACGAGCAGAGCGAGCGCAAAGGGTTAAACTCTTCCCAGGCCAGTGTACAGGGGCTAACCAGACCCCCTGTACTCACTTCTTGCTCTTACCTGCCATAGGGCTACAGCAGGTCAAACGAGCAGAGTGAGCGCAAAGGGTTAAACTCTTCCCAGGCCAGTGTACAGGGGCTAACCAGACCCCCTGTACTCACTTCTTGCTCTTACCTGCCATAGGGCTACAGCAGGTCAAACGAGCAGAGTGAGCGCAAAGGGTTAAACTCTTCCGAGGCCAGTGTAAAGGGGCTGTGCAGACCCCCTGTGCTCACTTCTTGCTCTTACCATAGGGCTACAGGTCAAACGAGCAGAGCGAGCGCAAAGGGTTAAACTCTTCCGAGGCCAGTGCACAGGGGCTGTCCAGACCCCCTGTGCTCACTTCTTGCTCCTGTCTGCCATAGGGCTACAGCAAGGTCTTCACCTCAGTCCTCAGGAGTTAAACTCTTTGTCTCACCCCTGTGCTCACTCTTGTGTCTGCATAGGGCTATTAGGTCAAACATCAGTGAGCGCTTCATTCACACCAGTGTCAGCAGCTGTGCAGACCCCCTGTGCTCACTTCTTGCTCCTGTCTTTGACATCAACCTCATCTTAAAAACACACACTTCTAAACCTAGCGCAAAGGGTTCTCTTACCAAGCAGCCTGCATTAACCCCTTACAGGTCAAGCAGCCTGCCAGCCCGGGTCTAAACTCCGAGGCCAGCCAGGGGCTGTTGCAGAACCCCTGTGCTCACTTCTTGCTCCTGATGTCACTGATGATGTCATAACTTTTTCTCTACGGTAATCATAGCAAGAATTTCTAAGAAAAAAGGCAGGAGAGTGGACCAGTACGGCAGAAAGACGGTCGATGACAGTCAGCAAAGGGAAAAAGGCAGAGTCAAGGAGACCCACAGATAATTAGAGAAAGTTACAACAGGCATCAGAACACTCCAGAGTCCAATCCGCGGACGAACAACACTCGCCATGACTCGGAGTCGACATTGAGTCGGACCCCACAAAACTCTAGTCCGTAGTCGGCATCATTGCGATCATTCGCTACCCGATTTCTCGCGGAAAAGTTCAAAGTTCTCACATCATCGTAGTCTCCCGCGATCATATCCTCTAAATCGACTCATTTAAAACCCAAATCACAATCACTGTCATCAAAACAAACTCTGAAACAGTGAAAGTAAGAGTCTAGAGAGCTCTAAACTCGGAAGAAAAAACAAACATGGCCGCGATTTTTCGTTTCCGAAGGCGCAGTATGAAAACAAACCGTTTAAGAATACCATTTGAGAATAAGATCGCGCTGCCTCATGAAGTACAAACCGCGGCCGGCAGTGCCAAAACCGCGGCCAGTGGCTACCAAAACCGCGGAAATCCACGGATCGTTCTGATGCCTGTACAAACACAGAACCACCAGGTCTGGTCTGGGTCTGGGTCTGGGGGGGACCTGTTTGTTCGAACCCCCCCCCCCCCCCCCCGTATCCCCACATGTGTGCGTGCATGTGCGATGCGTGTGTACATGCCCTCACTTGTTCTTCTTGCCGTAGTCTGCCAGGATGAGGTCCTTCAGCTGGACCTCGATCTTCATCCACTCCTCGTCGGTCAGCGTGGGCCAGATGTGGTGGGCCTCCGTCACCGTCGTCTTGTCTGGCTTCAGCAGGATCTTCGTCTTGTCGTTGTTCACGTGCAGCGCGCGCAGGATCAGGATCAGGCGCGAGAACGCCTGCGAGGGGGAAAAAAAAGAATTGGCTGTCATATATTTTTGTTGAAAAACAACAAGAGGCAAAGCCTTCAACAGGCATCAGAATAGTCTGAAGTCCAATCCTCTGAAAACCATGGTAAAAGGGCCGGGCCATCAAGGCCCCAGACTATAGAGGGACAACGCTGAAATCAGTTCTGAACACCACCAAAAAGGGTGAATATAGTGATAAATCACTTTAAAATGCTATTTAACACAAACAATAACACTGAATAAAAAGGCAAAACCTCTGACAAGAGAAGACAATCCCTGTCAGAAATTCTTAATCCTCTGACAATTCTGATGCCTGCTTCAAGGCTCACTCGAACAGGAACATGTGGGACAACAACAGACAAAGATCGAGGGGGGTCATGGCTTCTGTATCTTCTGGTCAGTCATTTTTGGCTCACTCGGCACTGGCCAGTTGCTTCCCCTAACAACCGTTTCGGACGGGCCATTTGACTAGGTTCGAAAACCCATCACCACAAAAAAAGTTATGAAAAGTTATGGACTGATATTTTCAGATAAGATTACTAACACCATGCACTAAACGATCGTAAAATATCAGATTCCATACCTTCGTCGTTTGTCTCCTATTGACGAAAACAGCTAACACATAGAAAGAAGGAAACTTTCACATTCTGATCTTTGACCCCCTCTACAACCAAACCTGAATGCAAAGTCCTGAGTGTGTTAACACGAAGTGAGTCTAGAGTATGATAGTTGTTCAGTTGTGTGTCTGTGTGTATGTGTGTGTTGCGTCCGTGGTCTAATCTCCAAACTTTAACGTTGGCATTTTCTCGGGAAATAGAAGGCATACATTGTTCAAACTTTGCACACATATAGATGTCTATGCAAGCTTTCAAACAATAATGATTTGAATAATTAAATACTTAAAACAACACTGTAAACAGATAACAAACAGATAACATTTTAGATTAGTGGGTTAGAGAGTATTCAACAGGCAACATGAGTTAAGAAACTCATCAACACTGAAAGCCTCGATAGCTCATTGGTAGAGTGTCTGTCTGTCATGCCAAAGGTTCCGGGTCCGATTCTCGGCACGGGCACTTTTTTTAAAATATTTTTAAAAAGTTGTATCCATTAACGATAGTTTCATTTGTACTTTAAAATTTTATTGGCAATCTTGTACTTTAGACACCCCCCTCAATCTTTCTTTGTTGTTGTCCCACATGTTCCTGTTTGAGTGAGCCTTGAAGGCTTTGCCTCTTTGTTTTTCATCAAAAATTTATTACATTGATTAGTTTCAGACGATGTGCATCATTTTTTTTTCCTTTTCCCATATTCACTGTGTGTTTATTATCTTTGCAAGCGAAGAATAGACGAATTTCGTTAAAAAAGTTTTTTACCACAAAATCGGATTGTTCGTCATGAAAAAGTAGAACAAACACAAGGCGTTTAGTTTGTCCTACCAATGAGCGACTTAGTGGGATCTTTTGCCCACCAGGTGGCATAACGCTCGAGTGGGGCTAATCCTCTCTATATTCTTAGTTGGGGATAAAGAGAGAGAGATTCTCTCCAAAAGTAACAGGCTTTTTATTATTTTCTATGAACCCTTTCGCCGCCAGCCATTTTTCAGCCAATAACTTCCGCCAAAGTTACGCAGGTAAAGAAAAATTGCTGTCTGCAATACTGTGAATCTGCACAGGTAGAAGAGAGAGATACAGAGATACAGACAGACAGACAGTGAGGTACATACAGTGTAGGAGGAGATGGTCTTGAGCCAGTCGTCGTACAGACTGAAGAGAGAGATACAGACAGACAGACAGACAGACAGACAGACAGTGGTGTACATACAGTGTAGGAGGAGATGGTCTTGAGCCAGTCGTCGTACAGACTGAAGAGAGAGATGCAGACAGACAGACAGACAGACAGACAGTGGTGTACATACAGTGTAGGAGGAGATGGTCTTGAGCCAGTCATCGTACAGATTGAAGAGAGAGATACAGACACACAGACAGACAGACAGTGGTGTACATACAGTGTAGGAGGAGATGGTCTTGAGCCAGTCGTCGTACAGACTGAAGAGAGAGATACAGACAGACAGACAGACAGACAGACAGTGTAGGAGGAGATGGTCTTGAGCCTGTCGTCGTACAGTGAAGAGAGTGTACATACAGTGTAGGAGGAGATGGTCTTGAGCCAGTCGTCGTACAGACTGAAGAGAGAGATACAGACAGACAGACAGACAGACAGAGGTGTACATACAGTGTAGGAGGAGATGGTCTTGAGCCAGTCGTCGTACAGACTGAAGAGAGAGATACAGACAGACAGACAGACAGACAGTGGTGTACATACAGTGTAGGAGGAGATGGTCTTGAGCCAGTCGTCGTACAGACTGAAGAGAGAGATACAGACAGACAGACAGACAGACAGACAGACAGAGACAGTGGTGTACATACAGTGTAGGAGGAGATGGTCTTGAGCCAGTCGTCGTACAGACTGAAGAGAGAGATACAGACAGACAGACAGACAGACAGTGGTGTACATACAGTGTAGGAGGAGATGGTCTTGAGCCAGTCGTCGTACAGACTGGAGAGTCTTGAGACAGACAGACAGACAGAGACAGAGAGGTACATACAGTGTAGGAGGAGATGGTCTTGAGCCAGTCGTCGTACAGACTGAAGAGAGAGATACAAACAGACAGACAGACAGACAGACAGTGTTGTACATACAGTGTAGGAGGAGATGGTCTTGAGCCAGTCGTCGTACAGGTTGAAGAGAACCATCTGGGGTTCTGTGGCCTTCAGGATCAAGTCACCAAACTTCTCCACCTGAAACGACGACACAACAACATCAGTTCATCATCACTCAAATAAACAGCGGTTAACTGACGTGTGCGCTGTGCCTGTGCTTTCTTTCATTTGTGGTTCAACGAGTCCCCTTTCCTGTCTCACAGAGATGTGTCGGTTCATGCCTCTCCCACAAGCTCTGGGGTAAGTTGTACAATTTGCTCAATGAGCGACTTAGCTGGCTTTTGCCTGCCAGGTGGCATAACGCTTGAGTGGGGCTAATCCTCTCTATATTCTTAATTGGGGATAAAGAGAGAGAGAGAGAGATAGGGAGGAGTCCTAACCCTCTCTCTCACAAGTCCAACTAAGAATATAGCGTGATAAGCCCCCTAGTGGTTTGACTGCCCCCTGGCGGTCAAATAATCGCCATAAGTCGACCATTAGGGTATAGCTTTATATTTTGTCATCAACCCTTTCGCCGCCAGCCATTTTGGGGGGCTATTAACTCTTCTAGCACCACGGGCGAATACATTCACCCAAGACATCACTCTTCACTCCCACCAAATGCAAAGACATTCACTGCCAAGCACCCTGACATGTGTTTGTGTATTTTCAGGACTTATGTCAGTGATTTTTCTGTTAAAGTAACGCATGCGCAGTTGAAAAAATAGTTATTCCCCTCTAGCTTAAAGGTGAAGCGCTATATACATTTTCTTAAATAATAATAGTCGGTTGAGATGCAACGGACAACCAAGAACGTTGAAAAATACATGGCGCTAGAAGAATTAAACAATGCAATAAACTTACATGGGTAAAGAAAAGATTTTGTCTGAAATATTGGCGATTCCTGACTACATGTTTAAAAAACAAAGGCCTATCCGTAACTCCCCAAATCAAGAACAAAAAGAATTGGATAATTCAAGGTTTTTAATGACATGGGTGTTAAATCATTGTGGTGCAAAAATGCGATGTTGGCGGTGAAAGGGTTAAAAAAACTACGCTGCATTGTGTCTTCAAGTGTGATGTCTAAATGCAAGAATGCAAAGCAGGTCTTCTTGTTGGTACAGTGGAACCTCCCTTATAAGACTCCCTCCCACATAAGACCTACTTCTCTGAGACATTGCCCTTCTTTGTCAGTATTAAAATTACCTCCCTTATAAGACCCCATTTTGGATGATTTTTGAAGGTCTTATAAGGGAGGTTCCACTGTATTGTCTTTTGTTCAATTGCGTGCCTTTTATTCTCCTGTATCGGGGCCCCAAGAGTGTCTGTAAAGATCTACAAAACTTAAAACCACTCCCTTTTTAATTTTCAAGTCCTGCACTGGCTCACAGTCAACAAGCGCTTGACCATCAATGTATCTAACTACCTGATCTGAAGTGGACCAACGTCCCAGACCCTGGAGGAGAGCCAGCGTCAGCAGGGCTCTCAGCCACAACCTAGCACTGAAACCCTGAACAAACGCCCCCACCCCAGTCCCTCCACCCTCATCCCCAAATTGTTTTTACCCCAGTAGTTAGGGATCTGTTTGTTCTGTCTTTGTTTCTTTTTGGTTGGGGCTTGGGCATTGCCTTATGGAGTGACTAGGGTCGGCTAGTCCCCAGCTTGCTGGAGGGAAAGGTGAAAATCGGAAGCTCCCTGTAGTTGTCCACTTCCCAGCCCGGAACTAGGTTTTTATTTAGTTTGCTACACCTGATGTTTTCCCTATACTGAAGTTAAAACCCATGTAAATCTGATAGCGCAATATTATGTGTATCGTTTTTTTTAGAGCACTCTCTCTCTCTCTCTGTCTCTCTTCCGCTTCTGTTTCTATGGTCAGCCCCTAAAGTGTGCACAATTACTTCTGCAAGGGTGCCTCAGGGAAATTTCAAAAAGGGGCGGTCCTGGCAGAGTGCAGGAGCACACACACACATTTACTGCTCTTTTTGCACCCTTCTATACTAGTACAAGTGCTACATTCCTTCCAAATGCTTATATAGGCCCTTTTCATTGCAAAATGGTGTGTGTGTGTAAGAAAATCGTTGCTTCTCAAATTCTCATAATCTGGCGACGCCGGCTCTAAGCAATTTAAAAATCCTGCAATTGAGGACATCCTGCAAGAAGGAGCATCCATGCTTCTGTATAAAGAAGTTGGTCAGCACCACAGAAGAAGAAGAAGACGACGTACCTTGAGGCAGGCCTGGAAAGGCAGCTGCCGATCGCTGCCCTTGATGACGATGTTGATCGTCAAGAAAGCCCCCCCGCCCCATTTCTCATTCCCTATCCCCTTCTCAACTCGTGAACACCCTCCACCACTAAGACGTACCTTGAGGCAGGTCTTGAAAGGCAGCTGCCGATCGCTGCCCTTGATGACGATGTTGATCGTCAAGAAAGCCCCCCCGCCCCATTTCTCATTCCCTATCCCCTTCTCAACTCGTGAACACCCTCCACCACTAAGACGTACCTTGAGGCAGGTCTTGAAAGGCAGCTGCCGATCGCTGCCCTTGATGACGATGTTGATCGTCAAGAAAGCCCCCCTTTCTCATTCCCTACCCCCTTCTCAACTCGTAGATCATCCTCCACCCTCCAGCACCAAGACGTACCTTGAGGCAGGCCTGGAAAGGCAGCTGCAGTTCGCTGCCCTTGATGACGATGTTGGGGAAGTCGAGGAGATGCACCTCCAGGGGGTCCAGCATGCCCTTGCGCGTCACGATGATCTGCTTGGGCTGCTCCTCCACGGGCAGGGAGCGGATCAGGGCCGCCACTTCCTCCGCCGTCTTCCACTTGGCCAGCTGCACGGCACACCACACCACACCACACAATCACATGGGTGTAACTACACAAAACGAAAAAAACTGACAGGCTGGGGTCTAGGAGTAATGTAGGTATTAGGTATTAGGTATTTTATAGTCACAGACTGACAGAGGCGTCTCTGTGAAATTCGGGTAGCTCCCACCTGGAGAGCGCGTTGCAGCCAGAGGCGCGCCACCCAATTTTTTTAAATTTTAAATTCCGCATGCCATTTTTGTGTGACCGATGAGGGGGGTAAATTTTGACCAAATGACAACTTTTTCGTTGCCACTGGGTTTAACGTGTGCTAAGTGCATGAGCACACGGGACCTCGGTTTATCGTCTCATCCGAAAGACTCCACGTTCAGACCGCAAGGCCTAGTGCAAAGTGAGAGGGAAAATCCCCTGTACCCAGGTTCAAACTCGGGTTTCGAACTGTCCCCCTGCAGCTGAAGAACAAAATGGATTTACGAAGAAGGTGTTTTAGTTTGCTTTTTTCCACAATTTATACAAACGCTTATTTTTTGAAGCGCTTGGAAAAATACAGTAAACACACAAAGATCTTGTTTGACAAATTTGAAAAAAAGGAAATTCCTTTTCTGATAAAATTCAAAAACAAGAAATCCTTGTATACCAAGAAAAGCTGCACCCATGCAATCTTCCAGAAGGTGGGGGAACCATTTTTATGAAATAATGTTTTTATGAGAAAAAAAAGAAAAGAAAAATCTGCGAGTTTAACAGTCCCTGAAAGATTTACCCCTTCAGGACATCACTGCCTCAGGCAAACATCATCACTGGCCTGGGGGTGCCTAGAAGAAGAAAAAATGACAAATAAGAAACACAATGTCAGTGATTCATTTTCGACAACACTACTGGTTGATCCAAGTTTATTTTCCGCCTTAAAATCGGGCTTACATGCATTGTAATCGGAATCATTACCCGGTAGTCTCCTTATTATACAGTGGAACCTCCCTTATAAGACCCCCTCCCACATAAGACCTACTTCTCTGAGACATTGCCCTTGTTTGTAAGTATTAAAATTACCTCCCTTATAAGACCCCTCCCTTATAAGACCTCATTTTGGGTGATTTTCGAAGCTCTTATAATGGAGGTTCTACTGTATTGGGGCATTTTCTGAGGTTTGTGTAGAGCTGAATTGGTTTTTTCCTTTTAAGCATTTTCAACATTAAAAATTGAAATAGAAGTGCCAAATATAATTTGTGGAAGAGTGATGAAGAGAAATAACTCGAAAAAACGTGGTTTGGATTGAAAAGAAAAAGAAAAAGAAAAAAAAGATTTAGAAAAAGTTTTAGACTCAGAAATCGCTGTTTCCAAGAATACTCGGAATTAGGCCCTGAAGAGTGTTCCCCTGTTTCTGAGAATACTGGGAATTAGGCCCCGAAGAGAGAGCGATCCCCTGTTTCCAAGTATACTGGGAATTGGTCCTGGGCGAGCTAAGGCCCCGACACGCCCCGTGCCGCACTACTGACCTGCCCCAAGCGCTTCTGTCCAGCCCAGACGGAGGTGTGGATGATCTTGAGGAAGAGCTGCCCCGTGCGGGGGTTGAAGATGAAGATGGCCCCGTTGATGGGCTTGGTCGTCAGGTTGCCCTCAAACGTCTGCAACGGCACAGCAACAAATACAGGGTGACTCAAAGAATTAAACAATGCAACCCACAAACTTGGTGATAAAAAGTTTAATAATCCAGCTATTGTTTAGATTTTTCGGGTGTTTAAAGAAGATTCAATGCATGAAAAATTACAACAATTCGCTTTTCCTAGATCTGTTTGCGTGCTCCAGAAATTAACAGTTTCCATCGCACCCCATTTTTAGAAGGCGCCTTTTTTTTCTTTCTTGGAGGTCCAAAAATCGCTTTCGCAATTTCAATGTCATCGTTTGCAATTTCAATTTCTACGTGTATCCGGACAAAATTCTTAGTCATACGCGGGCTCAAAATGTTGGGATATGTTGTACAGTCTTGCATGCTAATTTTTAAGGCAAAACAGTCATTTTTTGAGAAACAGACCGTTTTCAGACAACAGCCATTTTATGCAAGTGTTTTTACCCCTCAAAAGGGGACTTGTCTAAAATGGGTTACTGCAGGAACACACACACAACATTGACAACTACATCCACCCACATTCCCTCCTATCCCACCCTGACCCGTCATCACGCACACGCACCAACCCTACAAATCATCACCCACACAGTAGACGTTCGTGTCATCCACGAACCAGATTATCTGGTTGGTTGGAGACGAGCTTTCCGTAAGTTCCGAGAATTCAGTTAGGGACAGACACATAGCCAGCAAGACAGACAGACAGACAGCCAACCACATAGACAGATACACACCCAAAACACCCCACACAGCCACCGTGTGGATGGTGACCCTGTACATGTTCGTGTCATCGACGAACCAGATGATCTGGTTGGAGAACAGCTCCCCATAGTTCTGAGAATTCAGCATAGAGACACAGACACACACAACTCATCACACAGACCGTGTGGATGGTGACCCTGTACACGTTCGTGTCGTACACGAACCAGATGATCACGTTGGAGAAGAGTTCTGAGTTCCCTGTAGATCTGAGAATTCAAGCATAGATACTACACACAACTCATCACACACACACCTTGTGGATGGTGACCCTGTACACGTTTAGTGTCGTCCACGAACCAGATGATCTCGTTGGAGAAGAGTTCCCAGTAGTTCTGAGAATTCAGCACAGGGACAGACACACACAACTCATCACACACACAACTCGTCACACACACACACACAGACCTTGTGGATGGTGACCCTGTAAACGTTGGTATCGCCAACGAACCAGATGATCTGGTTGGATAAGAGTTCCCAGTAGTTCTGTGAGCTCAGTATAGGGACACACACACACACACAACTCATCACACACACACACAACTCATCACACACACACACAGACCTTGTGGATGGTGACCCTGCACACGTTGGTAACGTCCACGAACCAGATGATGTGGTTGGAGAAGAGTTCCGAGTTCCCTGTAGTTCTGAGAACTCAGTATAGGGACACACACACACAGATACACACAACTCATCACACACACACACAACTCATTACACACACACACAGCTTGTGGATGGTGACCCTGTACATGTTCGCATCGTCTACGAACCAGATGATCTGGTTGGAGAAGAGTTCCGAGTTCCCTGTAGATCTGAGAATTCAGCATGGGGACACCACACACACACACACACACACACACACACACAGACCTTGTGGATGGTGACCCTGTACACGTTCGCATCGTCTACGAACCACTGGTTGGAGAAGAGTTCCGAGTTCCCTGTAGATCTGAGAATTCAGCATAGGGACACAGACACACAGAAAACACCCCACCCACCCACCTTGTGGATGGTGACCCTGTACACGTTCGTGTCGTCCACGAACCAGATGATCTGGTTGGAGAAGAGCTCCCCGTAGTTCTGAGAGCTGAGGTAAGGCTCAGTGGGCTCTGAGGAGTACAGCTGCAAGCCTTTGCGGATGCGCTCGCGCAGCACGTACAGCGCGGGGTTGGCCTTCATGACCTTGGCCATCGACTGCTGGATCAGGGGCTTGGATCCGGGGAACCAGTTCCCGTAGGCGCTGGAAACAGAGCATTCAAGACGGTCGCATTCAAAACCTGTTTCATATCAGGGCTTCCAATCGTCCAACAAAACAAGGGGTCCCAGGGACTCCTTCATTTACAGTATAGAGGGTCCTAGAGGCGGGATAGAGGGTCCCAGTTGACATTGCGAATGCTACAAATATTTTTTCTAGTGCATCCCTGGGACCCCCTGCACATTCTTTTAGAGGGTCCTGTAGAATTTTAGTGCTTCATAGACCCCCAAATGGGGGTCCCTGGGAGCCCTGCATATCCATTCAATTACTTCTTCAACTATTCAGTCAACAGTTCCCGTAGGCGCTGGAAACAGAACATTCAAGATGGTGGCATTCAAAGCCTGTTTCTTTGAAATTACATAGAACATTTTTTTTAAAGGCAGGAGACTGGGCCAATAAGTCAGTAGATGATAGTAAAGGGAAAAGGCAGAGTCAAAGAGAGTGGCAGATCAAAGGAAGTTACAAGCACAGAAGTTCCAGACGGTGGGGGAACTACTGTTACGAAAGACACCCCAGACCTGCCTACTTGGAATTTTCCCAATCAGTAGCCCAGCCATCAATTTTCAGTAGCATGGCAAATTTTTCCGTAGCATCCACAAACAACGGCAATCGATTTGTTCTCTTCCTGAGCCGAAACGCACTGCTTAATATGTTTCGCCGATTGAACGTGTTGACGGCAATCGTCTCTACCGCCATGATTCACAGAGAAGTCCGCATGGCAGAGGTTGCACTGCAGCGAGCATGGTTCGCACCGAGTCAACTTCTGACGATGCAAGGCCACTCCTCCGTGTAAGCTATTTTAAAAAACTTGTGCGGCAGGCCGATGTTTTTTCTTAGAACAAGATGGTGTGCCAGATGATTTTCGTTTTCTGGTTTGCGTTCGTTTTTCTTCGTTTGAAACATCTCCCGAATCGCTACTGCTGCTGGAGTCCGCCATTTTTTTCAGAGAAAGTAATAAGAACGCATGCGCAGTCACTTTGATAAAAACGGAAGTGACTAGGTTATCGCGCGTGACACAGCGTCTGCTCTTAGAAACAGACAAAACCGGGAACGACATAAGCAAAAATAAAATGCGGCGGCAATTTGTTTTTTTCCGTAGCAACGTTAAGGTTGCCGTAGCTCCGTAGCAAAGCTTTATTTTTCGTAGCTGCTACGGCCAAATCGTAGCAGTAGGCAGGTCTGACACCCCCGGGGAAAGACTCGTGGAGGGGGCGGGGTCAGTCAGTCTCAACCACTTTGGTCGATCCGGCAGAATTTCAGCAAGTTCCTGCTGTGGACCGGTCAAGACATGGCTTATTAGCCATGCCAAGACCCGCCTGCCCGGACGTTGTTGAAATTGAGTCCAAAAAATCTTCATCCGCCACGGATAAAGTTGTCTACCATTTTTTATATATAAAAAAAACTCTACACTGATTGGTTTCCCTACAACTAAAGCAAAGTCAGAGGCAAAATTGTGGTCTAAGGGAAGCGAAGCGAGTTTAGAAGTGACCAAGGTATGGTGTGCACAGACTTACTTCCCTTGAAGCAAATGCATCAAATTGACAGCTATCCATTAATTCCGCACATATATGGCCGCAACGACTTGAATGAGTTAAAGGCCTATCAATCGATCCCAAGAATTGGGTCACACCAGTCCGACACATATGACTCGGGGTGCGAAGCCTGCTGAAAACCGGACACATATGTACCTTACCCATTATGGCCATATGGCCTGGGAACGCAGAAAAAGAAAGAAGAACATAAAGTTTTTGGCTGAAAATCAGGTCAAAAGGCTCTGACCTGCGCGGGCTGTAGGCGAGGTCGATGGCAATCAACACACCAGTGGGGGAGGGGATAACAGTGATGCAGACCTGTTTACCCTTATAATGCATGAACAACCTGGAACTTGCCACAGAAAAAACCGGAATTTGAGGAAAAAACCAACAGAATTCACATCGTAATGTCGCTTATGCCTCCATGCGAAATTTTGAAGTCCATGTTGCAGTACTTGTACTGTGCATGCTCGTCTCCCAAACATGAACTTGTTATTCCTGGCACTTTCAAAAAACTTTTGAGAAAACTTCTGCTTTACTTTTGGCCGTTTCACCCTATCACTGTTGTCGTTTGTCGAAGATTTCTGGCGCTTGCCGCCTGCGGTTGACTTGCCTGACGACATGTTTGGCGCAAAACTACAACCCTTGCGTCTTTTTATACAAACGGAAACAAATAATAGACATTTTTTCGAAATCCCTGGATTTTCTGCGTTCACCTGGAATTTATTATTTTACCCAGAATGTTTGCAAATTCCCGGGATAATTCCGGCAAAACTGGGAGGGTAAACAGGTCTGAGTGATGCATACATTACATCTATCTTCAATAAAACCCTCATGTTAACAGTGACGTATCCATCACATCTATCTTCAATAAAACCCTCATGTTAACAGCGACGTATCCATCTTCAATAAAACCCTCATGTCAACAGTGACGTATCCATCACATCTATCTTCAATAAAACCCTCATGTTAACAGTGACGTATCCATCTTCAATAAAACCTTCATGTTAACAGTGACGTATCCATCACATCTATCTTCAATAAAACCCTCATGTTAACAGTGACGTATCCATCACATCTATCTTCAATAAAACCTTCATGTTAACAGTGATGTATCCATCTTCAATAAAACCTTCATGTTAACAGTGACGTATCCATCACATCTATCTTCAATAAAACCCTCATGTTAACAGTGACGTATCCATCTTCAATAAAACCTTCATGTTAACAGTGACGTATCCATCACATCTATCTTCAATAAAACCTTCATGTTAACAGTGACGTATCCATCACATCTATCTTCAATAAAACCCTCATGTTGTCAGCGACGTATCCATCACATCTATCTTCAATAAAACCCTCATGTTAACAGTGACGTATCCATCACATCTATCTTCAATAAAACCCTCATGTTAACAGTGACGTATCCATCACATCTATCTTCAATAAAACCCTCATGTTGTCAGCGACGTATCCATCACATCTATCTTCAATAAAACCCTGTTAACAGTGACGCATTCATCACATCTATCTTCAATAAAACCTTCATGTTAACAGTGATGTATCCATCTTCAATAAAACCTTCATGTCAACAGTGACGTATCCATCACATCTATCTTCAATAAAACCCTCATGTTGTCAGCGACGTATCCATCACATCTATCTTCAATAAAACCTTCATGTTAACAGTGATGTATCCATCTTCAATAAAACCTTCATGTTAACAGTGACGTATCCATCACATCTATCTTCAATAAAACCCTCATGTTAACAGTGACGTATCCATCACATCTATCTTCAATAAAACCCTACACTTAGAGGCTCTGACCTGCGCAGATTGTAGGCGAGGTCGATGGTGATCAGCACAACAGTGGGGGAGGGGTAGATGCTCATGTTAACAGCGATCATAGCTGCCAACTTTTCCCAAGCAAAATCCTGGAGGGGGGTGGGTTTGGGAGGGGGGAGTATCCCGCCTCCCAGAGCGGGGGTGAGGGGGCGCAGCCCCCTGAAGCTGATAAACTTTTTTCTTTTAAATGTGAAAACTAGCCCTCAGGAGGCTCACTGAAGTCATTACAAGCTTACCACACTGAAGTCATTACAAGCTTACCACACTGGAGTCATTACAAGCTTACCACACTGAAGTCATTACAAGCTTACCACACTGGAGTCATTACAAGCTTACCACACTGGAGTCATTACAAGCTTACCACACTGGAGTCATTACAAGCTTACCACACTGGAGTCATTACAAGCTTACCACACTGAAGTCATTACAAGCTTACCACACTGAAGTCATTACAAGCTTACCACACTGAAGTCATTACAAGCTTACCACACTGGAGTCATTACAAGCTTACCAGTTTATCAATTTTTTTGTATTCGTATGAAAAGGCGGTCTTCCATTTCTTCATCTTCTCCTTTGCCTTCGGCATCATGGAGAGGTTACTTCAATGGCGGCGTGAGACAGGCCTAAAGACCGCCAAACAAAGGATTGCAGGAGGAAGTAGCCCCCGCTTCCGACATGCGCAGTACGAACTCTGCTCCGCGAAGCTTCCTGAAACCCAGTTTCGGTTTTAGGTTTCATAACACTCGTTTCTGAGGTCATCTAAGCTGGAAATTTCGAAATCCAGGAGTTTCACGAGAATTCCGGGAAGACCGGGAGGGTTGGCAGGTATGCAGTGATGTATCCATCACATCTATCTTCAATAAAACCCTATGTTTAGAGGCTCTGACCTGTGCAGGTTGTAGGCGAGGTCGATGGCGATCAGCACCCCAGTGGGGGAGGGGTAGATGCTCATGTTGTCCGTGGTGTAGTCCAGGAACTTGGCGCGGGCGTAGCGCTCTATGTCGTGCGAGTCGTAGTCACCCCATCTCAGCTGCACATCGATCCAGTACTTCTGGGCCGTGGCCCCGTCCATAGTGTCCCTGCAAGGTAGTAATAAATATAAAGTAAATGGGGAAAAAAAACACTTAAGCAATTACTATCAGTTATTATGACTTTGCTGTGGGATATTGCTTTTATCCTATTTCGAGAGACCTGTTTAAACATCAAGGTCTCGAGAAATAGTGAAAACTGAAAACCAAACACATACGTACCTTACCCATTATGGCTGTATGGCCTGGGATCACAGAAGTATTAAGCATTAGTATTGTTAGGTATTAACCCTTTCGCCGCCAGCCATTTTTCAACAAAACAAAATACCATTAAACTTAGCTGGATAGAGAAAACAATTATCTGCAATTTTGGGAATTCATTAGTGACAGTGTATAACATTAGGTCTATCCTTACCTCCCAAAATTAAGAAAATAGGGTCTTCGGATAACAGACTCTAATTTGATGCCTTTTGGTGACATGGGTGTAAAACCATTGTGGTGCATAAATGCGACATTGGCGATGAAAGGGCTAAGTAGTAGGTACCTTACAGTCACAGAGGCATCTCTGTGAAATTTGGGTTGCTCGCCAGAGACCCACTTTTTTTTTTATTGTATGCGATTTTTGTGTGACAGATGAGGAAGGAGAAGAAGAAGGAGGACCTACTTGGAGTCTGCCAGCAGGGAGGGCCTGGAGGCGTTCCACTTGTATGCGGCAAAGAGCAGGACGTCGGCGCAGGAGCTGTTCATCTTGTAGGACTTGCGGGGGTGGATGGTCTCCTTCTGCACCGTCTCTATCTCCAGGGCGTCCAGCTCCTGGTCAAACACCTGGACAACGCACACAGCACACCGTCAGAATAGTCTGAAGTCCAATCCTCTGAAAACCGCGGTAAAAGGGCCATCAAGGCCCCAGACTATAGAGGGACAACGCTGAAATCAGTTCCACAACACCACCAAAAAGGCTTAATATAGTGAAAAATCACTTTAAAATGCTGTTTAGCACAAAGGATAACACTGAATAAAAAGGCAAAACCTCTGACAAGAGAAGACAATCCTCTGTCAGAAATTCTTAATCCTCTGCAAATCCTCTGACAATTCTGATGCCTGACAGCACACCGTCAGAACTTGTATTGTTGCTGTCAAAGGCAACGCACACAACACACAGTCAGAACTTGTGTTGTTACTGTCAAAGGCAACGCACACGAGCCAATAAAAGTCCAGCAAAATTTTGGCATGGAGTTTATTTGAAAGTAAACGACTTGGCATTTAGATCTATCTCTGGCCATTTTTGTAATATTTCATTGCTGCTGTGACTGACCTGGCAGAGGTCCATGACCACGCTCTCGTGGATCTTCTGCCACAGATGGGCGCGGAAGATCTGGATGAGGGAGATCTTCAGCGTGGGGATCTTGCCGTGCATGAAGATCCCAGTCAGGTCCAGCTGCACTTGGAATCCCACGTACACCTGCAACGTCCACGATCATTGAGTGGTCATTTCACTACCAGGAAACCCATACATACCGTATTTTTGGGACTATAAGGCACACCCAAATTTTTTTTAACACAAAATTCAGATTTTGTTGCTATATTTTCTTACTGTTTCATCAGTCACATTATAAGGCGCAGGGGTCTAAGTCTTGGAAAAATGTATCGCCTTATAGTCCGAAAAATATGGTAATAATAATAATAATTTTATTTCATATAGCGCTAAAATCCATACAGTAGTATGCTCGATGCGCTTTACAAAAGCAACACTGGAAGATGAAAAACATGCTTTAAAATCAACAAGATAGTCATACTACCAACATTCCAGTGCAAAGAAATAAAGTAACCAAAATAACATGATTCTCACCCACAAAGACATCCACCCTTGTTCACCAGCACTGTCACTCTCTGATAAAACCTCACCCTCGCAGAAACTAATGAAAATGTCAACAAGCAGCAGGAAGGAATGCACCAATACATGTGTACACACGGCCCCCTCTCTCTCTCTCTCTCTCATTATACAGGATCCCTGATACAATTATATCAGCGACACACTTTTCGTAACATCAATAAAAACATTCTGGCCACAACAAAAGAAACAAAATCTAACAATACAATAAGCCTAAAAATAAAAATAAAAATACTAAATTTGTATACTAATTGATTATATTATAACACTAACACACACACACACACTCACACACGCGCGCACACACTAAGAGTAAGAGAGAGAGAGAGGCTACAAGTACATTATATTTCCTCACGCCAAACATCAATCAAGGTACTTTCTGAAGAGGTATGCTTTCTGTCGGGATTTGAAGGTTTGGAGACAACTATCAGGCAGGGCTCCCAATCGTCCCACAAAACAAGGGGTCCCAGGGACTCCTTCACTTACATTATAGAGGGTCCTAGAGGCGGGACAGAGGGTCCCAGTGGCATAGTGAATGCTAAAATGAATTTTTCTGGTGCATCCCTGGGACCCCCTGTACATTCTTTTAGAGGGTCCTGTAGAATTTTAGTGCTTCATAGACCCCCAAATGGGGGTCCCTGGGAGCCCTGATCAGACAACAGTCAATGAACACCTCAATGCTTGACACTGTCTACATCGTTGTTGATTCGCGACTTCATCATCACAGCACAAAAAGAAAGGATGCTTATTCTCAGCTGTAATTTCTTCGCAATAGTTGATGCTCTTGCACCATCCAGATTACCGCATTTCACAGACTATAAGGCGATACTTTTTCCCTAGACTGAGACCTCTGCGCCTTATGACAGGACTAATAATACAGTAAGAAAATAGAATAACAAAATCCAAATTTTGTGTAAAATTTGAGGGTTGCGCCTTATAATCGGATGCGCCTTAAAAGTCCGTAAAATTCTCCAAACTTGAGAATAAAGCTCTTGAAGCAATAACAAAATCTTCAAGAAAATTTTATTGAAATCTGTTCTTCTTATTATTCTGTGTTCCCAGGCCATATGGCCATAATGAGTAAGGATACCTGTTCAACTGCTTGAACAAAGTTACAGCTACACAAGACAGACTACAAAGAATCAGACAGTATTGACACAGTAGTCAAGACGTTTCAAAATGTCTGGAAATACAAAGAAGCTTTACAAATTACTGACGTTGGCTCTGTTGATGGTGGGGGACCACCAAAGGGTGAACCGTCGGTTGGGGATCTGGTTCAACCCGGAGCGCTGGGCGTTGGTCAGCTTCTTGTACTTCATCGACTCCTCAAAGCCACTGGCACGCTCCCTGCACACAAATACAGAGAGATAAAGATATAGAAACATAAATATAAAAGATAAGATAGCTACAGTGGAGTCCAACTATAACGAACTCGCTTTTAACGAAATTTCGCGATTAACGAACTGACTTCAATTTCCCGGCAAATGCCCTTCTATTTGTCACTTGCAAAGCCATGGGTATAACGAACAAAAAAATCCTTTTGAAATAACGAACATCCGCTTTTTACGAACACATGTTCTACGCCCCAGGATAATTTTATTTACTTGGAAAAATAGCCTATAACGAACTCAGCCTGTGCGATGCGCTGCAAAAACCTAGGCCTTCAAACTCCAAGCTAGAACGTGTTGTCAAGAGGAAGGAAGTTGGAAAATATGAACTGCGCATGCGTGAACTCATTTAGATTCACACTGGGTCGTCTGCTAGGCCTAGGCTTCCTACAGATCATTCGGTTTCTCAAGGTCGCTTTACAATTCGCGCTCAAAATAAAGATCGAAAAGTTCGTGAAAGCCTATAACAAACTAAATTTGTGTGATGTGTTGTCACTTAATGGACAAACTTGTTGAAAAGTGTGCCAAAACAGATCAGCGTCAGACAACACTGCTGAACTTCTTCAAGCCTTGTACATCCCGTGATTAAGACAGACGATCCAAACTGGTCAAGTTTATGTTTTCGGTTATCATTGGCGAGTGTTTGAACTGTTTTTGTTTTCAACATACATTGTACATGTACATGTATAACGAAATCCTGATACAACGAACTGAGTCTGTGTTCCGTTAAAATTCGTTTTACCCGGACTCCACTGTATATGGCTAACTACTAAAACAAGCCATGTCATATTTCACTGGTTCAGCTTCTTGCACTTCATCGACTCCTCAAAGCCACTGGCACACTCCCTGCACACAAATACAGAGATAAAGATATAGAAACATAAATATAAAACTTAAGATAGCTACTGGCACGCTCCCTGCACACAAATACAGATAGCCACGGTTGACTATCTAATCAAACACCACCATATTTCACTGGTTCAGCTTCTTGCTCTTCATGGACTCCTCAAACCCACTGGCACGCTCCCTGCACACAAAAACGCCATAGCCATGGAGACCGCCATCTTAGTCAGTAACTTTGTTTGAAAAATGCCAAATCGATGCTGCGTATTTGGCTGTTCCAATTCGAAACTTATCTAAACTGTATTTATAACATCTGGACAATTTTCTTTACACATTTAGATAACATTTTCACTTTGTTTACACACAAATAAGGACTAAGATGGCGACACTTCCACTTGGAAGGGTCTGGATGCGCTTCAGGTGGGGGGGAGCCAGCAAAAAAATTATTAAGTAAAATCTCATAACAAAATCTCCATTTTGTGTCAAATTTTCCTGCGCCTTAGGATCATCCTGCGCCTTGTAGTCCGTAAAGTACGGTAAGCAAATAAACACACCATAGGTATCAAGAATTCTGTCCAAATTCGCTCACACAAATGAAAAGGCACTACTTCCTTCTCTGTTATCCTTTTGCCAAATGAAGCAATGAAGTGACAATGTAAAACTTCTTTGGGGAAAAAAAATCTCTGAACGAACAACCGCCAAGTGGAGATTCAAACTTGTGAGGTCATGATATCAGCACCATGAGTCGAACGCTCCACCAAGAGAACTTTTCAATGTCCTCCAAAACAATTCCACAATTTTTAATTGTCTCACAACAAGTGAAGAAATTCGTTTTTCGGCATGCACATAAACCTCAAAGCAAACAAGAAATTTGTTAATACATGTACCTAACATGCACAGATGCAGAGGAGACAATTTTGTAAGATAACATAAAAGCATGCGTAATTTTATACAAAACAAAGTTATCTCACACCACACAGGGGCACACACACACACACAGGCACACACACACACACCTCCGAACAAGTACACAGAGCATCCAATGATCCCCTACTAAGGCTGAAGCTAATTATTCATCACTGCCACTGCTATGAGTCTGAGGGTCCACCAAGTGAACTATTCAGCGTTCTAAAAACTTCCAGGAGTCCAACACTCACCCAAGTGAACTATTCAGTGTCCTAAAAACTGCCATGCACTCCACCATTATGAAGTATTAAATGTAAAAAAGAAAAAATTCTTTAACTCAAGACGCCACCACATGAACTCTTCAGTGTATGCACTCCACCATTATGAAGTATTAAATGTAAAAAAGAAAAAATTCTTTAGCTCAAGACGCCACCACATGAACTCTTCAGTGTCCCCAAAACTTTCCCTGAAGAAGAAGTGAGTCTTGTCCAAAGCTACTGCCAGTCCTGTGTAATGTCCAGGCATGGTAGTGGGGGAAAAGTGACTTTTTCAAGGAAAATGGCCGGGGGTTTTCAGCCGAAGAAAATTCAATAAATGAGAGTGAAAATTTTTCACTTTTTCATGCCATTTCAAAAACATTTTTTTAATAATTTTGTTTCAAACTGTTTTCGCGGATTTTCCGCGATTCGCGGAGGTCTACCTTGAAAAGGGTGTTCTTCTTCTTCCTCTTCTGCGTTCCAGGGCCATGAATCATGGGTAAGGTACATATGTGTCCGGCTCCACATTTTTCACTGGTCTCCCCGCTGCATATACAGCCGACACATTCCGATTTCGGAGGAGCTCAAGGGAGAAGTGTCGATATCAACAAACTGATTCATTGTCAGAAGATGCTCTGTTACTGATTTTGAGTGTGAGTGTTTGGGGGTAGGCATGTCTGGAACTACGCATGAGTTGCTGCAGTGTTGTGATGTTTGGCCGATGCGCGGCTTTGTTTTCTCCCCAGGTGCTGAAGCAGAACCCGTTCTGGTGGACCCACCAGCGCCACGACGGCAAGCTGTGGAACCTGAACAACTACCGCACGGACATGATTCAGGCCCTGGGCGGAGTGGAGGGCATCCTGGAGCACACCCTTTTCAAGGGGACCTACTTCCCCACCTGGGAGGGTCTCTTCTGGTGAGGCAAAACACACAGGGGTCACACGGTTTTTGAAAGTCGTTGAGAAACGGGGTGCCATTTTCGAGTCTTTGATAGTTGCCTTTGGTCTGTGAAAATGGCGAAATGGTTTGTGAAAAAGTCATTGAAGCCTTTAAAAAAAAAAAGTCGTTGACGCCGTTATAAAACCCTTTGCTTCCAGAATTGATAAAGAAGCAATTTAAATCGGCTTATTTTCCGATATATCCGCGGTTCGACGATCTAGTTCTGTCTAGCAGACGTCCTCGATTTGTCGAGAGTTACTTCCCTTCGCTATATCCGGGTCTTTTGCCAGTGGGTTTGAGGAGTCGATTAAATACAAGAAGCTGAACCAGTGCAACTTGAGAGCAATCACGACCGAAACAATCATCGTCATCAAATAGAAAAGAAGTTGAAAATGCCTAGCAGCTGCCTGATTTCAACAAGAAGTGGCTTGAAAAAGCTGAGTGCAAGAAGTGGCTGCGAAAGCACGCTACTGACAAACAACAGGCGTTCCGCACTCTGTGCGAAACAATTGTGAGAGGTCTTTGAAAATAGGATAAAGGGTCTTTGAAAGTTAGTGAATAATGGTATTAAAAATCTGTGCAAACCCTGAACAGTCGTGTGGAGATCTTTCAAGTCACCATGGAGCTTTTTCATTGGTGGTTTTGGCTCCGGCCACAAAGTTTCTGGAGTCGGCGGTGTGAAACTGTGAGAAGGTGAAGCGTTTTTTAACTGTTAGTCAACCGTGGCTATCTGTATTTGTGTGCAGGGAGCGTGCCAGTGGGTTTGAGGAGTCCATGAAGAACAAGAAGCTGAACCAGTGAAATATGGTGGTGTTTGATTAGATAGTCAACCGTGGCTATCTATTTGTGTGCAGGGAGCGTGCCAGTGGGTTTGAGGAGTCCATGAAGAACAAGAAGCTGATCCAGTGAAATATGGTGGTGTTTGATTAGATCGTGATGGATGCTCCTGCTTTCAAGATGTACTGAAGTTCAGGATTTTTTTTGTCCAGGATGTCCTGAAGTTCAGGATTTTTGTTATTGCTTGGAGCTGGCGTTTATGAGAATTTGAAAAGATGTTTTTTGCTGGTTATAGAGGTCATGAAGTTTAACCAGAAGTGAAAGTGCAATGAGAGCCTGTCAATTACATTGGAAACTTGTTTTCCTTCAGCTTCCAGGGGGCATTGCCGGGGCCTTCGCCGGGGCCTAAGCGGCCCCAGGACCCCTGCCTTGCAGGATTTTAAATATTTCCAAGGAGCACCCATGGATAGTGAACCGTGGCTATCCGTTTTTGTGTGCAGGGAGCGTGCCAGTGGGTTTGAGGAGTCGATGAAGAGCAAGAAGCTGAACCAGTGAAATATGGTGGTGTTTGATTAGATAGTCAACCGTGGCTATCTGTATTTGTGTGCAGGGAGCGTGCCAGTAGCTATCTTAAGTTTTATATTTATGTTTCTATATCTTTATCTCTGTATTTGTGTGCAGGGAGTGTGCCAGTGGCTTTGAGGAGTCGATGAAGTGCAAGAAGCTGAACCAGTGAAATATGACATGGCTTGTTTTAGTAGTTAGCCATATACAGTGGAGTCCGGGTAAAACGAATTTTAACGGAACACAGACTCAGTTCGTTGTATCAGGATTTCGTTATACATGTACATGCACAATGTATGTTGAAAACAAAAACCGTTCAAACACTCGCCAATGATAACCGAAAACATAAACTTGACCAGTTTGGATCGTCTGTCTTAATCACGGGATGTACAAGGCTTGAAGTAGTTCAGCAGTGTTGTCTGACGCTGATCTGTTTTGGCACACTTTTCAACAAGTTTGTCCATTAAGTGACAACACATCACACAAATTTAGTTTGTTATAGGCTTTCACGAACTTTTCGATCTTTATTTTGAGCGCGAATTGTAAAGCGACCTTGAGAAACCGAATGATCTGTAGGAAGCCTAGGCCTAGCAGACGACCCAGTGTGAATCTAAATGAGTTCACGCATGCGCAGTTCATATTTTCCAACTTCCTTCCTCTTGACAACACGTTCTAGCTTGGAGTTTGAAGGCCTAGGTTTTTGCAGCGCATCGCACAGGCTGAGTTCGTTATAGGCTATTTTTCCAAGTAAATAAAATTATCCTGGGGCGTAGAACATGTGTTCGTAAAAAGCGGATGTTCGTTATTTCAAAAGGATTTTTTGTTCGTTATACCCATGGCTTTGCAAGTGACAAATAGAAGGGCATTTGCCGGGAAATTGAAGTCAGTTCGTTAATCGCGAAATTTCGTTAAAAGCGAGTTCGTTATAGTTGGACTCCACTGTAGCTATCTTATCTTTTATATTTATGTTTCTATATCTTTATCTCTCTGTATTTGTGTGCAGGGAGCGTGCCAGTGGCTTTGAGGAGTCGATGAAGTACAAGAAGCTGACCAACGCCCAGCGCTCCGGGTTGAACCAGATCCCCAACCGACGGTTCACCCTTTGGTGGTCCCCCACCATCAACAGAGCCAACGTCAGTAATTTGTAAAGCTTCTTTGTATTTCCAGACATTTTGAAACGTCTTGACTACTGTGTCAATACTGTCTGATTCTTTGTAGTCTGTCTTGTGTAGCTGTAACTTTGTTCAAGCAGTTGAACAGGTATCCTTACTCATTATGGCCATATGGCCTGGGAACACAGAATAATAAGAAGAACAGATTTCAATAAAATTTTCTTGAAGATTTTGTTATTGCTTCAAGAGCTTTATTCTCAAGTTTGGAGAATTTTACGGACTTTTAAGGCGCATCCGATTATAAGGCGCAACCCTCAAATTTTACACAAAATTTGGATTTTGTTATTCTATTTTCTTACTGTATTATTAGTCCTGTCATAAGGCGCAGAGGTCTCAGTCTAGGAAAAAAGTATCGCCTTATAGTCTGTGAAATGCGGTAATCTGGATGGTGCAAGAGCATCAACTATTGCGAAGAAATTACAGCTGAGAATAAGCATCCTTTCTTTTTGTGCTGTGATGATGAAGTCGCGAATCAACAACGATGTAGACAGTGTCAAGCATTGAGGTGTTCATTGACTGTTGTCTGATCAGGGCTCCCAGGGACCCCCATTTGGGGGTCTATGAAGCACTAAAATTCTACAGGACCCTCTAAAAGAATGTGCAGGGGGTCCCAGGGATGCACCAGAAAAATTCATTTTAGCATTCACAATGCCACTGGGACCCTCTGTCCCGCCTCTAGGACCCTCTATAATGTAAGTGAAGGAGTCCATGGGACCCCTTGTTTTGTGGGACGATTGGGAGCCCTGCCTGATAGTTGTCTCCAAACCTTCAAATCCCGACAGAAAGCATACCTCTTCAGAAAGTACCTTGATTGATGTTTGGCGTGAGGAAATATAATGTACTTGTAGCCTCTCTCTCTCTCTTACTCTTAGTGTGTGCGCGCGTGTGTGAGTGTGTGTGTGTTTAGTGTTATAATATAATCAATTAGTATACAAATTTAGTATTTTTATTTTTATTTTTAGGCTTATTGTATTGTTAGATTTTGTTTCTTTTGTTGTGGCCAGAATGTTTTTATTGATGTTACGAAAAGTGTGTCGCTGATATAATTGTATCAGGGATCCTGTATAATGAGAGAGAGAGAGAGAGAGAGGGGGCCGTGTGTACACATGTATTGGTGCATTCCTTCCTGCTGCTTGTTGACATTTTCATTAGTTTCTGCGAGGGTGAGGTTTTATCAGAGAGTGACAGTGCTGGTGAACAAGGGTGGATGTCTTTGTGAGTGAGAATCATGTTATTTTTGTTACTTTATTTCTTTGCACTGGAATGTTGGTAGTATGACTTTCTTGCTGATTTTAAAGCATGTTTTTCATCTTCCAGTGTTGCTTTGGTAAAGCGCATCGAGCATACTACTGTATGGATTTTAGCGCTATATGAAATAAAATTATTATTATTATTACCATATTTTTCGGACTATAAGGCGATACATTTTTCCAAGACTTAGACCCCTGCGCCTTATAATGTGACTGATGAAACAGTAAGAAAATATAGCAACAAAATCTGAAATTTAGGTTAAAAAAAATTTGGGTGTGCCTTATAGTCCCAAAAATACGGTATGTATGGGTTTCCTGGTAGTGAAATGACCACTCAATGATCGTGGACGTTGCAGGTGTACGTGGGATTCCAAGTGCAGCTGGACCTGACTGGGATCTTCATGCACGGCAAGATCCCCACGCTGAAGATCTCCCTCATCCAGATCTTCCGCGCCCATCTGTGGCAGAAGATCCACGAGAGCGTGGTCATGGACCTCTGCCAGGTCAGTCACAGCAGCAATGAAATATTACAAAAATGGCCAGAGATAGATCTAAATGCCAAGTCGTTTACTTTCAAAGAAACTCCATGCCAAAATTTTGCTGGACTTTTATTGGCTCGTGTGCGTTGCCTTTGACAGTAACAACACAAGTTCTGACTGTGTGTTGTGTGCGTTGCCTTTGACAGCAACAATACAAGTTCTGACGGTGTGCTGTCAGGCATCAGAATTGTCAGAGGATTTCAGAGGATTAAGAATTTCTGACAGAGGATTGTCTTCTCTTGTCAGAGGTTTTGCCTTTTTATTCAGTGTTATCCTTTGTGCTAAACAGCATTTTAAAGTGATTTTTCACTATATTAAGCCTTTTTGGTGGTGTTGGGAACTGATTTCAGTGTTGTCCCTCTATAGTCTGGGGCCTTGATGGCCCTTTTACCGCGGTTTTCAGAGGATTGGACTTCAGACTATTCTGACGGTGTGCTGTGTGCGTTGTCCAGGTGTTTGACCAGGAGCTGGACGCCCTGGAGATAGAGACGGTGCAGAAGGAGACCATCCACCCCCGCAAGTCCTACAAGATGAACAGCTCCTGCGCCGACGTCCTGCTCTTTGCCGCATACAAGTGGAACGCCTCCAGGCCCTCCCTGCTGGCAGACTCCAAGTAGGTCCTCCTTCTTCTTCTCCTTCCTCATCAGTCACACAAAAATCGCATACAATAAAAAAAAAAGTGGGTCTCTGGCGAGCAACCCAAATTTCACAGAGATGCCTCTGTGACTGTAAGGTACCTACTACTTAGCCCTTTCATCGCCAATGTCGCATTTATGCACCACAATGGTTTTACACCCATGTCACCAAAAGGCATCAAATTAGAGTCTGTTATCCGAAGACCCTATTTTGCTAATTTTGGGAGGTAAGGATAGACCTAATGTTATACACTGTCACTAATGAATTCCCAAAATTGCAGATAATTGTTTTTCTTTATCTAGCTAAATTTAAGGATATTTTTTGGTTGAAAAATGGCTGGCGGCGAAAGGGTTAATACCTAACAATACTAATGCTTAATACTTCTGTGATCCCAGGCCATACAGCCATAATGGGTAAGGTACGTATGTGTTTGGTTTTCAGTTTTCACTATTTCTCGAGACCTTGATGTTTAAACAGGTCTCTCGAAATAGGATAAAAGCAATATCCCACAGCAAAGTCATAATAACTGATAGTAATTGCTTAAGTGTTTTTTTTCCCCATTTACTTTATATTTATTACTACCTTGCAGGGACACTATGGACGGGGCCACGGCCCAGAAGTACTGGATCGATGTGCAGCTGAGATGGGGTGACTACGACTCGCACGACATAGAGCGCTACGCCCGCGCCAAGTTCCTGGACTACACCACGGACAACATGAGCATCTACCCCTCCCCCACTGGGGTGCTGATCGCCATCGACCTCGCCTACAACCTGCACAGGTCAGAGCCTCTAAACGTAGGGTTTTATTGAAGATAGATGTGATGGATACATCACTGCATACCTGCCAACCCTCCCGGTCTTCCCGGAATTCTTGTGAAACTCCTGGATTTCGAAATTTCCAGCTTAGATGACCTCAGAAACGAGTGTTATGAAACCCTAAAACCGAAACTGGGTTTCAGGAAGCTTCGCGGAGCAGAGTTCGTACTGCGCATGTCGGAAGCGGGGGCTACTTCCTCCTGCAATCCTTTGTTTGGCGGTCTTTAGGCCTGTCTCACGCCGCCATTGAAGTAACCTCTCCATGATGCCGAAGGCAAAGGAGAAGATGAAGAAATGGAAGACCGCCTTTTCATACGAATACAAAAAAATTGATAAACTGGTAAGCTTGTAATGACTCCAGTGTGGTAAGCTTGTAATGACTTCAGTGTGGTAAGCTTGTAATGACTTCAGTGTGGTAAGCTTGTAATGACTTCAGTGTGGTAAGCTTGTAATGACTTCAGTGTGGTAAGCTTGTAATGACTTCAGTGTGGTAAGCTTGTAATGACTTCAGTGTGGTAAGCTTGTAATGACTCCAGTGTGGTAAGCTTGTAATGACTTCAGTGTGGTAAGCTTGTAATGACTCCAGTGTGGTAAGCTTGTAATGACTTCAGTGTGGTAAGCTTGTAATGACTTCAGTGAGCCTCCTGAGGGCTAGTTTTCACATTTAAAAGAAAAAAGTTTATCAGCTTCAGGGGGCTGCGCCCCCTCACCCCCGCTCTGGGAGGCGGGATACTCCCCCCTCCCAAACCCACCCCCCTCCAGGATTTTGTTTGGGAAAAGTTGGCAGCTATGATCGCTGTTAACATGAGCATCTACCCCTCCCCCACTGTTGTGCTGATCACCATCGACCTCGCCTACAATCTGCGCAGGTCAGAGCCTCTAAGTGTAGGGTTTTATTGAAGATAGATGTGATGGATACGTCACTGTTAACATGAGGGTTTTATTGAAGATAGATGTGATGGATACGTCACTGTTAACATGAAGGTTTTATTGAAGATGGATACATCACTGTTAACATGAAGGTTTTATTGAAGATAGATGTGATGGATACGTCGCTGACAACATGAGGGTTTTATTGAAGATAGATGTGATGGATACGTCACTGTTGACATGAAGGTTTTATTGAAGATGGATACATCACTGTTAACATGAAGGTTTTATTGAAGATAGATGTGATGAATGCGTCACTGTTAACAGGGTTTTATTGAAGATAGATGTGATGGATACGTCGCTGACAACATGAGGGTTTTATTGAAGATAGATGTGATGGATACGTCACTGTTAACATGAGGGTTTTATTGAAGATAGATGTGATGGATACGTCACTGTTAACATGAGGGTTTTATTGAAGATAGATGTGATGGATACGTCGCTGACAACATGAGGGTTTTATTGAAGATAGATGTGATGGATACGTCACTGTTAACATGAAGGTTTTATTGAAGATAGATGTGATGGATACGTCACTGTTAACATGAAGGTTTTATTGAAGATGGATACGTCACTGTTAACATGAGGGTTTTATTGAAGATAGATGTGATGGATACGTCACTGTTAACATGAAGGTTTTATTGAAGATGGATACATCACTGTTAACATGAAGGTTTTATTGAAGATAGATGTGATGGATACGTCACTGTTAACATGAGGGTTTTATTGAAGATAGATGTGATGGATACGTCACTGTTAACATGAAGGTTTTATTGAAGATGGATACGTCACTGTTAACATGAGGGTTTTATTGAAGATAGATGTGATGGATACGTCACTGTTGACATGAGGGTTTTATTGAAGATGGATACGTCGCTGTTAACATGAGGGTTTTATTGAAGATAGATGTGATGGATACGTCACTGTTAACATGAGGGTTTTATTGAAGATAGATGTAATGTATGCATCACTCAGACCTGTTTACCCTCCCAGTTTTGCCGGAGTTATCCCGGGAATTTGCAAACATTCTGGGTAAAATAATAAATTCCAGGTGAACGCAGAAAATCCAGGGATTTCGAAAAAATGTCTATTATTTGTTTCCGTTTGTATGAAAAGACGCAAGGGTTGTAGTTTTGCGCCAAACATGTCGTCAGGCAAGTCAACCGCAGGCGGCAAGCGCCAGAAATCTTCGACAAACGACAACAGTGATAGGGTGAAACGGCCAAAAGTAAAGCAGAAGTTTTCTCAAAAGTTTTTGAAAGTGCCAGGAATAACAAGTTCATGTTTGGGAGACGAGCATGCACAGTGCAAGTACTGCAACATGGACTTCAAAATTTCGCATGGTGGCATAAGCGACATTACGATGTGAATTCTGTTGGTTTTTTCCTCAAATTCCAGTTTTTTCTGTGGCAAATTCCAGGTTGTTCATGCATTATAAGGGTAAACAGGTCTGCATCACTGTTATCCCCTCCCCCACTGGTGTGTTGATTGCCATCGACCTCGCCTACAGCCCGCGCAGGTCAGAGCCTTTTGACCTGATTTTCAGCCAAAAACTTTATGTTCTTCTTTCTTTTTCTGCGTTCCCAGGCCATATGGCCATAATGGGTAAGGTACATATGTGTCCGGTTTTCAGCAGGCTTCGCACCCCGAGTCATATGTGTCGGACTGGTGTGACCCAATTCTTGGGATCGATTGATAGGCCTTTAACTCATTCAAGTCGTTGCGGCCATATATGTGCGGAATTAATAGATAGCTGTCAATTTGATGCATTTGCTTCAAGGGAAGTAAATCTGTGTGCACACCATACCTTGGTCACTTCTAAACTCGCTTCGCTTCCCTTAGACCACAATTTTGCCTCTGACTTTGCTTTTGTTGTAGGGAAACCAATCAGTGTAGAGTTTTTTTTATATATAAAAAATGGTAGACAACTTTATCCGTGGCGGATGAAGATTTTTTGGACTCAATTTCAACAACGTCCGGGCAGGCGGGTCTTGGCATGGCTAATAAGCCATGTCTTGACCGGTCCACAGCAGGAACTTGCTGAAATTCTGCCGGATCGACCAAAGTGGTTGAGACTGACTGACCCCGCCCCCTCCACGAGTCTTTCCCCGGGGGTGTCAGACCTGCCTACTGCTACGATTTGGCCGTAGCAGCTACGAAAAATAAAGCTTTGCTATGGAGCTACGGCAACCTTAACGTTGCTACGGAAAAAACAAATTGCCGCCGCATTTTATTTTTGCTTATGTCGTTCCCGGTTTTGTCGGTTTCTAAGATCTGACGCTGTGTCACGCGCGATAACCTAGTCACTTCCGTTTTTATCAAAGTGACTGCGCATGCGTTCTTATTATTTTCTCAGAAAAAAATGGCGGACTCCAGCAGCAGTAGCGATTCAGGAGATGTTTCAAACGAAGAAAAACGAATGCAAACCAGAAAACGAAAATCATCTGGCACACCATCTTGTTCTAAGAAAAAACATCGGCCTGCCGCACAAGTTTTTAAAATAGCTTACACGGAGGAGTGGCCTTGCATCGTCAGAAGTTGACTCGGTGCGAACCATGCTCGCTGCAGTGTAACCTCTGCCATGCGGACTTCTCTGTGAATCATGGCGGTAGAGACGATTGCCGTCAACACGTTCAATCGGCGAAACATATTAAGCAGTGCGTTTCGGCTCAGGAAGAGAACAAATCGATTGCCGTTGTTTGTGGATGCTACGGAAAAATTTGCCATGCTACTGAAAATTGATGGCTGGGCTACTGATTGGGAAAATTCCAAGTAGGCAGGTCTGGGGTGTCTTTCGTAACAGTAGTTCCCCCACCGTCTGGAACTTCTGTGCTTGTAACTTCCTTTGATCTGCCACTCTCTTTGACTCTGCCTTTTCCCTTTCTATCATCTACTGACTTATTGGCCCAGTCTCCTGCCTTTAAAAAAAATGTTCTATGTAATTTCAAAGAAACAGGCTTTGAATGCCACCATCTTGAATGTTCTGTTTCCAGCGCCTACGGGAACTGTTGACTGAATAGTTGAAGAAGTAATTGAATGGATATGCAGGGCTCCCAGGGACCCCCATTTGGGGGTCTATGAAGCACTAAAATTCTACAGGACCCTCTAAAAGAATGTGCAGGGGGTCCCAGGGATGCACTAGAAAAATTATTTGTAGCATTCGCAATGTCACTGGGACCCTCTATCCCGCTTCTAGGACCCTCTATACTGTAAATGAAGGAGTCCCTGGGACCCCTTGTTTTGTTGGACGATTGGAAGCCCTGATATGAAACAGGTTTTGAATGCGACCGTCTTGAATGCTCTGTTTCCAGCGCCTACGGGAACTGGTTCCCCGGATCCAAGCCCCTGATCCAGCAGTCGATGGCCAAGGTCATGAAGGCCAACCCCGCGCTGTACGTGCTGCGCGAGCGCATCCGCAAAGGCTTGCAGCTGTACTCCTCAGAGCCCACTGAGCCTTACCTCAGCTCTCAGAACTACGGGGAGCTCTTCTCCAACCAGATCATCTGGTTCGTGGACGACACGAACGTGTACAGGGTCACCATCCACAAGGTGGGTGGGTGGGGTGTTTTCTGTGTGTCTGTGTCCCTATGCTGAATTCTCAGATCTACAGGGAACTCGGAACTCTTCTCCAACCAGTGGTTCGTAGACGATGCGAACGTGTACAGGGTCACCATCCACAAGGTCTGTGTGTGTGTGTGTGTGTGTGTGTGTGTGTGTGTCCCCATGCTGAATTCTCAGATCTACAGGGAACTCGGAACTCTTCTCCAACCAGATCATCTGGTTCGTAGACGATGCGAACATGTACAGGGTCACCATCCACAAGCTGTGTGTGTGTGTAATGAGTTGTGTGTGTGTGTGATGAGTTGTGTGTATCTGTGTGTGTGTGTCCCTATACTGAGTTCTCAGAACTACAGGGAACTCGGAACTCTTCTCCAACCACATCATCTGGTTCGTGGACGTTACCAACGTGTGCAGGGTCACCATCCACAAGGTCTGTGTGTGTGTGTGATGAGTTGTGTGTGTGTGTGATGAGTTGTGTGTGTGTGTGTGTCCCTATACTGAGCTCACAGAACTACTGGGAACTCTTATCCAACCAGATCATCTGGTTCGTTGGCGATACCAACGTTTACAGGGTCACCATCCACAAGGTCTGTGTGTGTGTGTGTGACGAGTTGTGTGTGTGATGAGTTGTGTGTGTCTGTCCCTGTGCTGAATTCTCAGAACTACTGGGAACTCTTCTCCAACGAGATCATCTGGTTCGTGGACGACACTAAACGTGTACAGGGTCACCATCCACAAGGTGTGTGTGTGATGAGTTGTGTGTAGTATCTATGCTTGAATTCTCAGATCTACAGGGAACTCAGAACTCTTCTCCAACGTGATCATCTGGTTCGTGTACGACACGAACGTGTACAGGGTCACCATCCACACGGTCTGTGTGATGAGTTGTGTGTGTCTGTGTCTCTATGCTGAATTCTCAGAACTATGGGGAGCTGTTCTCCAACCAGATCATCTGGTTCGTCGATGACACGAACATGTACAGGGTCACCATCCACACGGTGGCTGTGTGGGGTGTTTTGGGTGTGTATCTGTCTATGTGGTTGGCTGTCTGTCTGTCTGTCTTGCTGGCTATGTGTCTGTCCCTAACTGAATTCTCGGAACTTACGGAAAGCTCGTCTCCAACCAACCAGATAATCTGGTTCGTGGATGACACGAACGTCTACTGTGTGGGTGATGATTTGTAGGGTTGGTGCGTGTGCGTGATGACGGGTCAGGGTGGGATAGGAGGGAATGTGGGTGGATGTAGTTGTCAATGTTGTGTGTGTGTTCCTGCAGTAACCCATTTTAGACAAGTCCCCTTTTGAGGGGTAAAAACACTTGCATAAAATGGCTGTTGTCTGAAAACGGTCTGTTTCTCAAAAAATGACTGTTTTGCCTTAAAAATTAGCATGCAAGACTGTACAACATATCCCAACATTTTGAGCCCGCGTATGACTAAGAATTTTGTCCGGATACACGTAGAAATTGAAATTGCAAACGATGACATTGAAATTGCGAAAGCGATTTTTGGACCTCCAAGAAAGAAAAAAAAGGCGCCTTCTAAAAATGGGGTGCGATGGAAACTGTTAATTTCTGGAGCACGCAAACAGATCTAGGAAAAGCGAATTGTTGTAATTTTTCATGCATTGAATCTTCTTTAAACACCCGAAAAATCTAAACAATAGCTGGATTATTAAACTTTTTATCACCAAGTTTGTGGGTTGCATTGTTTAATTCTTTGAGTCACCCTGTATTTGTTGCTGTGCCGTTGCAGACGTTTGAGGGCAACCTGACGACCAAGCCCATCAACGGGGCCATCTTCATCTTCAACCCCCGCACGGGGCAGCTCTTCCTCAAGATCATCCACACCTCCGTCTGGGCTGGACAGAAGCGCTTGGGGCAGGTCAGTAGTGCGGCACGGGGCGTGTCGGGGCCTTAGCTCGCCCAGGACCAATTCCCAGTATACTTGGAAACAGGGGATCGCTCTCTCTTCGGGGCCTAATTCCCAGTATTCTCAGAAACAGGGGAACGCTCTTCAGGGCCTAATTCCGAGTATTCTTGGGAACAGCGATTTCTGAGTCTAAAACTTTTTCTAAATCTTTTTTTTCTTTTTCTTTTTCTTTTCAATCCAAACCACGTTTTTTCGAGTTATTTCTCTTCATCACTCTTCCACAAATTATATTTGGCACTTCTATTTCAATTTTTAATGTTGAAAATGCTTAAAAGGAAAAAACCAATTCAGCTCTACACAAACCTCAGAAAATGCCCCAATACAGTAGAACCTCCATTATAAGAGCTTCGAAAATCACCCAAAATGAGGTCCTATAAGGGAGGGGTCTTATAAGGGAGGTAATTTTAATACTTACAAACAAGGGCAATGTCTCAGAGAAGTAGGTCTTATGTGGGAGGGGGTCTTATAAGGGAGGTTCCACTGTATAATAAGGAGACTACCGGGTAATGATTCCGATTACAATGCATGTAAGCCCGATTTTAAGGCGGAAAATAAACTTGGATCAACCAGTAGTGTTGTCGAAAATGAATCACTGACATTGTGTTTCTTATTTGTCATTTTTTCTTCTTCTAGGCACCCCCAGGCCAGTGATGATGTTTGCCTGAGGCAGTGATGTCCTGAAGGGGTAAATCTTTCAGGGACTGTTAAACTCGCAGATTTTTCTTTTCTTTTTTTTCTCATAAAAACATTATTTCATAAAAATGGTTCCCCCACCTTCTGGAAGATTGCATGGGTGCAGCTTTTCTTGGTATACAAGGATTTCTTGTTTTTGAATTTTACCAGAAAAGGAATTTCCTTTTTTTCAAATTTGTCAAACAAGATCTTTGTGTGTTTACTGTATTTTTCCAAGCGCTTCAAAAAATAAGCGTTTGTATAAATTGTGGAAAAAAGCAAACTAAAATACCTTCATAAATCCATTTTGTTCTTCAGCTGCAGGGGGACAGTTCGAAACCCGAGTTTGAACCTGGGTACAGGGGATTTTCCCTCTCACTTTGCACTAGGCCTTGCGGTCTGAACGTGGAGTCTTTCGGATGAGACGATAAACCGAGGTCCCGTGTGCTCATGCACTTAGCACACGTTAAACCCAGTGGCAACGAAAAAGTTGTCATTTGGTCAAAATTTACCCCCCTCATCGGTCACACAAAAATGGCATGCGGAATTTAAAATTTAAAAAAATTGGGTGGCGCGCCTCTGGCTGCAACGCGCTCTCCAGGTGGGAGCTACCCGAATTTCACAGAGACGCCTCTGTCAGTCTGTGACTATAAAATACCTAATACCTAATACCTACATTACTCCTAGACCCCAGCCTGTCAGTTTTTTTCGTTTTGTGTAGTTACACCCATGTGATTGTGTGGTGTGGTGTGGTGTGCCGTGCAGCTGGCCAAGTGGAAGACGGCGGAGGAAGTGGCGGCCCTGATCCGCTCCCTGCCCGTGGAGGAGCAGCCCAAGCAGATCATCGTGACGCGCAAGGGCATGCTGGACCCCCTGGAGGTGCATCTCCTCGACTTCCCCAACATCGTCATCAAGGGCAGCGAACTGCAGCTGCCTTTCCAGGCCTGCCTCAAGGTACGTCTTGGTGCTGGAGGGTGGAGGATGATCTACGAGTTGAGAAGGGGGTAGGGAATGAGAAAGGGGGGCTTTCTTGACGATCAACATCGTCATCAAGGGCAGCGATCGGCAGCTGCCTTTCCAGGCCTGCCTCAAGGTACGTCTTAGTGGTGGAGGGTGTTCACGAGTTGAGAAGGGGGTAGGGAATGAGAAATGGGGCGGGGGGGCTTTCTTGACGATCAACATCGTCATCAAGGGCAGCGATCGGCAGCTGCCTTTCAAGACCTGCCTCAAGGTACGTCTTAGTGGTGGAGGGTGTTCACGAGTTGAGAAGGGGATAGGGAATGAGAAATGGGGCGGGGGGGCTTTCTTGACGATCAACATCGTCATCAAGGGCAGCGATCGGCAGCTGCCTTTCCAGGCCTGCCTCAAGGTACGTCGTCTTCTTCTTCTTCTGTGGTGCTGACCAACTTCTTTATACAGAAGCGTGGATGCTCCTTCTTGCAGGATGTCCTCAATTGCAGGATGTTTAAATTGCTTAGAGCCGGCGTCGCCAGATTATGAGAATTTGAGAAGCAACGATTTTCTTACACACACACACCATTTTGCAATGAAAAGGGCCTATATAAGCATTTGGAAGGAATGTAGCACTTGTACTAGTATAGAAGGGTGCAAAAAGAGCAGTAAATGTGTGTGTGTGCTCCTGCACTCTGCCAGGACCGCCCCTTTTTGAAATTTCCCTGAGGCACCCTTGCAGAAGTAATTGTGCACACTTTAGGGGCTGACCATAGAAACAGAAGCGGAAGAGAGACAGAGAGAGAGAGAGAGTGCTCTAAAAAAAACGATACACATAATATTGCGCTATCAGATTTACATGGGTTTTAACTTCAGTATAGGGAAAACATCAGGTGTAGCAAACTAAATAAAAACCTAGTTCCGGGCTGGGAAGTGGACAACTACAGGGAGCTTCCGATTTTCACCTTTCCCTCCAGCAAGCTGGGGACTAGCCGACCCTAGTCACTCCATAAGGCAATGCCCAAGCCCCAACCAAAAATGACAAAGAGAACAAACAGATCCCTAACTACTGGGGTAAAAAAAACAATTGGGGATGAGGGTGGAGGGACTGGGGTGGGGGCGTTTGTTCAGGGTTTCAGTGCTAGGTTGAGGCTGAGAGCCCTGCTGACGCTGGCTCTCCTGCAGGGTCTGGGACGTTGGTCCACTTCAGATCAGGTAGTTAGATACATTGATGGTCAAGTGCTTGTTGACTGTGAGCCAGTGCAGGACTTGAAAATTAAAAAGGGAGTGGTTTTAAGTTTTGTAGATCTTTACAGACACTCTTGGGGCCCCGATACAGGAGAATAAAAGGCACGCAATTGAACAAAAGACAATACAGTGGAACCTCCCTTATAAGACCTTCAAAAATCATCCAAAATGGGGTCTTATAAGGGAGGTAATTTTAATACTGACAAAGAAGGGCAATGTCTCGGAGAGCTAGGTCTTATGTGGGAGGGAGTCTTATAAGGGAGGTTCCAGTGTACCAACAAGAAGACCTGCTTTGCATTCTTGCGTTTAGACATCACACTTGAAGACACAATGCAGCGTGTAGTCATTTTAACCCTTTCACCGCCAACATCGCATTTTTGCACCACAATGATTTAACACCCATGTCATTAAAAACCTTGAATTATCCAATTCTTTTTGTTCTTGATTTGGGGAGTTACGGATAGGCCTTTGTTTTTTAAACATGTAGTCAGGAATCGCCAATATTTCAGACAAAATCTTTTCTTTACCCATGTAAGTTTATTGCATTGTTTAATTCTTCTAGCGCCATGTATTTTTCAACGTTCTTGGTTGTCCGTTGCATCTCAACCGACTATTATTATTTAAGAAAATGTATATAGCGCTTCACCTTTAAGCTAGAGGGGAATAACTATTTTTTCAACTGCGCATGCGTTACTTTAACAGAAAAATCACTGACATAAGTCCTGAAAATACACAAACACATGTCAGGGTGCTTGGCAGTGAATGTCTTTGCATTTGGTGGGAGTGAAGAGTGATGTCTTGGGTGAATGTATTCGCCCGTGGTGCTAGAAGAGTTAATAGCCCCCCAAAATGGCTGGCGGCGAAAGGGTTGATGACAAAATATAAAGCTATACCCTAATGGTCGACTTATGGCGATTATTTGACCACTAGGGGGCAGTCAAACCACTAGGGGCTTATCACGCTATATTCTTAGTTGGACTTGTGAGAGAGAGGGTTAGACTCCTCCCTATCTCTCTCTCTCTCTCTTTATCCCCAATTAAGAATATAGAGAGGATTAGCCCCACTCAAGCGTTATGCCACCTGGCAGGCAAAAGCCAGCTAAGTCGCTCATTGAGCAAATTGTACAACTTACCCCAGAGCTTGTGGGAGAGGCATGAACCGACACATCTCTGTGAGACAGGAAAGGGGACTCGTTGAACCACAAATGAAAGAAAGCACAGGCACAGCGCACACGTCAGTTAACCGCTGTTTATTTGAGTGATGATGAACTGATGTTGTTGTGTCGTCGTTTCAGGTGGAGAAGTTTGGTGACTTGATCCTGAAGGCCACAGAACCCCAGATGGTTCTCTTCAACCTGTACGACGACTGGCTCAAGACCATCTCCTCCTACACTGTATGTACAACACTGTCTGTCTGTCTGTCTGTCTGTTTGTATCTCTCTCTTCAGTCTGTACGACGACTGGCTCAAGACCATCTCCTCCTACACTGTATGTACCTCTCTGTCTGTCTGTCTGTCTGTCTGTCTGTCTATCTCTCCAGTCTGTATGACGACTGGCTCAAGACCATCTCCTCCTACACTGTATGTACCTCTCTGTCTGTCTGTCTGTCTGTCTGTATCTCTCTCTTCAGTCTGTACGACGACAGGCTCAAGACCATCTCCTCCTACACTGTATGTACACCACTGTCTCTCTCTGTCTGTATCTCTCTCTTCAGTCTGTACGACGACTGGCTCAAGACCATCTCCTCCTACACTGTATGTACACCACTGTCTGTCTGTCTGTCTGTCTGTATCTCTCTCTTCAGTCTGTACGACGACTGGCTCAAGACCATCTCCTCCTACACTGTATGTACACCACTGTCTGTCTGTCTGTCTGTCTGTATCTCTCTCTTCAATCTGTACGATGACTGGCTCAAGACCATCTCCTCCTACACTGTATGTACACCACTGTCTGTCTGTCTGTCTGTCTGTCTGTACACCATCTGTCTCTCTCTCTTCAGTCTGTACGACGACTGGCTCAAGACCATCTCCTCCTACACTGTATGTACACCACTGTCTGTCTGTCTGTGTGTCTGTATCTCTCTCCACTGTACGATGACTGGCTCAAGACCATCTCCTCCTACACTGTATGTACACCACTGTCTGTCTGTCTGTCTGTCTGTCTGTCTGTATCTCTCTCTTCAGTCTGTACGACGACTGGCTCAAGACCATCTCCTCCTACACTGTGTGTACCTCACTGTCTGTATCTCTGTATCTCTCTTCTACCTGTGCAGATTCACAGTATTGCAGACGGCAATTTTTCTTTACCTGCGTAACTTTGGCGGAAGTTATTGGCTGAAAAATGGCTGGCGGCGAAAGGGTTCATAGAAAATAATAAAAAGCCTGTTACTTTCGGAGAGAATCTCTCTCTCTTTATCCCCAACTAAGAATATAGAGAGGATTAGCCCCACTCGAGCGTTATGCCACCTGGTGGGCAAAAGATCCCACTAAGTCGCTCATTGGTAGGACAAACTAAACGCCTTGTGTTTGTTCTACTTTTTCATGACGAACAATCCGATTTTGTGGTAAAAAACTTTTTTAACGAAATTCGTCTATTCTTCGCTTGCAAAGATAATAAACACACAGTGAATATGGGAAAAGGGAAAAAAAATGATGCACATCGTCTGAAACTAATCAATGTAATAAATTTTTGATGAAAAACAAAGAGGCAAAGCCTTCAAGGCTCACTCAAACAGGAACATGTGGGACAACAACAATCCAAGATTGAGGGGGGTGTCTAAAGTACAAGATTGCCAATATAATTTTAAAGTACAAATGAAGCTATCGTTAATGGATACAACTTTTTAAAAATATTTAAAAAAAGTGCCCGTGCCGAGAATCGGACCCGGAACCTTTGGCATGACAGACAGACACTCTACCAATGAGCTATCGAGGCTTTCAGTGTTGATGAGTTTCTTAACTCATGTTGCCTGTTGAATACTCTCTAACCCACTAATCTAAAATGTTATCTGTTTGTTATCTGTTTACAGTGTTGTTTATTTAATTATTCAAATCATTATTGTTTGAAAGCGTGCACAGACATCTATATGTGTGCAAAGTTTGAACAATGTATGCCTTCTATTTCCCGAGAAAATGCCAACGTTAAAGTTTGGAGATTAGACCACGGACGCAACACACACATACACACAGACACACAACTGAACAACTATCATACTCTAGACTCACTTCGTGTTAACACACTCAGGACTTTGCATTCAGGTTTGGTTGTAGAGGGGGGTCAAAGATCAGAATGTGAAAGTTTCCTTCTTTCTATGTGTTAGCTGTTTTCGTCAATAGGAGACAAACGACGAAGGTATGGAATCTGATATTTTACGATCGTTTAGTGCATGGTGTTAGTAACCTTATCTGAAAATATCAGTCCATAACTTTTCATAATTTTTTTGTGGTGATGGGTTTTCGAACCTAGTCAAATGGCCCATCCGAAACGGTTGTTAGGGGAAGCAACTGGCCAGTGCCGAGTGAGCCAAAAATGACTGACCAGAAGATACAGAAGCCATGACCCCCCTCGATCTTTGTCTGTTGTTGTCCCACATGTTCCTGTTCGAGTGAGCCTTGAAGCAGGCATCAGAATTGTCAGAGGATTAAGAATTTCTGACAGAGGATTGTCTTCTCTTGTCAGAGGTTTTGCCTTTTTATTCAGTGTTATCGTTTGTGTGAAATAGCATTTTAAAGTGATTTCTCACTATATTCACCCTTTTTGGTGGTGTTCAGAACTGATTTCAGCGTTGTCCCTCTATAGTCTGGGGCCTTTGGCCCGGCCCTTTTACCATGGTTTTCAGAGGATTGGACTTCAGACTATTCTGATGCCTGTTGAAGGCTTTGCCTCTTGTTGTTTTTCAACAAAAATATATGACAGCCAATTCTTTTTTTTCCCCCTCGCAGGCGTTCTCGCGCCTGATCCTGATCCTGCGCGCACTGCACGTGAACAACGACAAGACGAAGATCCTGCTGAAGCCAGACAAGACGACGGTGACGGAGGCCCACCACATCTGGCCCACGCTGACCGACGAGGAGTGGATGAAGATTGAGGTCCAGCTGAAGGACCTCATCCTGGCAGACTACGGCAAGAAGAACAAGTGAGGGCATGTACACACGCATCGCACATGCACGCACACATGTGGGGATACGGGGGGGGGGGGGGGGGTGGTGTCTTTCGAACAAACAGGTCCCCCCCAGACCTTCTGGTGGTTCTGTGTTTGTACAGGCATCAGAACGATCCGTGGATTTCCGCGGTTTTGGTAGCCTCTGGCCGCGGTTTTGGCACTGCCGGCCGCGGTTTGTACTTCATGAGACAGCGCGATCTTATTCTCAAATGGTATTCTTAAACGGTTTGTTTTCATACTGCGCCTTCGGAAGCGAAAAATCGCGGCCATGTTTGTATTTTCTTTCGAGTTTAGAGCTCTCTAGACTTACTTTCACTGTTTCAGAGTTTGTTTTGATGACAGTGATTGTGATTTGGGTTTTAAATGAGTCGATTTAGAGGATATGATCGCGGGGGACTACGATGATGTGAGAACTTTGAACTTTTCCGCGAGAAATCGGTTAGCGAATGATCGCAATGATGCCGACTACGGACTAGAGTTTTGTGGGGTCCGACTCAATGTGGACTCCGAGTCATGACGAGTGTTGTTCCTCCGCGGATTGGACTCTGGAGTGTTCTGATGCCTGTTGTAACTTCCTCTAATTATCTGTGGGTCTCCTTGACTCTGCCTGCCTTTTTTCCCTTTGCTGACTCTCATCGACCGTCTTTCTGCCTTACTGGTCCACTCTCCTGCCTTTTTTCTTAGAAATTCTTGCAAAGATTACCTTAGAGAAAAAGTTATGACATCATCAGTGACATGACACACACACACACCCCTAACAGACACTGGCTGGCAGTGAAGGGGTTAATGCAGGCTGCTTGGTATTAGGTTTAGAAGTGTGTGTTTTTAAGATGAGGTTGATGTCACATTTAGTGGACTGCTTGGTGTGAATGAAGTGATGTAATAACATCCACAGAGTGGGTGAGAAAACTCCTGGACTGAGGTGAAAACTCCTGAGGGACTGAGGTGAACCCTTTGCGCTCACTCTGCTCGTTTGACCTGTAGCCCTATGGCAGACAGGAGCAAGAAGTGAGCACAGGGGTTCTGCACAGCCCCTGTACATTGGCCTCGGAAGAGTTTAACCCTTTGCGCTCGCTCTGCTCATTTGACCTGTAACCCTATGGCAGGAGCAAGAAGTGAGTACAGGGGGTCTGCACAGCCCCTGTACATTGGCCTGGGAAGAGTTTAACCCTTTGCGCTCGCTCTGCTCGTTTGACCTGCTGTAGCCCTATGGCAGGTAAGAGCAAGAAGTGAGCACAGGGGGTCTGCACAGCCCCTGTACACTGGCCTGGGAAGAGTTTACCCTTTGCGCTCGCTCTGCTCGTTTGACCTGTAGCCCTATGGCTAAGAGCAAGAAGTGAGACAGGGGGTCTGCACAGTACACTGGCCTGGGAAGAGTTTACCCTTTGCGCTCACTCTGCTCGTTTGACCTGCTGTAGCCCTATGGCAGACAGGAGCAAGAAGTGAGCACAGGGGGTCTGGACAGCCCCTTTACACTGGCCTCGGAAGAGTTTAACCCTTTGCGCTCACTCTGCTCGTTTGACCTGTGAGCCCTATGGCAGACAGGAGCAAGAAGTGAGCACAGGGGGTCTGCACAGCCCCTGTACACTGGCCTGGGAAGAGTTTAACCCTTTGCGCTCACTCTGCTCGTTTGACCTGCTGTAGCCCTATGGCAGACAGGAGCAAGAAGTGAGCCAGGGGTTCTGCACAGCCCCTGTACACTGGCCTGGGAAGAGTTTAACCCTTTGCGCTCGCTCTGCTCGTTTGACCTGTAGCCCTATGGCAGACAGGAGCAAGAAGTGAGCACAGGGGTTCTGCACAGCCCCTGTACACTGGCCTGGGAAGAGTTTAACCCTTTGCGACTCTGCTCGTTTGACCTGTAGCCCTATGGTAAGAGCAAGAAGTGAGCACAGGGGTTCTGCACAGCCCCTGTACATTGGCCTGGGAAGAGTTTAACCCTTTGCGCTCACTCTGCTCGTTTGACCTGTAGCCCTATGGCAGGTAAGAGCAAGAAGTGAGCACAGGGGGTCTGCACAGCCCCTGTACACTGGCCTGGGAAGAGTTTAACCCTTTGCGCTCACTCTGCTCGTTTGACCTGTAGCCCTATGGCAGGTAAGAGCAAGAAGTGAGCACAGGGGGTCTGGTTAGCCCCTGTACACTGGCCTGGGAAGAGTTTAACCCTTTGCGCTCACTCTGCTCGTTTGACCTGCTGTAGCCCTATGGCAGGTAAGAGCAAGAAGTGAGCACAGGGGGTCTGGTTAGCCCCTGTACACTGGCCTGGGAAGAGTTTAACCCTTTGCGCTCGCTCTGCTCGTTTGACCTGCTGTAGCCCTATGGCAGACAGGAGCAAGAAGTGAGCACAGGGGGTCTGGACAGCCCCTGTACACTGGCCTGGGAAGAGTTTAACCCTTTGCGCTCGCTCTGCTCGTTTGACCTGCTGTAGCCCTATGGCAGGTAAGAGCAAGAAGTGAGTACAGGGGGTCTGCACAGCCCCTGTACACTGGCCTGGGAAGAGTTTAACCCTTTGCGCTCGCTCTGCTCGTTTGACCCGCGGGCTGTTTAACCCTTTGCGCTCGCTCTGCTCACCCGCGGGCTGCACTCCCAGCCTGCAGGTTCTGGGAGAGAGGAACTAGTTTTATTACAAAAACTGGCACTGAAATACTTCCTAATTTAAAATCACCCAAACGAGTTTAGCTTCAGAATAAGCGTATTGTAGTCATTAATGGTTTGTTGATTGATAAGGAAAGTAAATGGAGGTCTCTGCCCGACGATTTGAAGGTAAGAAGGAATCTTACCTTTTTTCTTTTCTTTTTTTTCATCTCCTTAGCGTGAACGTGGCCTCGCTGACGCAATCTTACCTTTTTTCTTTCTTCTTTTCCCCCATCCCCTTAGCGTGAACGTGGCCTCGCTGACGCAATCTTACCTTTTTTCTTTCTTCTTTTCCCCCATCCCCTTAGCGTGAACGTGGCCTCGCTGACGCAGTCTGAGATCCGCGACATCATCCTGGGCATGGAGATCTCGGCGCCCTCGGCGCAGCGCCAGCAGATCGCGGAGATCGAGAAGCAGACGAAGGAGCAGTCCCAGCTGACGGCCACCACCACGGTGACGGTCAACAAGCACGGGGACGAGATCATCACCTCCACCACCTCCAACTACGAGACGCAGACCTTCTCCTCCAAGACGGAGTGGCGCGTGCGGGCCATCTCCGCCACCAACCTGCACCTGCGCACCAACCACATCTACGTGTCGTCCGACGACATCAAGGAGACAGGCTACACCTACATCCTGCCCAAGAACGTGCTCAAGAAGTTCATCATCATTTCAGACTTGCGGGCTCAGGTGGGTCTGTTACTAGGGACTTTGTCGTTACAGTGGAACCTCCCGTATAAGACCTTCAAAAAGTCATCCAAAACGAGGTCTTATAAGGGAGGGGTCTTATAATGCAGGTAATTTTAATACTTACAAAGAAGGACAATGTCTCGGAGAAGTAGGTCTTATGTGGGAGGGAGTCTTATAATGGGAGGGGTCTTATAAGGGAGGTAATTTTAATGCTTACAAAGAAGGGCAATGTCTCGGAGAAGTAGGTCTTATGTGGGAGGGAGTCTTACAATGGGAGGTCTTATGAGGGAGGTAATTTTAATACTTACAAAGAAGGGCAATGTCTCGGAGAAGTAGGTCTTATATGGGAGGGAGTCTTACAATGGGAGGTCTTATGAGGGAGGTAATTTTAATACTTACAAAGAAGGGCAATGTCTCAGAAGAAGTAGGTCTTATGTGGGAGGGAGTCTTACAATGGGAGGTCTTATAAGGGAGGTAATTTTAATACTTACAAAGAAGGGCAATGTCTCGAGAAGTAGGTCTTATATGGGAGGGAGTCTATAAGGGAGGTTCCACTGTACTTGTGTTGGTTTTGTTAAGCACTGACATGACTGAAAATGATGATTTTACTGGGGGAGGGGGCAGGTGGGGATGATGGTGTTGTGGTGTTTAAAACAAAGACTGAGGGTAGGGGTTGTGCTGCAACTTCAATCTGTGTGTGTGTGCATGTGGGCGTGTTCCAAGAAAATAGCGTTTCGGATTTCACAGCCTTTGCTTGCTGAAAAAAACCCACCCACAGAAGAAAGCTTCATATAAGATGTAAACTGTGTAAACTATCGTAATAATAATAATAATAATAATGTGAATTTATATAGCGCTCTTTCTCACATGAGCTCAGTGTGCTTTACATTGATAACAAGAACATTAAAGGCAAACAAATAATGAATCATTAGAAAGTAAAATAAACACGATGCTTGCACGCAACGTTCTCTTCCTCACACACGGGCACACACACGCGCGTATGAACGCACGCACGCAGGCATACACACACGCACATGAACGCATGCACGCACACACTATATTAGATAAAAAGGAAACCACTTTTAGGTTACCTGCAAGAAGAACCGTTTCTTGATCTTTTCCAGTCAATTTGGATGTAGATTCATTCATTCATTGAAATGCGGATTTTGATAAGATTCCAAAGTTTGTATATGATGGGTGTAACTTTTCCTGGTATACAAGGATTTCCCGTTTTTGAATTTTACCAGAAAAGGAATTTCCTTTTTTTAAAAAAATTTGTCAAACAAGATCTTTGTGTGTCTACTGTATTTTTGAAACACTTTAACACTTTTGCACCCATGTATAATCATAATAATAATAATAATAGTACATTTATATAGCGCTTTACCTCAGATGAGCCCAAAGCGCTTTACAATCAATTATTCATCAACAGACAACAAAAACAGCATTCAAGAGTGACACCTACCAGCAACAGCGCATCATAGCAACTCTCTCTCTCTCTAACACACACACGCACACGCACGCACGCACACACACACACACATAAACACACACACACACACACACACATAAACACACACATTTATCGACGCCAACTCGTTCATACCCCATTCGGTAAGCCACAACAACCGAGCCACATGGACTGACCACATACACCAACACACATACACAAACACACTCACACAAAAACGTACGCACGCAGACAGATACACAGACACGCACACACAGACAGACACACACACACATGCGTGCACACACAAAACCCACAAAACCAAAACACACACATGTATGCACACATTCATGCTCACACACACACCCATGTATGTAACATGTTGTCAGTGAATGTGAACATGGAGGTTGACACGTGGCTTTGTGGGTTGTTCAGATCGCGGGTTACCTGTACGGGGTGAGCCCCCCGGACAACCCCCAGGTGAAGGAGATCCGCTGCATCGTGATGCCCCCCCAGTGGGGGACCCACCAGACCGTGCACCTGCCCAACATCATGCCCGACCACGACTACCTCAAGGTATAATTGCTGTCACAACTCAAAAACACTGGGTAACTCGCAATAATATTTGGGGTCCCTGTATAATAAATCTCTATGTTGAAAAGTCTGTTTTACTGGCTATCTCGAAAATGTTGACTTAAACTCGAGTATAGAATTTCAGTCCCTTAAATTTTTACTTAAGCGACTTTTACTGTACGAAAGAATCCCCAGTATCCATGGGTGCAAGTTTTCCTGCTATACAAGGATTTCCTGTTTTTGAATTTTACCAGAAAAGGAATTTCCTTTTTTTTAATTTGTCAAGCCAGATCTTTGTGTCGACTGTATTTAACAAAAGCTTTAAAATAAGCATTTGTATAAATTGTGGAAAAAGCAAACTAAAATTCCTTCATAAATCAGTTTTTTCTTCAGCTGCAGGGGGACATTGTCCCTAGACACCGGCCTTTCAATTTCAGTTTTTTTTTCTTTTTGTGTAGATGCACCCATGAGTATCTCCACGGGGGGATGTTACCGTTTAAGATGTGTATTGTGTTGTGTGGTGGTGTTCTCAGGAGATGGAGCCTCTGGGCTGGATCCACACTCAGCCCAACAAACTGATGAAGTCATAATCGTCGTTACCGTTTAAGACGCGAATGTGTATTGTGTTGTGTGGTGGTGTTCTCAGGAGATGGAGCCTCTGGGCTGGATCCACACTCAGCCCAACAAACTGATGAAGTCATAATCGTCGTTACTGTTTAAGACGTGAATGTGTATTGTGTTGTGTGGTGGTGTTCTCAGGAGATGGAGCCTCTGGGATGGATCCACACTCAGCCCAACGAACTGATGAAGTCATAATCGTCGTTACCGTTTAAGACGCGAATGTGTATTGTGCTGTGTGGTGGTGTTCTCAGGAGATGGAGCCTCTGGGATGGATCCACACGCAGCCCAACGAACTGCCTCAGCTGTCCCCCCAGGACATCAGCACCCACGCCCGTGTCATGGCAGACAACTCCTCCTGGGACGGCGAGAAGACCGTGGTCATCACCTGCAGGTCAGTGCTCCGCCCTAGGAGCTGAGTACCCGCGATTATTATGGCTCGGGATTGGGGCAGTGGGTGCAGGGCTCCCAGGGAAGCACTAAAATTCTACAGGACCCTCTAAAAGACATGCATGGGAATTGTCCGCCGTTCAGCAAATTTCTGCCGAAATTAAATGACTTTTCCGCCGAAAAAAAAATCTGTCCGCCGGGGGAAAAAAATCTGTCTGCGGAAACAACGCAAGGAGGGGTGTACAAGTAAACGCGACACCGGTCGCACCCCGCACTTCCCGGAATGGGATAATTTACGCATGCGCGATAGGTCATTACTTCCTCTTTCAAAGAAAATGGCGTCCGTGTCAAGAATCGTTCAACGTGGAGAACAATTTGATGATAGGCCTAGTGGCTGCGAAAATGCGTGGAGATGGGACTGGTTGTCCGCTGCAGTGAACGGAGAAGAGCTGAGGCTGAACATTCGAAAGGTCAGCCTTTCAGGTCAGGCGTTGTGCTTGGCTCGCAATAAGCATGTGAGTTACGCCAGTCGCGGTGGTGGATTGCGCATCTCGGCACTATCAAGCAAGTGAAAGCGCGGTCAGATAAAACGAACAATCAACGTTTAGCAGTTTAGTTGGGGTTTGTTTTTTTAGGCAGTTGCTATTGAACCTCATGTGGCTAAATACACGGGTGCATGTGGGGCTGCCGGAAGCCGGAATTCCGGCAATTTTGAACCCTGGGACCCCCTGGACATTCTTTTCAGGCATGGGAATTAGAAGAAGTTAAAAAAAACCTGAAAAGTGGGGGTCTGGGGGCAAAGCCCCCTGAAGCTGAAGCTTTTTTAGTAATTGAAGCATAAAAACAGCATTAGAATTCATAGTTTTAAAATCATTTTCAGCTCACTCAAAAGAAGAATTGAAGCATAAAAACAGCATCAGAATTGATAGTTTAAAGTCATTTTCAGCTCACTCAAAATAAGTAAGTCCATTCTCAGCACACACAAAGAATGTGTCTTTGTGTGTGCATGCCATTGTGTGTGTGCATACATGTGTGTTTCTGTGTGCAAGCGTCTATGCGCGCACATGTGTGTGAAAACCGGACACATATGTACCTTACTCATTATTTTTATGGCCATATGGCCTGGGAACGCAGAAGAATAAGGAAGGTTCCACTGTATCCACAATTTTTTTCTCCCCCAGTTTCACGCCGGGGTCGTGCTCGCTGACGGCCTACAAGCTGAAAACCGGACACATATGTACCTTACCCATTATGGCCATATGGCCTGGGAACGCAGAAGAATAAGGAAGGTTCCACTGTATTCACAATTTTTTTTTTCTTCTTTTCTCTCCCCCAGTTTCACGCCGGGGTCGTGCTCGCTGACGGCCTACAAGCTGACGCCCAGCGGCTACGAGTGGGGTCGGCAGAACAAGGACACGGGCAACAACCCCAAGGGCTACCTGCCGTCGCACTACGAGCGGGTGCAGATGCTGCTCTCCGACCGCTTCCTGGGCTTCTTCATGGTGCCCAGCCAGAGCTCATGGAACTACAACTTCATGGGTACGCGGCTGCCTCTTTCAAGTCCCAACCATTATTGATAATAATAATGGGAATTTATATAGCGCTCTTTCTCACATGAGCTCAGTGCGCTTTACATTGATGACAAGAACATTAAAGGCAAACAAATAATGAATCATTAGAAAGTAAAATAAACACGATGATTGTACGCAATGTTCTCTTTCTTCCTCACACACACACACACACACACACACACACACACACATTGTGTTCTGTGTTAGCAAGGCGTCACACTTAATACTGTCTTTAGTCATTTATAATGCTGGCTTTATCAAAAGAGTTAATAGAAAATGATGATAATGTTTATATAGCACTTTACCTCAAACGAACCTGTAGTACTCGACAATTGTTCATTCGACAAGCGCACGACAAAGAACAGTGAGCAAAAATAACATAAATGAACAACCATGCACGCACACAGTAGCACACACAGACACGCATGCATGCATGCACACACGCTTACACACACACACAACTGCAAGAGGTATGAACAAGCAAGTATACTCCTAAATAAGGGAAAAAACAAAAACACTTTCAAAAAGATTTCCTCCAGCCAAAGTCGGGCTCTAACTATTTCCTCAGTTAGGCGCATAAAGGCAGCATGACGCACCTGCGCTCATAATTCACAGGAAACTGAGCGATCAAAGAAGAAGAAGGAGGAAAAGACTCACCTTATTTCCTTTAAATAAACAAAAAAAAGAGAGAATGGATTGGATTGAAGAAGATTGCATTATGTATAATATGAAAGATGGCTCAAATAATATTGCATTTATTATTGGCGTGTCCTTTTTCCTAATCCTTGATCCAGGCATGGTAGATCTCAGCGAATCGCGGAAAATCCGTGAAACAGTTTGAAACAAAATTATTAAAAAATGCACTGAAATGGCATGAAAAAGTGAAAATGTCACTCATTTATTGAATTTTCTTCGGCCCCCTGGACCCCCGGCCATTTTCCTTGAAAACCACTTTGCCCCCACTACCATGCCTGTTGATCTAACACCAACGCGCGGTGGTGTTTTTCAGGTGTGCGCCACGACCCCACCATGCGCTACGAGCTGGTGCTGTCCAACCCCAAGGAGTTCTACCACGAGGTGCACCGCCCCACCCACTTCCAGATCTTCGCCAGCACCGAGGAGTCCCTGCAGATCGGGGCAGACCGCGAGGACCTCTTCGCATAGACTCAAAACATCTGGAGCGTTTGCGGACACAATACAGGGCTGCCTACCGTCCCCCCCCCCCCCTCCCCCCCCATAAGGGGTATACTATTTGTGCCTGGAAACAGTTCAAAATGGCATCCTGTCCCTTGGAATCCACTTTGTCTCTCTCTGGCGTTCCTGGAAACTTGAGTGATATCAAAATTGTGTACAGCACAGGGCTCCCAATCGTCCCGCAAAACAAGGGGTCCCAAGGACTCCTCACTTACAGTATAGAGGGTCCTAGAGGCGGGATGGAGGGTCCCAGTGGTGTTGCAAATGCTAAAATGATTTTTTTCTTGTGCATCCCTGGGACCTCCTGCACATTATTTTAGAGGGTCCTTAAGAATATTAGTACTTCATAGATCCCCAAATGGGGGTCCCTGGGAGCCCTGACAGCAGCTGCTTGTCCTGGGTTAGCTGACCATACTATCTAGCCAAAACAACTGCTGAAATGTTCCTAGCAGAAGACGTGTTTGCTGAACACCAAAGGATCTCTTGACGGTTGAAGCACCTTGACACCGAAAAGCATCAAGAAGACTAGCCCCCTTGCAGAAATGTTGCTAGATCACAGAATGTATTTTGTTTTGACCCTGATGCATGACATCGCGATGTGTGTCCCTGGAAATAAGTCTCTGTCCCTGGTTTTTAAGCAGTTTGTCCCTGGGTTGGCAGAGGGTGGGCAGCCCCGACAATATCTGAATGAGCTCTTCTGCTCGCTCTACAGGAGATAGCTCTCTTGACTTACCCGTATTTTTCGGACTATTCCCAGACCCGGCTCCCTGCGCCTTATAATATGAGTAATGAAATACAGTGGAACCTCCCTTATAAGACCTTCAAAAATCATCCAATATGGGGTCTTATAATGGAGGTAATTTTTATGCTTACAAAGAAGAGCAATGTCTCAGAGAAGTAGGTCTTATGTGAGAGGAAGTCTTATCATGGGAAGTCTTATAAGGGAGGTTCCACTGTAGTAAGAAAATATAATAACAAAATCTGAAATTTGGGTTAAAAAAAAAGTTTGGGGGTGCACCTTGTATATACAAAGGTGCGCCTTATAGTCCGAAAAATACGGTATTGATCTAACAGAAGGCGTGATCTATTTTTGCCGCATGCTTGCGTGCGAGAGAGAGAGAGAGAGAGAGTGAGCTTGCCGTCACTGACCAAAAGCCTTCTATTACGCTACCTGTGCGAAAGGGGGATGAATCTACCATAAGCAGTCATCGCTTTGACTTTGTGTGAGCGGGGGTGAATGATTTGGGGAGTGTGCGAGAGCCTGTGTGCTGCATGGTCGATGGTAAAGTTGTGTTTGTGTGAATGAACAACCTGGTTTACGAGCCAGGTTAAAAGGATCCCGATTTGTAATTATCTATTCATTCGCTGAGAGCGAGGAATGGGGATGGGAGTTTGGGGAACATTTTGTATTGACACTCAGGCATCAGAACTGTCAGAGGATTAAGAATTTTTGACAGAGGATTGGCTTCTCTTGTCAGAGGTTTTGGCTTTTCATTCAGTGTTATATTTTCTGTTAAGTAGCATTTTAAAGATATTTCTCACTTTATTAAGCCTTTTTGGTTGTGTTGGGAACTGATTTGAGTGTTGTCCCTCTTCAGGCTAGGGCCTTGATGTCTCTTTTACCGCGGTTTTCAGAGGATTGGACTTCAGACTATTCTGATGCCTGACACTAGCAATATGTTTCTTGACATCTTTGGTTTTCAATTCTGTGCTGTTTATTTTGTTTTTGTTGCATCACATATTCTGGTATTGTGATGTGCTAGTGTGTGTTCACATCCATAGATATTTCCTGTACACACACATTTCTTATTTTTAAACAACGACAGCAATGATCTAGGTGGACCTATTAAAAGACCTTCAAAAATCAGCCAAACAAGGTCTTAATAGGGAGGGGTCTTAGTGCGGGAGGTGAACACTCAATAGTCAGGATATGAAGGGGAAAAAAATTGGTGAACATTTTTTTTGGGTCACATCTTGATAGGGAAGATACTATATTATTTGGAAGGGATGGACAATGTGTTTGACACAGAGTAACGTGGAATCACAGAGCAATATGTTGAAGAAAAAGAAACTGTTCAGGCTTATTAAGAGAAGTGAGGTCGGTTTGAAGGGAGAAAATGATAAGGCATCAACACATTAATAAACTTTTTGTATGTCGACAAGATTGATTTTTTTTCTGTTTATTTTGCCTAGAAAGTTTGATTTTATTTTGTACATTATATAAAATGTCAGTCAATCTCATTTGGTGAGATCTTGTGCCTGGGTTTGGCAAGGTTTGCTTTGACAGTGCATGTTGCGTGTGCTTTTTATGAGAGGAAGATTGCTATTTTTTTCAAACTTTTTCGCAACACGCTGCTAGAAAAGTAGCAACGCCTGAGTTTACCGTTGCCGACATGCTGCTAGTATGTTAGCAACAGGCAAAATGCCCCTGAGGCTGACAGTGATGTGGCTGCTTTCAACTCATTCAGTTAAGCACACAATAACGAATTGGCTTTCAAGTTTTATAAAAAAGATTAAAGATAAATCGAAACCACCCTACAAAATTTTTTAAAAAGTCACTATGAGCTCCAGATATTTTCAGATAATTTATTGAAAAGGGCCAAGTCGGGTCTCCTGAAGGAATTTCTACTCCTTGACTGCAGTGTCCTGAGGGAATACGGAGCAGCGAGAGGGGTTGTGTTGAAAGTGTTGATATAGCAAAGTGGAGGTCTGATTCTTTTTTTCTTTTTTCTTAATGAAGAATTAGACTTTAATGTTCCCGTTCCCATTTTGGATCTTCGTGAATGTTCCAGGTCTAAGATATCTGCATGTTTCATATGTAAATAGCTTCAAATGTGCGTTAAGGATTAAACCTTTTCTGTGTTTTTTTAGATAAATTTGTCTTTAGTGCTTGTTCGGTTGTTTTTTTCTCCTTGCTACCAGTCTGTTTTATGTTGTATTCTCTTTGTTGTTTTTTGGTTTAATTGAACTAAAAACTATGGTTTTTTTGTTTGCAAGTTTTCAATTATGTTAGCTTGATCTGTTTAACTGTCTTTGCATTTTGTACTTGTGTGATTATATAGGAAAGTAATAGCAGGTTGATAACTCAAGTATTTCTGGTACGGGGGAATGGTGAATTAAATGAAACATTATTTTCATTTCATGAAAATCGTATCATCTCATGTTCCTATGAAGTAAAATGATAATTAGAATTGTCCATCCAAATTTCCTTTGTTTTAACTGTTTCGGGATCATTTCTTTATTACAATAAAAAAAAAATGTACAGATGAAAAAAGTTGTGTGTGCATGGTATGTTTGAAGAGAGAGAGAGAGTGTGTGTTGTGTGTTATACAAAGATCAACGACATAAAAATCATAATTTAAACATAATTTGAACGCTGGGCTTTGGATGTTCACAGTGTCTGGAATGGCTTAGTGCCACTCATTCAGAGACCACTTCAAAGAGCAGTTAACTCTTCTAGCGCCATGTATTTTTTTGTAATGTTCTTGGTTGTCCGTTGCATCTCAACCGATAAGTGGGGAGTATTTATTTTTCCGAGCGTGCACACGTTGCTTTAATAACAGAAAAGCTCTGAAAGTAGACAAACAAATGGCAGGGTACTTGGCAGTGAATGTCTTTGCATTTGGTGGGAGTGAAGTGTGATGTACAGGGTGAATGTATTCGCCCATGGGGCTAGAAGAGTTAAAGTCTCAATTTCCTTGTCATAGAGCGATTATTACAGGAAGTTCTCCTTTTTCCCCAGAGCAGTGTGTGAGTGGAACAGCCTTCCACCAGAGGCAATTTCATCAGCCTCGGTGGAGGTCTTCAAATCGCAGATCTAACCCTTTCCCCCTTCCCTTCCCCCACCCTCCTGCCCTTCTCCATACCCCATGACCCTCTACACCCTCCACCCTACCCCACTTCCTCATTGAGCTGATCATCTGGTGCAGAAAAAAAAAGGGTAGGCGCTGCACTTGTGGTGACGCGCTCTCCAGGGGAGAGCAGCCCAAATTTCACAGAGATAAGTCTGTGACTAGAATATAGACAAGACAAATTTCCTTGTTTTAATGAGATTGGGACAATAAATGAATGATTGATTGATGAACACTGCTCCGTTCTCCATTCTGTAACACAGAATCCATGGGGACGGTTTTGGGTCTGTCTTTTCAAGATGTTGGTGAACTCTTTCCAATATGTTGGTGGTTTGGAGCCCCTTGAGTCTGGTCGGCTTGTTCCTGCGACAATTTTGTGGTGGCCAGAGTAAGAAACTTGTATGGTGGGAGAACTGGAACGAGGCCCTTGGGTATCTTATAGAAGTCTTTCCTCTAGGGGAGATAGGTCGATTTGTGGTTCTACTTGTAAGGAACTTGTATGGTGGGAGAACTGGAACGAGGCCCTCGGGTATCTTATAGAAGTCTTTCCTCTAGGGGAGATAGGTCGATTTGTGGTTCTACTTGTAAGGAACTTGTATGCTGGGAGAACTGGAACGAGGCCCTCGGGTATCTTATAGAAGTCTTTCCTCTAGGGGAGGTAGGTCGATTTGTGGTTCTACTTGTAAGGAACTTGTATGGTGGGAGAACTGGAACCAGGCCCTCGGGTATCTTATAGAAGTCTTTCCTCTAGGGGAGGTAGGTCGATTTGTGGTTCTACTTGTAAGGAACTTGTATGGTGGGAGAACTGGAACGAGGCCCTCGGGTATCTTATAGAAGTCTTTCCTCTAGGGGAGGTAGGTCGATTTGTGGTTCTACTTGTAAGGAACTTGTATGGTGGGAGAACTGGAACCAGGCCCTCGGGTATCTTATAGAAGTCTTTCCTCTAGGGGAGGTAGGTCGATTTGTGGTTCTACTTGTAAGGAACTTGTATGGTGGGAGAACTGGAACGAGGCCCTCGGGTATCTTATAGAAGTCTTTCCTCTAGGGGAGGTAGGTCGATTTGTGGTTCTACTTGTAAGGAACTTGTATGGTGGGAGAACTGGAACGAGGCCCTCGGGTATCTTATAGAAGTCTTTCCTCTAGGGGAGGTAGGTCGATTTGTGGTTCTACTTGTAAGGAACTTGTATGGTGGGAGAACTGGAACGAGGCCCTCGGGTATCTTATAGAAGTCTTTCCTCTAGGGGAGGTAGGTCGATTTGTGGTTCTACTTGTAAGGAACTTGTATGGTGGGAGAACTGGAACGAGGCCCTCGGGTATCTTATAGAAGTCTTTCCTCTAGGGGAGGTAGGTCGATTTGTGGTTCTACTTGTAAGGAACTTGTATGCTGGGAGAACTGGAACGAGGCCCTCGGGTATCTTATAGAAGTCTTTCCTCTAGGGGAGGTAGGTCGATTTGTGGTTCTACTTGTAAGGAACTTGTATGCTGGGAGAACTGGAACGAGGCCCTCGGGTATCTTATAGAAGTCTTTCCTCTAGGGGAGGTAGGTCGATTTGTGGTTCTACTTGTAAGGAACTTGTATGCTGGGAGAACTGGAACGAGGCCCTCGGGTATCTTATAGAAGTCTTTCCTCTAGGGGAGGTAGGTCGATTTGTGGTTCTACTTGTAAGGAACTTGTATGCTGGGAGAACTGGAACGAGGCCCTCGGGTATCTTATAGAAGTCTTTCCTCTAGGGGAGGTAGGTCGATTTGTGGTTCTACTTGTAAGGAACTTGTATGGTGGGAGAACTGGAACGAGGCCCTCGGGTATCTTATAGAAGTCTTTCCTCATGGAGAGGTAGGTCGATTTGTGGTTCTACTTGTAAGGAACTTGTATGGTGGGAGAAGGTACACACCTCTTCACCCCCTCTCACTCCCTTCTTCACGCATACTACATACTCTCTCTCTCTCTCTCTCTGTCTCTCTCTCTCTCTCTCTCTCTCTCTCTCTCTCTCCTTTCTCTCTCTCTCCCTCCCTCCCTCCCTCTATCTCTCCTGGGAATCGTGCCTGGGGTGTGTGATATGAATCCCAGACAAAGGCCCCATCTTTATCTGGGAAAACGGACAAAACCCCACTCAAGGGGTGATATGATACATATTTCTATGCGTGTTTCTGTCTCTCCAGATGCAGTCTTTAGCTCGTCTCTCTGTCTCTGCCTCTCTCCAACATTTGTTTCTGACTCTATCCCTGTCTCTGCTTATCATTCCGGATCTAGTGTCTTGTCTGATTTAGCTCACTGTGCGAGTTTGGTTGGTTGGTTGGCTTACCCTGGCTAAAAGACTCCAGGGATCATCCCAACAGCGAGAAGCACTTGAACACTAAGGTACAAATGCAGCCAGCTAGGGATAAGAACATTACGTGTGTGACCTTTTTGATTACCCCGCATGTGGGCAGCCACACTCCGTCTTCGGGGGATTTTAGACTGATGATGTTATGCTGGGAGCTTCTCATGGCTTAAGACAATCCCCGCACAACCATTCAGAGCATAACAACATTTTGATGTAGCCTTGGCTTTCTAGCTTATGTCAACTGGTCTGACACAGCCTCATGCCAAGGCATACTGTGCGAGTTTAAGTCCATGTCTCTCTATCAACTAGCTCTCTCTCTCTCTCTCTCTCTCTCTCTCTCTCTCTCTCTCTCTCTCTCTCTCTCTCTCTCTCTCTCTCTCTCTCTCTCTCTCTCTGTTAATCAGATTTTGTCTCTGTCTCTATGTGTTTTTGTATCTTCCAGACAGTGTTCAGATTCAGTCTCTCTCAGTCTGTCTTCTCTGCTGTCTCTGTCTCTCTCTCGTTCCTTCTGTTTATGTAATGTTTCCTTTTCATTGTCCGTCACCGTACATCAGTTTCAGCGGCTTTTGGTAAGTCTGAATATTGAGTATCAATCAAGGTCAAGGACAAGGCCAAAGACATAGGCCTTGGAGATACATCGTTTCAGCGGCTTTTGGTAAGTCTGAATATTGAGTATCAATCAAGGTCAAGGACAAGGCCAAAGACATAGGCCTTGGAGATGTAACATTCATGTTTTAGCTATATCTGTCGTACTTTAGCAGTTGTAGGCTTCAAATTTAGCAGGTATATAGACTGGGTGAAGGTCATAAGCGGTACAAAGTATTGATGACTTTGACCTTGACTTTTGACGCCTCTTTTATTAGTCACTGTAGTTCGAACATGGGCGGGCGTTCACCCATATAATCTCATATATTATTATTATTATTATTCCGGTTAAGTGCCCACAGTCAGCAATTTGATTTTTATGATCTTTGGAAAGCAGTGGCAGACATTCAAAGTCTCGATCATGACAAAGGTCAAGGTCAAGAGTGTTGGCCGTAGGCCTTGGACTCAAAATGATTGTATCACCGTAAAGAATGTGCACGCCAAGTCAAGGGTATCTACGTGTATCACTCAAAGGACGCAAAGAGGATGGGGGCTAACATAAACCATGCCATGGGGCGTTGCAAGTACGTGGCGAAACAAGGTGACTGACATGTCTGCCGCTCGGCGACTCACTTGTTTTCATTGTGTTTACGATTTTTATTTTATTCTCCCATGTACCCTGTGTCATAAGAGCTGTCTCTGTTTGTTTGTCCCTCGATCTCCAGACTTTGTCCCTGTCTCTTTCTTTGTTTTTCTCTCTCGGCCCAGACTTCGTCTCTGTCTGACTCCCCCCCCCCTCTCTCTCTCTCTCTCTCTCCCTCACTCTCTCTCATTCCTTCTGTTTTCTGTCTCTCTCCAGACTTTGTCTCTCTCTCAACCAGACTTTGTCTCTATCTGTGTCTCTCTGCGTTTTTGTCTCTTCCAGGCATTCAATCTGTCTCTCTGTGAGTCTCTCTCTCTCTCTCTCGTTCCTTCTGTTGTGTATCTCTGTCTCTGTCTGGTCCGTATATTTTGTTGATGTCTTATGCTGACAGACAGTTGAACAGACAGACTGACAGACAGGGATACAATAATAATAATAATAATAGGGAATCATTTATATAGCGCACTCCTCTACCAAATGTGGATCTCTATGCGCTTAACAACAACAAAACATCATAAAAGCAAGAAATTCAACAACAAGACAAATAATCGCTCGCACATATGCAAATAGGCAGGGGTGTGTGAGAATAGAATCGAGAAGTAATGTGGCCTAAAGGTTGTGATGTAGCTTGAATAGGTGGGTCTTGAGAGCTGATTTGAAACATTGCAAGGACTGGATATGGCGAATTTCGTGTGGTAAGGAGTTCCAAACTGATGGGGCCGAAAAGGAAAAGGAGCGCTCACCAAACATGTTTGTTCGTGTACTAGGAGGAGAATTTTGGAATCTGAAGACTATGATGACCGCAATTGCCTTGATGGAGTATAGACAGAAAGCATGTCAGAGGTGTAGCTAGGGGAATTTCCAGAGAAAGAAGAATGACATAGAGTGGACATTTTGTACTCAATACGTGCTTTGATGGGAAGCCAATGGAGGGATATCAGGAGTGATTGAACATGATGATACTTAGATCATATCCGATCCGTGAGAGAGACAGAAACAGAGACAAAGTCTGGAGAGAAACAGACAAACAGAGAGACAAAACTGTGATAGACAACAGAGAGAGAGAGAGAGAGAGAGAGAGAGAGAGAGAGAGAGAGAGAGAGAGAGAGAGAGAGAGAGAGAGAGAGAGAGAGAGAGAGAGAGAGAGAGAGAGAGACTAGCAGAGACACAGAGACAATGTCTGGAGAGAGACAGAAACACAGACAGAGACAGAGAAAAAGCCTGCCGGTTGACAGAGAGACCGAAGAGACAGAGACTCGCACAGACAGACACTGGAGAGAGAGAGAGAGCAGAGAGAGAGAGAGAGAGAGAGAGAGAGAGAGAGAGAGAGAGAGAGAGAGAGAGAGAGAGAGAGAGACTTATTTGTAAAGCGGAACAAGAAATATTTTATTTTCGTTTTTGTTGGACTAAATCAATGAATCATTGTCATTGTGTCATTTGTACGTGGATTTCATTGATTTCACAGAGAGAGAGAGAGAGAGAGAGAGAGAGAGAGAGAGAGAGAGAGAGAGAGAGAGAGAGAGAGAGAGAGAGAGAGAGAGAGAGAGAGAGAACGAACGAACGAACCTTTTTTTATTGAGGGAAAAGACTAAGCACTATACAGGCTTGTTTGCATCCAGCCCTCATAAAAAATGAAAAAGG
>CM065702.1:50385541-50387921 GCA_017654935.2 Phymorhynchus buccinoides | reverse complement strand
GAACATGGATTGGGAAGGAATCTTGCGCGAGAAAGAACATCGTTTTTTGCCCACTTGCATTTGGTGGGTGAAGTGAATTATAAACTCGCCAATTTTATTTTTCACACGCCACTTTCAGGGCTGGTGACACCATTCAGTAATCTCACTAACCGGCACCATTTAGAATTATTCAGGCACGCTTTCCCGGTACCATTCGGTGTTTTAAACGGACCATAAGACACCTGCCAAGACTGTCAAGATCAGCAGGAAACAACGTTGCCAATTTTCATCATGAGTGGTTAAGTAGCTTAGGACTCTTTTTGTAGAGGCCATAACAAACATTTATTGCGTAGTAGAGAACTATGCTCGTCCAACGCTGCAAAGTGTAAAAATGCCGAAAATATGAATGCAGAATGGTCGGAAAATGCCGGAAAACGAATGTTGAATGGTCAAACCATACCAAAAAATGCCGAATGGTGAAGGCGGAATGATCAAAATGCCGAATAGTAGGGCAGACAGAAGAAACAGACTTATGAAAAACATTTCTACAGTAAAACCCCCAAAATTACCAAAAATGGAAAGTCAAATTGCTGAAAAGCAAAATGATTAACATGGCCCCGATTACAACATTTCTGTAGGTCGGCTGGGCTATCCCACACGCTAGAAGAGAAATCACGTCATACCGAATCCATATCGACGTGTTTACAAGCAAAAAACAGCGCAGGCCCGCGTTACACATCGGCGCTCAACCATAATTTAATTAAGAACTCAATGAGTAGGTGTCATTTTTGTTGTTTTTTGTGCTGGCCAACACCCACCGTAACCACCAACCGCCCGGCATCCCCCCGACGCATCATCACCGCGCCGACCTAGGCCATGGGCCATGTGTAAATTTTAAAAAGCTAAACCTTTTAAAAGATTGCCTTATTTGATCAAATATGTCCCGATTATTACCCTTGCTCCTGTTGTGGAACAAGCCCCAGTGTGACATCGACTGCATTTGTTGCGATGTTTGCGAAAAGTGGGCTCACTTATCAATGTGAAAATCTTTCAAACAGTGATCAGTCACTGTTAACACTGCCGAGCCCGTTTCCGGTTCTGGGGCAACTATTTATTTGCCAAGCCGTTTTAGGTTGCACTTGCAGTCTATCGCAAAGCTTTCTGAATGAAAGTGCATATAACCTATGCTTTTCTGAACGGGGATTGAATATGAGTGCTTCTCCAATCTTGATGTCAAAAAGGGGGAAAATGGTGTAAAAAATTTAACTGAGTTTATAGCTTTACCAATGGCTGTTTTGGATAGCTCTCACCCTGGACTATTATATTTTTAAACAAAAAAATAAATATCACTACTTGTGTTGTTGGTAGAGGGTTGTAAAGGAGGGGGTAAGGTTCACCGTTTCAGATGCATCAGCAGGACACCACTAGTACACAGAATGTCAAAAACACAAAGACCGTGGCTGTTTTTAACAAGGTATTTTATTAACACTCTAAACACATGAATCACATGGGTATTATCTTTAAATGTTGCATTTGTGAATATCTAGGTGACATGAAAACATGGGACACCGTAGCGTCTGAAACGCTTCACACAAAATATTCTCTATCTGAACAACCTGAAAGAGAAAAATGTTTTTATTAATTGCCATCAATATTACTAATGCAGTGCTTTAATATGCATAGTAAACAATATTCAAATTGAAATGGTCTCTTGAATATTGAAACATTTTCATAAGTGTTTCAGTGTTACATGGGACACCAGTTTCTTTAAAAAAAATTCTACTGAAAGGGATTTCATTTTTATTGATCCAGAATACAGTCTTTCACTTAAAATATGATCAGCTGAGGCATGATAAGCATGAAATGACTGAATGAGCATTTGAGAACTGGGAATAAAGACTAAAAAATAGGTGACATGAAAACATGGGACACCGTAGCGTCTGAAACGCTTCACACAAAATATTCTCTATCTGAACAACCTGAAAGAGAAAAATGTTTTTATTAATTGCCATCAATATTACTAATGCAGTGCTTTAATATGCATAGTAAACAATATTCAAATTGAAATGGTCTCTTGAATATTGAAACATTTTAATAAGTGTTTCAGCGTTACATGGGACACCAGTTTCTTTATTTTTCGACTTTTTTCTACTGAAAGGGATTTCATTTTTATTGATCCAGAATACAGTCTTTCGCTTAAAATATGATCAGCTGAGGCATGATAAGCATGAAATGACTGAATGAGCATTTGAGAACTGGGAATAAAGAATAAAAATCAAAGTCCACTTGGTGATGAATGAGCGCTTGCGCAACACTAACAACCTGATGTAGAGCAGCTCTGGTAGATGGTGTTTTTTTTTTCTTATTCAATGGAAGACCTTGTTCTTTTTTCGTCGCTCTA
>CM065702.1:50305541-50380541 GCA_017654935.2 Phymorhynchus buccinoides | reverse complement strand
ACAAAATATACGGACCAGACAGAGACAGAGATACACAACAGAAGGAACGAGTGAGAGAGAGAGAGACTCACAGAGAGACAGATTGAATGCCTGGAAGAGACAAAAACGCAGAGAGACACAGATAGAGACAAAGTCTGGTTGAGAGAGAGACAAAGTCTGGAGAGAGACAGAAAACAGAAGGAATGAGAGAGAGTGAGGGAGAGAGAGAGAGAGAGGGGGGGGGGGGAGTCAGACAGAGACGAAGTCTGGGCCGAGAGAGAAAAACAAAGAAAGAGACAGGGACAAAGTCTGGAGATCGAGGGACAAACAAACAGAGACAGCTCTTATGACACAGGGTACATGGGAGAATAAAATAAAAATCGTAAACACAATGAAAACAAGTGAGTCGCCGAGCGGCAGACATGTCAGTCACCTTGTTTCGCCACGTACTTGCAACGCCCCGTGGCATGGTTTATGTTAGCCCCCATCCTCTTTGCGTCCTTTGAGTGATACACGTAGATACCCTTGACTTGGCGTGCAAATTCTTTACGGTGATACAATCATTTTGAGTCCAAGGCCTACGGCCAACACTCTTGACCTTGACCTTTGTCATGATCGAGACTTTGAATGTCTGCCACTGCTTTCCAAAGATCATAAAAATCAAATTGCTGACTGTGGGCACTTAACCGGAATAATAATAATAATAATATATGAGATTATATGGGTGAACGCCCGCCCATGTTCGAACTACAGTGACTAATAAAAGAGGCGTCAAAAGTCAAGGTCAAAGTCATCAATACTTTGTACCGCTTATGACCTTCACCCAGTCTATATACCTGCTAAATTTGAAGCCTACAACTGCTAAAGTACGACAGATATAGCTAAAACATGAATGTTACATCTCCAAGGCCTATGTCTTTGGCCTTGTCCTTGACCTTGATTGATACTCAATATTCAGACTTACCAAAAGCCGCTGAAACGATGTATCTCCAAGGCCTATGTCTTTGGCCTTGTCCTTGACCTTGATTGATACTCAATATTCAGACTTACCAAAAGCCGCTGAAACTATGTACGGTGACGGACAATGAAACTGAAACATTACATAAACAGAAGGAACGAGAGAGAGACAGAGACACTGAGAGACGCGCAGAGAGACAGAATCTGAACACTGTCTGGAAGATACAAAAACACATAGAGACAGAGACAAAATCTGATTAACAGAGAGAGAGAGAGAGAGAGAGAGAGAGAGAGAGAGAGAGAGAGAGAGAGAGAGAGAGAGAGAGAGAGAGAGAGAGAGAGAGAGAGAGTCTAGTTGATAGAGAGACATGGACTTAAACTCGCACAGTATGCCTTGGCATGAGGCCGTGTCAGACCAGTTGACATAAGCTAGAACGCCAAGGCTACATCAAAATGTTGTTATGCTCTGAATGGTTGTGCGGGGATTGTCTTAAGCCATGAGAAGCTCCCAGCATAACATCATCAGTCTAAAATCCCCCGAAGACGGAGTGTGGCTGCCCACATGCGGGGTAATCAAAAACGGTCACACACGTAATGTTCTTATCCCTAGCTGATGCATTTGTACCTTAGTGTTCAAGTGCTTCTCGCTGTTGGGATGATCCCTGGAGTCTTTTAGCCAGGGTAAGCCAACCAACCAACCAAACTCGCACAGTGAGCTAAATCAGACAAGACACTAGATCCGGAATGATAAGCAGAGACAGGGATAGAGTCAGAAACAAATGTTGGAGAGAGGCAGAGACAGAGAGCGAGCTAAAGACTGCATCTGGAGAGACAGAAACACGCATAGAAATATGTATCATATCACCCCTTGAGTGGGGTTTTGTCCGTTTTCCCAGATAAAGATGTGGGCCTTTGTCTGGGATTCATATCACACACCCCAGGCACGATTCCCAGGAGAGATAGAGGGAGGGAGGTGAGGGAGGGAGAGAGAGAGAGAGAGAGAGAGAGAGGAGAGAGAGAGAGAGAGAGAGAGAGAGAGAGAGAGAGTATGTAGTATGCGTGAAGAAGGGAGTGAGAGGGGGTGAAGAGGTGTGTACCTTCTCCCACCATACAAGTTCCTTACAAGTAGAACCACAAATCGACCTACCTCTCCATGAGGAAAGACTTCTATAAGATACCCGAGGGCCTCGTTCCAGTTCTCCCACCATACAAGTTCCTTACAAGTAGAACCACAAATCGACCTACCTCCCCTAGAGGAAAGACTTCTATAAGATACCCGAGGGCCTCGTTCCAGTTCTCCCAGCATACAAGTTCCTTACAAGTAGAACCACAAATCGACCTACCTCCCCTAGAGGAAAGACTTCTATAAGATACCCGAGGGCCTCGTTCCAGTTCTCCCAGCATACAAGTTCCTTACAAGTAGAACCACAAATCGACCTACCTCCCCTAGAGGAAAGACTTCTATAAGATACCCGAGGGCCTCGTTCCAGTTCTCCCAGCATACAAGTTCCTTACAAGTAGAACCACAAATCGACCTACCTCCCCTAGAGGAAAGACTTCTATAAGATACCCGAGGGCCTCGTTCCAGTTCTCCCAGCATACAAGTTCCTTACAAGTAGAACCACAAATCGACCTACCTCCCCTAGAGGAAAGACTTCTATAAGATACCCGAGGGCCTCGTTCCAGTTCTCCCAGCATACAAGTTCCTTACAAGTAGAACCACAAATCGACCTACCTCCCCTAGAGGAAAGACTTCTATAAGATACCCGAGGGCCTCGTTCCAGTTCTCCCAGCATACAAGTTCCTTACAAGTAGAACCACAAATCGACCTACCTCCCCTAGAGGAAAGACTTCTATAAGATACCCGAGGGCCTCGTTCCAGTTCTCCCACCATACAAGTTCCTTACAAGTAGAACCACAAATCGACCTACCTCCCCTAGAGGAAAGACTTCTATAAGATACCCGAGGGCCTCGTTCCAGTTCTCCCACCATACAAGTTCCTTACAAGTAGAACCACAAATCGACCTACCTCCCCTAGAGGAAAGACTTCTATAAGATACCCGAGGGCCTCGTTCCAGTTCTCCCAGCATACAAGTTCCTTACAAGTAGAACCACAAATCGACCTACCTCCCCTAGAGGAAAGACTTCTATAAGATACCCGAGGGCCTCGTTCCAGTTCTCCCAGCATACAAGTTCCTTACAAGTAGAACCACAAATCGACCTACCTCCCCTAGAGGAAAGACTTCTATAAGATACCCGAGGGCCTCGTTCCAGTTCTCCCACCATACAAGTTCCTTACAAGTAGAACCACAAATCGACCTACCTCCCCTAGAGGAAAGACTTCTATAAGATACCCGAGGGCCTCGTTCCAGTTCTCCCAGCATACAAGTTCCTTACAAGTAGAACCACAAATCGACCTACCTCCCCTAGAGGAAAGACTTCTATAAGATACCCGAGGGCCTCGTTCCAGTTCTCCCAGCATACAAGTTCCTTACAAGTAGAACCACAAATCGACCTACCTCCCCTAGAGGAAAGACTTCTATAAGATACCCGAGGGCCTCGTTCCAGTTCTCCCAGCATACAAGTTTCTTACTCTGGCCACCACAAAATTGTCGCAGGAACAAGCCGACCAGACTCAAGGGGCTCCAAACCACCAACATATTGGAAAGAGTTCACCAACATCTTGAAAAGACAGACCCAAAACCGTCCCCATGGATTCTGTGTTACAGAATGGAGAACGGAGCAGTGTTCATCAATCAATCATTCATTTATTGTCCCAATCTCATTAAAACAAGGAAATTTGTCTTGCAAAGGTATATTCTAGTCACAGACTTATCTCTGTGAAATTTGGGCTGCTCTCCCCTGGAGAGCGCGTCACCGCAAGTGCAGCGCCTACCCTTTTTTTTCCTGCACCAGATGATCAGCTCAATGAGGAAGTGGGGTAGGGTGGAGGGTGTAGAGGGTCATGGGGTATGGAGAAGGGCAGGAGGGTGGGGGAAGGGAATGGGAAAGGGGAAGGGGTTAGATCTGGGATTTGAAGACCTCCACCGAGGCTGATGAAATTGCCTCTGGTGGAAGGCTGTTCCACTCACACACTGCTCTGGGGAAAAAGGAGAACTTCCTGTAATAATCGCTCTATGACAAGGAAATTGAGACTTTAACTCTTCTAGCCCCATGGGCGAATACATTCACCCTGTACATCACACTTCACTCCCACCAAATGCAAAGACATTCACTGCCAAGTACCCTGCCATTTGTTTGTCTACTTTCAGAGCTTTTCTGTTATTAAAGCAATGTGTGCACGCTCGGAAAAATAAATACTCCCCACTTATCGGTTGAGATGCAACGGACAACCAAGAACATTACAAAAAAATACATGGCGCTAGAAGAGTTAACTGCTCTTTGAAGTGGTCTCTGAATGAGTGGCACTAAGCCATTCCAGACACTGTGAACATCCAAAGCCCAGCGTTCAAATTATGTTTAAATTATGATTTTTATGTCGTTGATCTTTGTATAACACACAACACACACTCTCTCTCTCTCTTCAAACATACCATGCACACACAACTTTTTTCATCTGTACATTTTTTTTTTATTGTAATAAAGAAATGATCCCGAAACAGTTAAAACAAAGGAAATTTGGATGGACAATTCTAATTATCATTTTACTTCATAGGAACATGAGATGATACGATTTTCATGAAATGAAAATAATGTTTCATTTAATTCACCATTGTCTACATGGTACCAGAAATACTTGAGTTATCAACCTGCTATTACTTTCCTATATAATCACACAAGTACAAAATGCAAAGACAGTTAAACAGATCAAGCTAACATAATTGAAAACTTGCAAACAAAAAACCCATAGTTTTTAGTTCAATTAAACCAAAAAACAACAAAGAGAATACAACATAAAACAGACTGGTAGCAAGGAGAAAAAAACAACCGAACAAGCACTAAAGACAAATTTATCTAAAAAAAAACACAGAAAAGGTTTAATCCTTAACGCACATTTGAAGCTATTTACATATGAAACATGCAGATATCTTAGACCTGGAACATTCACGAAGATCCAAAATGGGAACGGGAACATTAAAGTCTAATTCTTCATTAAGAAAAAAGAAAAAAAGAATCAGACCTCCACTTTGCTATATCAACACTTTCAACACAACCCCTCTCGCTGCTCCGTATTCCCTCAGGACACTGCAGTCAAGGAGTAGAAATTCCTTCAGGACACCCGACTTGGCCCTTTTCAATAAATTATCTGAAAATATCTGGAGCTCATAGTGACTTTTTAAAAAATTTTGTAGGGTGGTTTCGATTTATCTTTAATCTTTTTTATAAAACTTGAAAGCCAATTCGTTATTGTGTGCTTAACTGAATGGGTTGAAAGCAGACACATCACTGTCAGCCTCAGGGGCATTTTGCCTGTTGCTAACATACTAGCAGCATGTCGGCAACGGTAAACTCAGGCGTTGCTAGTTTTCTAGCAGCGTGTTGCGAAAAAGTTTGAAAAAAATAGCAATCTTCCTCTCATAAAAAGCACACGCAACATGCACTGTCAAAGCAAACCTTGCCAAACCCAGGCACAAGATCTCACCAAATGAGATTGACTGACATTTTATATAATGTACAAAATAAAATCAAACTTTCTAGGCAAAATAAACAGAAAAAAAATCAATCTTGTCGACATACAAAAAGTTTATTAATGTGTTGATGCCTTATCATTTTCTCCCTTCAAACCGACCTCACTTCTCTTAATAAGCCTGAACAGTTTCTTTTTCTTCAACATATTGCTCTGTGATTCCACGTTACTCTGTGTCAAACACATTGTCCATCCCTTCCAAATAATATAGTATCTTCCCTATCAAGACTCCCTCTAAGATGTGACCAAAAAAAAATGTTCACCAATTTTTTTCCCCTTCATATCCTGACTATTGAGTGTTCACCTCCCGCACTAAGACCCCTCCCTATTAAGACCTTGTTTGGCTGATTTTTGAAGGTCTTTTAATAGGTCCACCTAGATCATTGCTGTCGTTGTTTAAAAATAAGAAATGTGTGTGTACAGGAAATATCTATGGATGTGCACACACACTAGCACATCACAATACCAGAATATGTGATGCAACAAAAACAAAATAAACAGCACAGAATTGAAAACCAAAGATGTCAAGAAACATATTGCTAGTGTCAGGCATCAGAATAGTCTGAAGTCCAATCCTCTGAAAACCGCGGTAAAAGAGCTATCAAGGCCCTAGCCTGAAGAGGGACAACACTGAAATCAGTTCCCAACACCACCAAAAAGGCTTAATAAAGTGAGAAATATCTTTAAAATGCTACTTAACAGAAAATATAACACTGAATGAAAAGCCAAAACCTCTGACAAGAGAAGCCAATCCTCTGTCAAAAATTCTTAATCCTCTGACAGTTCTGATGCCTGAGTGTCAATACAAAATGTTCCCCAAACTCCCATCCCCATTCCTCGCTCTCAGCGAATGAATAGATAATTACAAATCGGGATCCTTTTAACCTGGCTCGTAAACCAGGTTGTTCATTCACACAAACACAACTTTACCATCGACCATGCAGCACACAGGCTCTCGCACACTCCCCAAATCATTCACCCCCGCTCACACAAAGTCAAAGCGATGACTGCTTATGGTAGATTCATCCCCCTTTCGCACAGGTAGCGTAATAGAAGGCTTTTGGTCAGTGACGGCAAGCTCACTCTCTCTCTCTCTCTCGCACGCAAGCATGCGGCAAAAATAGATCACGCCTTCTGTTAGATCAATACCGTATTTTTCGGACTATAAGGCGCACCTTTGTATATACAAGGTGCACCCCCAAACTTTTTTTTTAACCCAAATTTCAGATTTTGTTATTATATTTTCTTACTACAGTGGAACCTCCCTTATAAGACTTCCCATTATAAGACTCCCTCTCACATAAGACCTACTTCTCTGAGACATTGCTCTTCTTTGTAAGCATAAAAATTACCTCCATTATAAGACCCCATATTGGATGATTTTTTGAAGGTCTTATAAGGGAGGTTCCACTGTATTTCATTACTCATATTATAAGGCGCAGGGAGCCGGGTCTGGGAATAGTCCGAAAAATACGGGTAAGTCAAGAGAGCTATCTCCTGTAGAGCGAGCAGAAGAGCTCATTCAGATATTGTCAGGGCTGCCCACCCTCTGCCAACCCAGGGACAAACTGCTTAAAAACCAGGGACAGAGACTTATTTCCAGGGACAAACATCGCGATGTCATGCATCAGGGTCAAAACAAAATACATTCTGTGATCTAGCAACATTTCTGCAAGGGGGCTAGTCTTCTTGATGCTTTTCGGTGTCAAGGTGCTTCAACCGTCAAGAGATCCTTTGGTGTTCAGCAAACACGTCTTCTGCTAGGAACATTTCAGCAGTTGTTTTGGCTAGATAGTATGGTCAGCTAACCCAGGACAAGCAGCTGCTGTCAGGGCTCCCAGGGACCCCATTTGGGGGTCTATGAAGTACTAAAATTCTAAAGGACCCTCTAAAATAATGTGCAGGAGGTCCCAGGGATGCACAAGAAAAAAATCATTTTAGCATTCGCAATGCCACTGGGACCCTCTATCCCGCCTCTAGGACCCTCTATACTGTAAGTGAGGAGTCCTTGGGACCCCTTGTTTTGCGGGACGATTGGGAGCCCTGTGCTGTACACAATTTTGATATCACTCAAGTTTCCAGGAACGCCAGAGAGAGACAAAGTGGATTCCAAGGGACAGGATGCCATTTTGAACTGTTTCCAGGCACAAATAGTATACCCCTTATGGGGGGGGGGGGGGGGGGGGGACGGTAGGCAGCCCTGTATTGTGTCCGCAAACGCTCCAGATGTTTTGAGTCTATGCGAAGAGGTCCTCGCGGTCTGCCCCGATCTGCAGGGACTCCTCGGTGCTGGCGAAGATCTGGAAGTGGGTGGGGCGGTGCACCTCGTGGTAGAACTCCTTGGGGTTGGACAGCACCAGCTCGTAGCGCATGGTGGGGTCGTGGCGCACACCTGAAAAACACCACCGCGCGTTGGTGTTAGATCAACAGGCATGGTAGTGGGGGCAAAGTGGTTTTCAAGGAAAATGGCCGGGGGTCCAGGGGGCCGAAGAAAATTCAATAAATGAGTGACATTTTCACTTTTTTATGCCATTTCAGTGCATTTGTTAATAATTTTGCTTCAAACTGTTTCACGGATTTTCCGCGATTCGCTGAGATCTACCATGCCTGGATCAAGGATTAGGAAAAAGGACACGCCAATAATAAATGCAATATTATTTGAGCCATCTTTCATATTATACATAATGCAATCTTCTTCAATCCAATCCATTCTCTCTTTTTTTTGTTTATTTAAAGGAAATAAGGTGAGTCTTTTCCTCCTTCTTCTTCTTTGATCGCTCAGAAAGTTTCCTGTCAATTATGAGCGCAGGTGCGTCATGCTGCCTTTATGCGCCTAACTGAGGAAATAGTTAGAGCCCGACTTTGGCTGGAGGAAATCTTTTTGAAAGTGTTTTTGTTTTTTCCCTTATTTAGGAGTATACTTGCTTGTTCATACCTCTTGCAGTTGTGTGTGTGTGTAAGCGTGTGTGCATGCATGCATGCGTGTCTGTGTGTGCTACTGTGTGTTACTGTGTGCGTGCATGGTTGTTCATTTATGTTATTTTTGCTCACTGTTCTTTGTCGTGCGCTTGTCGAATGAACAATTGTCGAGTACTACAGGTTCGTTTGAGGTAAAGTGCTATATAAACATTATCATCATTTTCTATTAACTCTTTTGATAAAGCCAGCATTATAAATGACTAAAGACAGTATTAAGTGTGACGCCTTGCTAACACAGAACACAATGTGTGTGTGTGTGTGTGTGTGTGTGTGTGTGAGGAAGAAAGAGAACATTGCGTACAATCATCGTGTTTATTTTACTTTCTAATGATTCATTATTTGTTTGCCTTTAATGTTCTTGTTATCAATGTAAAGCGCACTGAGCTCATGTGAGAAAGAGCGCTATATAAATTCCCATTATTATTATTATCAATAATGGTTGGGACTTGAAAGAGGCAGCCGCGTACCCATGAAGTTGTAATTCCATGAGCTCTGGCTGGGCACCATGAAGAAGCCCAGGAAGCGGTCGGAGAGCAGCATCTGCACCCGCTCGTAGTGCGACGGCAGGTAGCCCTTGGGGTTGTTGCCCGTGTCCTTGTTCTGCCGACCCCACTCGTAGCCGCTGGGCGTCAGCTTGTAGGCCGTCAGCGAGCACGACCCCGGCGTGAAACTGGGGGAGAGAAAAGAAGAAAAAAAAAATTGTGAATACAGTGGAACCTTCCTTATTCTTCTGCGTTCCCAGGCCATATGGCCATAATGGGTAAGGTACATATGTGTCCGGTTTTCAGCTTGTAGGCCGTCAGCGAGCACGACCCCGGCGTGAAACTGGGGGAGAAAAAAATTGTGGATACAGTGGAACCTTCCTTATTCTTCTGCGTTCCCAGGCCATATGGCCATAATGAGTAAGGTACATATGTGTCCGGTTTTCACACACATGTGCGCGCATAGACGCTTGCACACAGAAACACACATGTATGCACACACACAATGGCATGCACACACAAAGACACATTCTTTGTGTGCTGAGAATGGACTTACTTATTTTGAGTGAGCTGAAAATGATTTTAAACTATCAATTCTGATGCTGTTTTTATGCTTCAATTCTTCTTTTGAGTGAGCTGAAAATGATTTTAAAACTATGAATTCTAATGCTGTTTTTATGCTTCAATTACTAAAAAAAGCTTCAGCTTCAGGGGGCTTTGCCCCCAGACCCCCACTTTTCAGGTTTTTTTTAACTTCTTCTAATTCCCATGCCTGAAAAGAATGTCCAGGGGGTCCCAGGGTTCGAAATTGCCGGAATTCCGGCTTCCGGCAGCCCCACATGCACCCGTGTATTTAGCCACATGAGGTTCAATAGCAACTGCCTAAAAAAAAACACCCCAACTAAACTGCTAAACGTTGATTGTTCGTTTTATCTGACCGCGCTTTCACTTGCTTGATAGTGCGGAGATGCGCAATCCACCACCGCGACTGGCGTAACTCACATGCTTATTGCGAGCCAAGCACAACGCCTGACCTGAAAGGCTGACCTTTCGAATGTTCAGCCTCAGCTCTTCTCCGTTCACTGCAGCGGACAACCAGTCCCATCTCCACGCATTTTCGCAGCCACTAGGCCTATCATCAAATTGTTCTCCACGTTGAACGATTCTTGACACGGACGCCATTTTCTTTGAAAGAGGAAGTAATGACCTATCGCGCATGCGTAAATTATCCCATTCCGGGAAGTGCGGGGTGCGACCGGTGTCGCGTTTACTTGTACACCCCTCCTTGCGTTGTTTCCGCAGACAGATTTTTTTTTCCCCGGCGGACAGATTTTTTTTTCGGCGGAAAAGTCATTTCATTTCGGCGGAAATTTGCTGAACGGCGGACAATTCCCATGCCTGTCTTTTAGAGGGTCCTGTAGAATTTTAGTGCTTCCCTGGGAGCCCTGCACCCACTGCCCCAATCCCGAGCCATAATAATCGCGGGTACTCAGCTCCTAGGGCGGAGCACTGACCTGCAGGTGATGACCACGGTCTTCTCGCCGTCCCAGGAGGAGTTGTCTGCCATGACACGGGCGTGGGTGCTGATGTCCTGGGGGGACAGCTGAGGCAGTTCGTTGGGCTGCGTGTGGATCCATCCCAGAGGCTCCATCTCCTGAGAACACCACCACACAGCACAATACACATTCGCGTCTTAAACGGTAACGACGATTATGACTTCATCAGTTCGTTGGGCTGAGTGTGGATCCAGCCCAGAGGCTCCATCTCCTGAGAACACCACCACACAACACAATACACATTCGCGTCTTAAACGGTAACGACGATTATGACTTCATCAGTTTGTTGGGCTGAGTGTGGATCCAGCCCAGAGGCTCCATCTCCTGAGAACACCACCACACAACACAATACACATTCGCGTCTTAAACGGTAACGACGATTATGACTTCATCAGTTTGTTGGGCTGAGTGTGGATCCAGCCCAGAGGCTCCATCTCCTGAGAACACCACCACACAACACAATACACATCTTAAACGGTAACATCCCCCCGTGGAGATACTCATGGGTGCATCTACACAAAAAGAAAAAAAAACTGAAATTGAAAGGCCGGTGTCTAGGGACAATGTCCCCCTGCAGCTGAAGAAAAAACTGATTTATGAAGGAATTTTAGTTTGCTTTTTCCACAATTTATACAAATGCTTATTTTAAAGCTTTTGTTAAATACAGTCGACACAAAGATCTGGTTTGACAAATAAAAAAAAAGGAAATTCCTTTTCTGGTAAAATTCAAAAACAGGAAATCCTTGTCTACCAGGAAAAGTTGCACCCATGGATACTGGGGATTCTTTCGTACAGTAAAAGTCGCTTAAGTAAAAATTTAAGGGACTGAAATTCTATACTCGAGTTTAAGTCAACATTTTCGAGATAGCCAATATTTCGAGTAAAACAGACTTTTCAACATAGAGATTTATTATACAGGGACCCCAAATATTATTGCGAGTTACCCAGTGTTTTTGAGTTGTGACAGCAATTATACCTTGAGGTAGTCGTGGTCGGGCATGATGTTGGGCAGGTGCACGGTCTGGTGGGTCCCCCACTGGGGGGGCATCACGATGCAGCGGATCTCCTTCACCTGGGGGTTGTCCGGGGGGCTCACCCCATACAGGTAACCCGCGATCTGAACAACCCACAAAGCCACGTGTCAACCTCCATGTTCACATTCACTGACAACATGTTACATACACGTGTGTGTGTGTGAGCATGAATGTGTGCATACATGTGTGTGTTTTGGTTTTGTGGGTTGTGTGTGCACGCATGTGTGTGTGTGTCTGTTTGTGTGCGTGTCTGTGTATCTGTCTGCGTGCGTACGTTTTGTGTGAGGGTGTTTGTGTATGTGTGTTTGTGTATGTGGTCAGTCCATGTGGCTCGGTTGCTGTGGCTTACCGAATGGGGTATGAACGAGTTGGCGTCGATAAATGTGTGTGTTTATGTGTGTGTGTGTGTGTGTTTGTGTGTGTGTGTGTGTGTGCGTGCGTGCGTGTGCGTGTGTGTGTTAGAGAGAGAGAGAGTTGCTATGATGCGCTGTTGCTGGTAGGTGTCACTCTTGAATGCTGTTTTTGTTGTCTGTTGATGAATAATTGATTGTAAAGCGCTTTGGGCTCATCTGAGGTAAAGCGCTATATAAATGTACTATTATTATTATTATTATGATTATACATGGGTGCAAAAGTGTTAAAGTGTTTCAAAAATACAGTAGACACACAAAGATCTTGTTTGACAAGATTCGAAAAAAGGAAATTCCTTTTCTGGTAAAATTCAAAAACGGGAAATCCTTGTATACCAGGAAAAGTTACACCCATCATATACAAACTTTGGAATCTTATCAAAATCCGCATTTCAATGAATGAATGAATCTACATCCAAATTGACTGGAAAAGATCAAGAAACGGTTCTTCTTGCAGGTAACCTAAAAGTGGTTTCCTTTTTATCTAATATAGTGTGTGCGTGCATGCGTTCATGTGCGTGTGTGTATGCCTGCGTGCGTGCGTTCATACGCGCGTGTGTGTGCCCGTGTGTGAGGAAGAGAACGTTGCGTGCAAGCATCGTGTTTATTTTACTTTCTAATGATTCATTATTTGTTTGCCTTTAATGTTCTTGTTATCAATGTAAAGCGCACTGAGCTCATGTGAGAAAGAGCGCTATATAAATTCACATTATTATTATTATTATTATTACGATAGTTTACACAGTTTACATCTTATATGAAGCTTTCTTCTGTGGGTGGGTTTTTTTCAGCAAGCAAAGGCTGTGAAATCCGAAACGCTATTTTCTTGGAACACGCCCACATGCACACACACACAGATTGAAGTTGCAGCACAACCCCTACCCTCAGTCTTTGTTTTAAACACCACAACACCATCATCCCCACCTGCCCCCTCCCCCAGTAAAATCATCATTTTCAGTCATGTCAGTGCTTAACAAAACCAACACAAATACAGTGGCACCTCCCTTATAAAACCTCCCATTATAAGACTCCCTCCCACATAAGACCTACTTCTCCAAGACATTGCCCTTCTTTGTGAGCATTAAAATTACCTCCCTTATAAGACCCCTCCTTTATAAGACCTCGTTTTGGATGTAAGATTTTTAAATTTTTTAAAAAGTCTTATAAGGGAGGTTCCACTGTAACGACAAAGCCCCTAGTAACAGACCCACCTGAGCCCGCAAGTCTGAAATGATGATGAACTTCTTGAGCACGTTCTTGGGCAGGATGTAGGTGTAGCCCGTCTCCTTGATGTCGTCGGACGACACGTAGATGTGGTTGGTGCGCAGGTGCAGGTTGGTGGCGGAGATGGCCCGCACGCGCCACTCCGTCTTGGAGGAGAAGGTCTGCGTCTCGTAGTTGGAGGTGGTGGAGGTGATGATCTCGTCCCCGTGCTTGTTGACCGTCACCGTGGTGGTGGCCGTCAGCTGGGACTGCTCCTTCGTCTGCTTCTCGATCTCCGCGATCTGCTGGCGCTGCGCTGAGGGCGCCGAGATCTCCATGCCCAGGATGATGTCGCGGACTGCTCAGACCACGTTCACGCTTGCGTCAGCGAGGCCACGTTCACGCTAAGGGGATGGGGGAAAAGAAGAAAGAAAAAAGGTAAGATTGCGTCAGCGAGGCCACGTTCACGCTAAGGAGATGAAAAAAAAGAAAAGAAAAAAGGTAAGATTCCTTCTTACCTTCAAATCGTCGGGCAGAGACCTCCATTTACTTTCCTTATCAATCAACAAACCATTAATGACTACAATACGCTTATTCTGAAGCTAAACTCGTTTGGGTGATTTTAAATTAGGAAGTATTTCAGTGCCAGTTTTTGTAATAAAACTAGTTCCTCTCTCCCAGGACCTGCAGGCTGGGAGTGCAGCCCGCGGGTCAAACGAGCAGAGCGAGCGCAAAGGGTTAAACTCTTCCCAGGCCAGTGTACAGGGGCTGTGCAGACCCCCTGTACTCACTTCTTGCTCTTACCTGCCATAGGGCTACAGCAGGTCAAACGAGCAGAGCGAGCGCAAAGGGTTAAACTCTTCCCAGGCCAATGTACAGGGGCTGTGCAGACCCCCTGTGCTCACTTCTTGCTCCTGTCTGCCATAGGGCTACAGCAGGTCAAACGAGCAGAGCGAGCGCAAAGGGTTAAACTCTTCCCAGGCCAGTGTACAGGGGCTAACCAGACCCCCTGTACTCACTTCTTGCTCTTACCTGCCATAGGGCTACAGCAGGTCAAACGAGCAGAGTGAGCGCAAAGGGTTAAACTCTTCCCAGGCCAGTGTACAGGGGCTAACCAGACCCCCTGTACTCACTTCTTGCTCTTACCTGCCATAGGGCTACAGCAGGTCAAACGAGCAGAGTGAGCGCAAAGGGTTAAACTCTTCCGAGGCCAGTGTAAAGGGGCTGTGCAGAACCCCTGTGCTCACTTCTTGCTCTTACCATAGGGCTACAGGTCAAACGAGCAGAGCGAGCGCAAAGGGTTAAACTCTTCCGAGGCCAGTGCACAGGGGCTGTCCAGACCCCCTGTGCTCACTTCTTGCTCCTGTCTGCCATAGGGCTACAGCAAGGTCTTCACCTCAGTCCTCAGGAGTTTTCTCATCCACTCTGTGGATGTTATTACATCACTTCATTCACACCAAGCAGTCCACTAAATTTGACATCAACCTCATCTTAAAAACACACACTTCTAAACCTAATACCAAGCAGCCTGCATTAACCCCTTCACTGCCAGCCCGGGTCTGTTTAGGGGGGGGGGATGTCACTGATGATGTCATAACTTTTTCTCTACGGTAATCATAGCAAGAATTTCTAAGAAAAAAGGCAGGAGAGTGGACCAGTACGGCAGAAAGACGGTGATGTCAGTGATGTCAGCAAAGGGAAAAAAGGAGAGTGGACCAGTCAGGCAGAGAGTCAGCAAAGGGAAACAGGCAGAGTCAAGGAGACCCACAGATAATTAGAGAAAGTTACAACAGGCATCAGAACACTCCAGAGTCCAATCCGCGGAGGAACAACACTCGCCATGACTCGGAGTCCACATTGAGTCGGACCCCACAAAACTCTAGTCCGTAGTCGGCATCATTGCGATCATTCGCTACCCGATTTCTCGCGGAAAAGTTCAAAGTTCTCACATCATCGTAGTCTCCCGCGATCATATCCTCTAAATCGACTCATTTAAAACCCAAATCACAATCACTGTCATCAAAACAAACTCTGAAACAGTGAAAGTAAGAGTCTAGAGAGCTCTAAACTCGAAAGAAAATACAAACATGGCCGCGATTTTTCGCTTCCGAAGGCGCAGTATGAAAACAAACCGTTTAAGAATACCATTTGAGAATAAGATCGCGCTGCCTCATGAAGTACAAACCGCGGCCGGCAGTGCCAAAACCGCGGCCAGAGGCTACCAAAACTGCGGAAATCCACGGATCGTTCTGATGCCTGTACAAACACAGAACCACCAGGTCTGGTCTGGGTCTGGGTCTGGGGGGGACCTGTTTGTTCGAAAGACCCCCCCCCCCCCCCCCCCCCGTATCCCCACATGTGTGCGTGCATGTGCGATGCGTGTGTACATGCCCTCACTTGTTCTTCTTGCCGTAGTCTGCCAGGATGAGGTCCTTCAGCTGGACCTCGATCTTCATCCACTCCTCGTCGGTCAGCGTGGGCCAGATGTGGTGGGCCTCCGTCACCGTCGTCTTGTCTGGCTTCAGCAGGATCTTCGTCTTGTCGTTGTTCACGTGCAGCGCGCGCAGGATCAGGATCAGGCGCGAGAACGCCTGCGAGGGGGAAAAAAAAGAATTGGCTGTCATATATTTTTGTTGAAAAACAACAAGAGGCAAAGCCTTCAACAGGCATCAGAATAGTCTGAAGTCCAATCCTCTGAAAACCATGGTAAAAGGGCCATCAAGGCCCCAGACTATAGAGGGACAACGCTGAAATCAGTTCTGAACACCACCAAAAAGGGTGAATATAGTGATAAATCACTTTAAAATGCTATTTCACACAAACAATAACACTGAATAAAAAGGCAAAACCTCTGACAAGAGAAGACAATCCTGTCAGAAATTCTTAATCCTCTGACAATTCTGATGCCTGCTTCAAGGCTCACTCGAACAGGAACATGTGGGACAACAACAGACAAAGATCGAGGGGGGTCATGGCTTCTGTATCTTCTGGTCAGTCATTTTTGGCTCACTCGGCACTGGCCAGTTGCTTCCCCTAACAACCGTTTCGGACGGGCCATTTGACTAGGTTCGAAAACCCATCACCACAAAAAAATTATGAAAAGTTATGGACTGATATTTTCAGATAAGGTTACTAACACCATGCACTAAACGATCGTAAAATATCAGATTCCATACCTTCGTCGTTTGTCTCCTATTGACGAAAACAGCTAACACATAGAAAGAAGGAAACTTTCACATTCTGATCTTTGACCCCCCTCTACAACCAAACCTGAATGCAAAGTCCTGAGTGTGTTAACACGAAGTGAGTCTAGAGTATGATAGTTGTTCAGTTGTGTGTCTGTGTGTGTGTGTGTGTTGCGTCCGTGGTCTAATCTCCAAACTTTAACGTTGGCATTTTCTCGGGAAATAGAAGGCATACATTGTTCAAACTTTGCACACATATAGATGTCTATGCAAGCTTTCAAACAATAATGATTTGAATAATTAAATACTTAAAACAACACTGTAAACAGATAACAAACAGATAACATTTTAGATTAGTGGGTTAGAGAGTATTCAACAGGCAACATGAGTTAAGAAACTCATCAACACTGAAAGCCTCGATAGCTCATTGGTAGAGTGTCTGTCTGTCATGCCAATGGTTCCGGGTCCGATTCTCGGCACGGGCACTTTTTTTAAAATTTTTTTAAAAAGTTGTATCCATTAACGAGCTTCATTTGTACTTTAAAATTATATTGGCAATCTTGTACTTTAGACACCCCCCTCAATCTTGGATTGTTGTTGTCCCACATGTTCCTGTTTGAGTGAGCCTTGAAGGCTTTGCCTCTTTGTTTTTCATCAAAAATTTATTACATTGATTAGTTTCAGACGATGTGCATCATTTTTTTTTCCTTTTCCCATATTCACTGTGTGTTTATTATCTTTGCAAGCGAAGAATAGACGAATTTCGTTAAAAAAGTTTTTTACCACAAAATCGGATTGTTCGTCATGAAAAAGTAGAACAAACACAAGGCGTTTAGTTTGTCCTACCAATGAGCGACTTAGTGGGATCTTTTGCCCACCAGGTGGCATAACGCTCGAGTGGGGCTAATCCTCTCTATATTCTTAGTTGGGGATAAAGAGAGAGAGATTCTCTCCAAAAGTAACAGGCTTTTTATTATTTTCTATGAACCCTTTCGCCGCCAGCCATTTTTCAGCCAATAACTTCCGCCAAAGTTACGCAGGTAAAGAAAAATTGCTGTCTGCAATACTGTGAATCTGCACAGGTAGAAGAGAGATATACAGAGATACAGACAGACAGACAGTGAGGTACATACAGTGTAGGAGGAGATGGTCTTGAGCCAGTCGTCGTACAGACTGAAGAGAGAGATACAGACAGACAGACAGACAGACAGACAGACAGTGGTGTACATACAGTGTAGGAGGAGATGGTCTTGAGCCAGTCGTCGTACAGACTGAAGAGAGAGATGCAGACAGACAGACAGACAGACAGACAGTGGTGTACATACAGTGTAGGAGGAGATGGTCTTGAGCCAGTCATCGTACAGATTGAAGAGAGAGATACAGACACACAGACAGACAGACAGTGGTGTACATACAGTGTAGGAGGAGATGGTCTTGAGCCAGTCGTCGTACAGACTGAAGAGAGAGATACAGACAGACAGACAGACAGACAGTGGTGTACATACAGTGTAGGAGGAGATGGTCTTGAGCCTGTCGTCGTACAGACTGAAGAGAGAGATACAGACAGACAGACAGACAGACAGAGAGGTACATACAGTGTAGGAGGAGATGGTCTTGAGCCAGTCGTCATACAGACTGGAGAGATAGACAGACAGACAGACAGACAGACAGACAGACAGAGAGGTACATACAGTGTAGGAGGAGATGGTCTTGAGCCAGTCATCGTACAGATTGAAGAGAGAGATACAGACAGACAGACAGACAGACAGTGGTGTACATACAGTGTAGGAGGAGATGGTCTTGAGCCAGTCGTCGTACAGACTGAAGAGAGAGATACAGACAGACAGACAGACAGACAGTGGTGTACATACAGTGTAGGAGGAGATGGTCTTGAGCCTGTCGTCGTACAGACTGAAGAGAGAGATACAGACAGACAGACAGACAGACAGAGAGGTACATACAGTGTAGGAGGAGATGGTCTTGAGCCAGTCGTCATACAGACTGGAGAGATAGACAGACAGACAGACAGACAGACAGACAGAGAGGTACATACAGTGTAGGAGGAGATGGTCTTGAGCCAGTCGTCGTACAGACTGAAGAGAGAGATACAAACAGACAGACAGACAGACAGACAGTGTTGTACATACAGTGTAGGAGGAGATGGTCTTGAGCCAGTCGTCGTACAGGTTGAAGAGAACCATCTGGGGTTCTGTGGCCTTCAGGATCAAGTCACCAAACTTCTCCACCTGAAACGACGACACAACAACATCAGTTCATCATCACTCAAATAAACAGCGGTTAACTGACGTGTGCGCTGTGCCTGTGCTTTCTTTCATTTGTGGTTCAACGAGTCCCCTTTCCTGTCTCACAGAGATGTGTCGGTTCATGCCTCTCCCACAAGCTCTGGGGTAAGTTGTACAATTTGCTCAATGAGCGACTTAGCTGGCTTTTGCCTGCCAGGTGGCATAACGCTTGAGTGGGGCTAATCCTCTCTATATTCTTAATTGGGGATAAAGAGAGAGAGAGAGAGATAGGGAGGAGTCTAACCCTCTCTCTCACAAGTCCAACTAAGAATATAGCGTGATAAGCCCCTAGTGGTTTGACTGCCCCCTGGTGGTCAAATAATCGCCATAAGTCGACCATTAGGGTATAGCTTTATATTTTGTCATCAACCCTTTCGCCGCCAGCCATTTTGGGGGGCTATTAACTCTTCTAGCACCATGGGCGAATACATTCACCCAAGACATCACTCTTCACTCCCACCAAATGCAAAGACATTCACTGCCAAGCACCCTGACATGTGTTTGTGTATTTTCAGGACTTATGTCAGTGATTTTTCTGTTAAAGTAACGCATGCGCAGTTGAAAAAATAGTTATTCCCCTCTAGCTTAAAGGTGAAGCGCTATATACATTTTCTTAAATAATAATAGTCGGTTGAGATGCAACGGACAACCAAGAACGTTGAAAAATACATGGCGCTAGAAGAATTAAACAATGCAATAAACTTACATGGGTAAAGAAAAGATTTTGTCTGAAATATTGGCGATTCCTGACTACATGTTTAAAAAACAAAGGCCTATCCGTAACTCCCCAAATCAAGAACAAAAAGAATTGGATAATTCAAGGTTTTTAATGACATGGGTGTTAAATCATTGTGGTGCAAAAATGCGATGTTGGCGGTGAAAGGGTTAAAAAAAACTACGCTGCATTGTGTCTTCAAGTGTGATGTCTAAATGCAAGAATGCAAAGCAGGTCTTCTTGTTGGTACAGTGGAACCTCCCTTATAAGACTCCCTCCCACATAAGACCTAGTTATCTGAGACATTGCCCTTCTTTGTCAGTATTAAAATTACCTCCCTTATAAGACCCCATTTTGGATGATTTTTGAAGGTCTTATAAGGGAGGTTCCACTGTATTGTCTTTTGTTCAATTGCGTGCCTTTTATTCTCCTGTATCGGGGCCCCAAGAGTGTCTGTAAAGATCTACAAAACTTAAAACCACTCCCTTTTTAATTTTCAAGTCCTGCACTGGCTCACAGTCAACAAGCGCTTGACCATCAATGTATCTAACTACCTGATCTGAAGTGGACCAACGTCCCAGACCCTGCAGGAGAGCCAGCGTCAGCAGGGCTCTCAGCCTCAACCCAGCACTGAAACCTTGAACAAACGCCCCCACCCCAGTCCCTCCATCCTCATCCCCAATTGTTTTTTTTACCCCAGTAGTTAGGGATCTGTTTGTTCTCTTTGTCATTTTTGGTTGGGGCTTGGGCATTGCCTTATGGAGTGACTAGGGTCGGCTAGTCCCCAGCTTGCTGGAGGGAAAGGTGAAAATCGGAAGCTCCCTGTAGTTGTCCACTTCCCAGCCCGGAACTAGGTTTTTATTTAGTTTGCTACACCTGATGTTTTCCCTATACTGAAGTTAAAACCCATGTAAATCTGATAGCGCAATATTATGTGTATCGTTTTTTTTAGAGCACTCTCTCTCTCTCTCTGTCTCTCTTCCGCTTCTGTTTCTATGGTCAGCCCCTAAAGTGTGCACAATTACTTCTGCAAGGGTGCCTCAGGGAAATTTCAAAAAGGGGCGGTCCTGGCAGAGTGCAGGAGCACACACACACATTTACTGCTCTTTTTGCACCCTTCTATACTAGTACAAGTGCTACATTCCTTCCAAATGCTTATATAGGCCCTTTTCATTGCAAAATGGTGTGTGTGTGTAAGAAAATCGTTGCTTCTCAAATTCTCATAATCTGGCGACGCCGGCTCTAAGCAATTTAAAAATCCTGCAATTGAGGACATCCTGCAAGAAGGAGCATCCATGCTTCTGTATAAAGAAGTTGGTCAGCACCACAGAAGAAGAAGAAGACGACGTACCTTGAGGCAGGCCTGGAAAGGCAGCTGCCGATCGCTGCCCTTGATGACGATGTTGATCGTCAAGAAAGCCCCCCCGCCCCATTTCTCATTCCCTATCCCCTTCTCAACTCGTGAACACCCTCCACCACTAAGACGTACCTTGAGGCAGGTCTTGAAAGGCAGCTGCCGATCGCTGCCCTTGATGACGATGTTGATCGTCAAGAAAGCCCCCCCGCCCCATTTCTCATTCCCTATCCCCTTCTCAACTCGTGAACACCCTCCACCACTAAGACGTACCTTGAGGCAGGTCTGGAAAGGCAGCTGCCGATCGCTGCCCTTGATGACGATGTTGATCGTCAAGAAAGCCCCCCTTTCTCATTCCCTACCCCCTTCTCAACTCGTAGATCATCCTCCACCCTCCAGCACCAAGACGTACCTTGAGGCAGGCCTGGAAAGGCAGCTGCAGTTCGCTGCCCTTGATGACGATGTTGGGGAAGTCGAGGAGATGCACCTCCAGGGGGTCCAGCATGCCCTTGCGCGTCACGATGATCTGCTTGGGCTGCTCCTCCACGGGCAGGGAGCGGATCAGGGCCGCCACTTCCTCCGCCGTCTTCCACTTGGCCAGCTGCACGGCACACCACACCACACCACACAATCACATGGGTGTAACTACACAAAACGAAAAAAACTGACAGGCTGGGGTCTAGGAGTAATGTAGGTATTAGGTATTAGGTATTTTATAGTCACAGACTGACAGAGGCGTCTCTGTGAAATTCGGGTAGCTCCCACCTGGAGAGCGCGTTGCAGCCAGAGGCGCGCCACCCAATTTTTTTAAATTTTAAATTCCGCATGCCATTTTTGTGTGACCGATGAGGGGGGTAAATTTTGACCAAATGACAACTTTTTCGTTGCCACTGGGTTTAACGTGTGCTAAGTGCATGAGCACACGGGACCTCGGTTTATCGTCTCATTCGGAAGAGACTCCACGTTCAGACCGCAAGGCCTAGTGCAAAGTGAGAGGGAAAATCCCCTGTACCCAGGTTCAAACTCGGGTTTCGAACTGTCCCCCTGCAGCTGAAGAACAAAATGGATTTACGAAGGTGTTTTAGTTTGCTTTTTTCCACAATTTATACAAACGCTTATTTTTTGAAGCGCTTGGAAAAATACAGTAAACACACAATGATCTTGTTTGACAAATTTGAAAAAAAGGAAATTCCTTTTCTGATAAAATTCAAAAACAAGAAATCCTTGTATACCAAGAAAAGCTGCACCCATGCAATCTTCCAGAAGGTGGGGGAACCATTTTTATGAAATAATGTTTTTATGAGAAAAAAAAGAAAAGAAAAATCTGCGAGTTTAACAGTCCCTGAAAGATTTACCCCTTCAGGACATCACTGCCTCAGGCAAACATCATCACTGGCCTGGGGGTGCCTAGAAGAAGAAAAAATGACAAATAAGAAACACAATGTCAGTGATTCATTTTCGACAACACTACTGGTTGATCCAAGTTTATTTTCCGCCTTAAAATCGGGCTTACATGCATTGTAATCGGAATCATTACCCGGTAGTCTCCTTATTATACAGTGGAACCTCCCTTATAAGACCCCCTCCCACATAAGACCTACTTCTCTGAGACATTGCCCTTGTTTGTAAGTATTAAAATTACCTCCCTTATAAGACCCCTCCCTTATAGGACCTCATTTTGGGTGATTTTCGAAGCTCTTATAATGGAGGTTCTACTGTATTGGGGCATTTTCTGAGGTTTGTGTAGAGCTGAATTGGTTTTTTCCTTTTAAGCATTTTCAACATTAAAAATTGAAATAGAAGTGCCAAATATAATTTGTGGAAGAGTGATGAAGAGAAATAACTCGAAAAAACGTGGTTTGGATTGAAAAGAAAAAGAAAAAGAAAAAAAAAAGATTTAGAAAAAGTTTTAGACTCAGAAATCGCTGTTCCCAAGAATACTCGGAATTAGGCCCTGAAGAGTGTTCCCCTGTTTCTGAGAATACTGGGAATTAGGCCCCGAAGAGAGAGCGATCCCCTGTTTCCAAGTATACTGGGAATTGGTCCTGGGCGAGCTAAGGCCCCGACACGCCCCGTGCCGCACTACTGACCTGCCCCAAGCGCTTCTGTCCAGCCCAGACGGAGGTGTGGATGATCTTGAGGAAGAGCTGCCCCGTGCGGGGGTTGAAGATGAAGATGGCCCCGTTGATGGGCTTGGTCGTCAGGTTGCCCTCAAACGTCTGCAACGGCACAGCAACAAATACAGGGTGACTCAAAGAATTAAACAATGCAACCCACAAACTTGGTGATAAAAAGTTTAATAATCCAGCTATTGTTTAGATTTTTCGGGTGTTTAAAGAAGATTCAATGCATGAAAAATTACAACAATTCGCTTTTCCTAGATCTGTTTGCGTGCTCCAGAAATTAACAGTTTCCATCGCACCCCATTTTTAGAAGGCGCCTTTTTTTTCTTTCTTGGAGGTCCAAAAATCGCTTTCGCAATTTCAATGTCATCGTTTGCAATTTCAATTTCTACGTGTATCCGGACAAAATTCTTAGTCATACGCGGGCTCAAAATGTTGGGATATGTTGTACAGTCTTGCATGCTAATTTTTAAGGCAAAACAGTCATTTTTTGAGAAACAGACCGTTTTCAGACAACAGCCATTTTATGCAAGTGTTTTTACCCCTCAAAAGGGGACTTGTCTAAAATGGGTTACTGCAGGAACACACACACAACATTGACAACTACATCCACCCACATTCCCTCCTATCCCACCCTGACCCGTCATCACGCACACGCACCAACCCTACAAATCATCACCCACACAGTAGACGTTCGTGTCATCCACGAACCAGATTATCTGGTTGGTTGGAGACGAGCTTTCCGTAAGTTCCGAGAATTCAGTTAGGGACAGACACATAGCCAGCAAGACAGACAGACAGACAGACAGCCAACCACATAGACAGATACACACCCAAAACACCCCACACAGCCACCGTGTGGATGGTGACCCTGTACATGTTCGTGTCATCGACGAACCAGATGATCTGGTTGGAGAACAGCTCCCCATAGTTCTGAGAATTCAGCATAGAGACACAGACACACACAACTCATCACACAGACCGTGTGGATGGTGACCCTGTACACGTTCGTGTCGTACACGAACCAGATGATCACGTTGGAGAAGAGTTCTGAGTTCCCTGTAGATCTGAGAATTCAAGCATAGATACTACACACAACTCATCACACACACACCTTGTGGATGGTGACCCTGTACACGTTTAGTGTCGTCCACGAACCAGATGATCTCGTTGGAGAAGAGTTCCCAGTAGTTCTGAGAATTCAGCACAGGGACAGACACACACAACTCATCACACACACAACTCATCACACACACACACACAGACCTTGTGGATGGTGACCCTGTAAACGTTGGTATCGCCAACGAACCAGATGATCTGGTTGGATAAGAGTTCCCAGTAGTTCTGTGAGCTCAGTATAGGGACACACACACACACACAACTCATCACACACACACACACACAACTCATCACACACACACACAGACCTTGTGGATGGTGACCCTGCACACGTTGGTAACGTCCACGAACCAGATGATGTGGTTGGAGAAGAGTTCCGAGTTCCCTGTAGTTCTGAGAACTCAGTATAGGGACACACACACACAGATACACACAACTCATCACACACACACACAACTCATTACACACACACACAGCTTGTGGATGGTGACCCTGTACATGTTCGCATCGTCTACGAACCAGATGATCTGGTTGGAGAAGAGTTCCGAGTTCCCTGTAGATCTGAGAATTCAGCATGGGGACACACACACACACACACACACACACACACAGACCTTGTGGATGGTGACCCTGTACACGTTCGCATCGTCTACGAACCACTGGTTGGAGAAGAGTTCCGAGTTCCCTGTAGATCTGAGAATTCAGCATAGGGACACAGACACACAGAAAACACCCCACCCACCCACCTTGTGGATGGTGACCCTGTACACGTTCGTGTCGTCCACGAACCAGATGATCTGGTTGGAGAAGAGCTCCCCGTAGTTCTGAGAGCTGAGGTAAGGCTCAGTGGGCTCTGAGGAGTACAGCTGCAAGCCTTTGCGGATGCGCTCGCGCAGCACGTACAGCGCGGGGTTGGCCTTCATGACCTTGGCCATCGACTGCTGGATCAGGGGCTTGGATCCGGGGAACCAGTTCCCGTAGGCGCTGGAAACAGAGCATTCAAGACGGTCGCATTCAAAACCTGTTTCATATCAGGGCTTCCAATCGTCCAACAAAACAAGGGGTCCCAGGGACTCCTTCATTTACAGTATAGAGGGTCCTAGAGGCGGGATAGAGGGTCCCAGTGACATTGCGAATGCTAAAAATAATTTTTTCTAGTGCATCCCTGGGACCCCCTGCACATTCTTTTAGAGGGTCCTGTAGAATTTTAGTGCTTCATAGACCCCCAAATGGGGGTCCCTGGGAGCCCTGCATATCCATTCAATTACTTCTTCAACTATTCAGTCAACAGTTCCCGTAGGCGCTGGAAACAGAACATTCAAGATGGTGGCATTCAAAGCCTGTTTCTTTGAAATTACGTAGAACATTTTTTTTAAAGGCAGGAGACTGGGCCAATAAGTCAGTAGATGATAGAAAGGGAAAAGGCAGAGTCAAAGAGAGTGGCAGATCAAAGGAAGTTACAAGCACAGAAGTTCCAGACGGTGAGGGAACTACTGTTACGAAAGACACCCCAGACCTGCCTACTTGGAATTTTCCCAATCAGTAGCCCAGCCATCAATTTTCAGTAGCATGGCAAATTTTTCCGTAGCATCCACAAACAACGGCAATCGATTTGTTCTCTTCCTGAGCCGAAACGCACTGCTTAATATGTTTCGCCGATTGAACGTGTTGACGGCAATCGTCTCTACCGCCATGATTCACAGAGAAGTCCGCATGGCAGAGGTTACACTGCAGCGAGCATGGTTCGCACCGAGTCAACTTCTGACGATGCAAGGCCACTCCTCCGTGTAAGCTATTTTAAAAACTTGTGCGGCAGGCCGATGTTTTTTCTTAGAACAAGATGGTGTGCCAGATGATTTTCGTTTTCTGGTTTGCATTCGTTTTTCTTCGTTTGAAACATCTCCTGAATCGCTACTGCTGCTGGAGTCCGCCATTTTTTTCTGAGAAAATAATAAGAACGCATGCGCAGTCACTTTGATAAAAACGGAAGTGACTAGGTTATCGCGCGTGACACAGCGTCAGATCTTAGAAACCGACAAAACCGGGAACGACATAAGCAAAAATAAAATGCGGCGGCAATTTGTTTTTTCCGTAGCAACGTTAAGGTTGCCGTAGCTCCATAGCAAAGCTTTATTTTTCGTAGCTGCTACGGCCAAATCGTAGCAGTAGGCAGGTCTGACACCCCCGGGGAAAGACTCGTGGAGGGGGCGGGGTCAGTCAGTCTCAACCACTTTGGTCGATCCGGCAGTATTTCAGCAAGTTCCTGCTGTGGACCGGTCAAGACGTGGCTTATTAGCCATGCTAAGACCCGCCTGCCCGGACGTTGTCGAAATTGAGTCCAAAAAATCTTCATCCGCCACGGATAAAGTTGTCTACCATTTTTTATATATAAAAAAAACAACTAGCCCTCAGGAGGCTCACTGAAGTCATTACAAGCTTACCACACTGAAGTCATTACAAGCTTACCACACTGAAGTCATTACAAGCTTACCACACTGAAGTCATTACAAGCTTACCACACTGAAGTCATTACAAGCTTACCACACTGAAGTCATTACAAGCTTACCACACTGAAGTCATTACAAGCTTACCACACTGAAGTCATTACAAGCTTACCACACTGAAGTCATTACAAGCTTACCACACTGAAGTCATTACAAGCTTACCACACTGGAGTCATTACAAGCTTACCACACTGAAGTCATTACAAGCTTACCACACTGAAGTCATTACAAGCTTACCACACTGAAGTCATTACAAGCTTACCACACTGGAGTCATTACAAGCTTACCACACTGGAGTCATTACAAGCTTACCACACTGAAGTCATTACAAGCTTACCACACTGAAGTCATTACAAGCTTACCACACTGGAGTCATTACAAGCTTACCACACTGAAGTCATTACAAGCTTACCACACTGAAGTCATTACAAGCTTACCACACTGGAGTCATTACAAGCTTACCACACTGAAGTCATTACAAGCTTACCACACTGAAGTCATTACAAGCTTACCACACTGGAGTCATTACAAGCTTACCACACTGAAGTCATTACAAGCTTACCACACTGAAGTCATTACAAGCTTACCACACTGAAGTCATTACAAGCTTACCACACTGAAGTCATTACAAGCTTACCACACTGAAGTCATTACAAGCTTACCACACTGGAGTCATTACAAGCTTACCACACTGAAGTCATTACAAGCTTACCACACTGAAGTCATTACAAGCTTACCACACTGGAGTCATTACAAGCTTACCACACTGAAGTCATTACAAGCTTACCACACTGAAGTCATTACAAGCTTACCACACTGAAGTCATTACAAGCTTACCACACTGGAGTCATTACAAGCTTACCACACTGAAGTCATTACAAGCTTACCACACTGAAGTCATTACAAGCTTACCACACTGGAGTCATTACAAGCTTACCACACTGAAGTCATTACAAGCTTACCACACTGGAGTCATTACAAGCTTACCACACTGGAGTCATTACAAGCTTACCACACTGGAGTCATTACAAGCTTACCACACTGAAGTCATTACAAGCTTACCACACTGAAGTCATTACAAGCTTACCACACTGAAGTCATTACAAGCTTACCACACTGAAGTCATTACAAGCTTACCACACTGAAGTCATTACAAGCTTACCACACTGGAGTCATTACAAGCTTACCACACTGGAGTCATTACAAGCTTACCACACTGAAGTCATTACAAGCTTACCACACTGAAGTCATTACAAGCTTACCACACTGGAGTCATTACAAGCTTACCACACTGGAGTCATTACAAGCTTACCACACTGAAGTCATTACAAGCTTACCACACTGGAGTCATTACAAGCTTACCACACTGAAGTCATTACAAGCTTACCACACTGGAGTCATTACAAGCTTACCACACTGGAGTCATTACAAGCTTACCACACTGGAGTCATTACAAGCTTACCACACTGAAGTCATTACAAGCTTACCACACTGGAGTCATTACAAGCTTACCACACTGGAGTCATTACAAGCTTACCACACTGGAGTCATTACAAGCTTACCACACTGGAGTCATTACAAGCTTACCACACTGGAGTCATTACAAGCTTACCACACTGGAGTCATTACAAGCTTACCACACTGAAGTCATTACAAGCTTACCACACTGAAGTCATTACAAGCTTACCACACTGGAGTCATTACAAGCTTACCACACTGGAGTCATTACAAGCTTACCACACTGGAGTCATTACAAGCTTACCACACTGGAGTCATTACAAGCTTACCACACTGGAGTCATTACAAGCTTACCACACTGAAGTCATTACAAGCTTACCACACTGAAGTCATTACAAGCTTACCACACTGAAGTCATTACAAGCTTACCACACTGGAGTCATTACAAGCTTACCACACTGGAGTCATTACAAGCTTACCACACTGGAGTCATTACAAGCTTACCACACTGGAGTCATTACAAGCTTACCACACTGGAGTCATTACAAGCTTACCACACTGGAGTCATTACAAGCTTACCAGTTTATCAATTTTTTTGTATTCGTATGAAAAGGCGGTCTTCCATTTCTTCATCTTCTCCTTTGCCTTCGGCATCATGGAGAGGTTACTTCAATGGCGGCGTGAGACAGGCCTAAAGACCGCCAAACAAAGGATTGCAGGAGGAAGTAGCCCCCGCTTCCGACATGCGCAGTACGAACTCTGCTCCGCGAAGCTTCCTGAAACCCAGTTTCGGTTTTCGGGTTTCATAACACTCGTTTCTGAGGTCATCTAAGCTGGAAATTTCGAAATCCAGGAGTTTCACAAGAATTCCGGGAAGACCGGGAGGGTTGGCAGGTATGCAGTGATGTATCCATCACATCTATCTTCAATAAAACCCTATGTTTAGAGGCTCTGACCTGTGCAGGTTGTAGGCGAGGTCGATGGCGATCAGCACCCCAGTGGGGGAGGGGTAGATGCTCATGTTGTCCGTGGTGTAGTCCAGGAACTTGGCGCGGGCGTAGCGCTCTATGTCGTGCGAGTCGTAGTCACCCCACCTCAGCTGCACATCGATCCAGTACTTCTGGGCCGTGGCCCCGTCCATAGTGTCCCTGCAAGGTAGTAATAAATATAAAGTAAATGGGGAAAAAAACCACTTAAGCAATTACTATCAGTTATTATGACTTTGCTGTGGGATATTGCTTTTATCCTATTTCGAGAGACCTGTTTAAACATCAAGGTCTCGAGAAATAGTGAAAACTGAAAACCAAACACATACGTACCTTACCCATTATGGCTGTATGGCCTGGGATCACAGAAGTATTAAGTATTAGTATTGTTAGGTATTAACCCTTTCGCCGCCAGCCATTTTTCAACCAAAAAATATCCTTAAATTTAGCTAGGTAAAGAAAAACAATTATCTGCAGTATTGGGAATTCCTTAGTGACGTGTATAACATTAGGCCTATCCTTACCTCCCAAAATTAGCAAAATAGGGTCTTCGGATAACAGGCTCTAATTTGATGCCTTTTGGTGACATGGGTGTAAAACCATTGTGGTGCATAAATGCGACATTGGCGATGAAAGGGTTATGTAGTAGGTACTTTAGTCACAGAGGCATCTCTGTGAAATTTGGGTTGCTCGCCAGAGGCGCGCCACCCACTTTTTTTTTAATTGTATGCGATTTTTGTGTGACTGATGAGGAAGGAGAAGAAGAAGGAGGACCTACTTGGAGTCTGCCAGCAGGGAGGGCCTGGAGGCGTTCCACTTGTACGCGGCAAAGAGCAGGACGTCGGCGCAGGAGCTGTTCATCTTGTAGGACTTGCGGGGGTGGATGGTCTCCTTCTGCACCGTCTCTATCTCCAGGGCGTCCAGCTCCTGGTCAAACACCTGGACAACGCACACAGCACACCGTCAGAATAGTCGGAAGTCCAACCCTCTAAAAAACGTGGTAAAACTAAAAGGGCCATCAATGCCCTAGACTATAGAGGGACAACGCTGAAATCAGTTTCCAACACCACCAAAAAGGCTTAATATAGTGAAAAAACACTTTAAAATGCTATTTCACACAAAGGATAACACTGAATAAAAAGGCAAACCCTCTGACAAGAGAAGACAATCCTCTGTCAGGAATTCTTAAGCCTCTGATCCTCTGACAATTCTGATGCCTGACAGCACACCGTCAGAACTTGTATTGTTGCTGTCAAAGGCAACGCACACAACACACAGTCAGAACTTGTGTTGTTGCTGTCAAAGGCAACGCACACAACACACAGTCAGAACTTGTGTTGTTGCTGTCAAAGGCAACGCACACAACACAGTCAGAACTTGTATTGTTGCTGTCAAAGGCAACGCACACAACACACAGTCAGAACTTGTGTTGTTGCTGTCAAAGGCAACGCACACAACACACCGTCAGAACTTGTGTTGTTGCTGTCAAAGGCAACGCACACAACACACAGTCAGAACTTGTGTTGTTGCTGTCAAAGGCAACGCACACAACACAGTCAGAACTTGTGTTGTTGCTGTCAAAGGCAACGCACACAACACAGTCAGAACTTGTGTTGTTGCTGTCAAAGGCAACGCACACAAGCCAATAAAAGTCCAGCAAAATTTTGGCATGGAGTTTATTTGAAAGTAAACGACTTGGCATTTACATCTATCTCTGGACATTTTTGTAATATTTCACTGCTGCTGTGACTGACCTGGCAGAGGTCCATGACCACGCTCTCGTGGATCTTCTGCCACAGATGGGCGCGGAAGATCTGGATGAGGGAGATCTTCAGCGTGGGGATCTTGCCGTGCATGAAGATCCCAGTCAGGTCCAGCTGCACTTGGAATCCCACGTACACCTGCAACATCCACGATCACTGAGTGGTCATTTCTCTACCAGGAAACCCATATGTACCATAGTTTTTGGACTATAAGGCACACACCCCAAATGTTACCCACATTTCAGATTTTGTTACTATATTTTCTTACTATTTCATCAGTCACATTATAAGGCACAGGGGTCTGAGTCTTGGAAAAATGTATCGTCTTATAGTCTGAAAAATACGGTAATAATAATAATTTTATTTCATATAGCGCTAAAATCCATATAGTATGCTCGATGCGCTTTATCAAAGCAACATTGGAAGATGAAAAACATGCTTTAACCCTTTCACCGCCAGCCATATTTCAGCCATAAATGTCCATTAATTTTACCTAGGTAGAGAACAAAATCCATCTCCAGTATTGGGGATTTTTCTGTGACCAATTTTATAAAATAAGGTCTATCCTTACTTCCCAAAACTAAGACAACAGGGTCTTTGGATAATAGACCCCGATTTCATGCCTTTTAGTAACATAGGTGTTAAAGCACTGTGGTGCTAAAATGCGACTTTGGCGGTGAAAGGGTTAAAATCAGCAAGAAAGTCATACTACCAACATTCCAATGCAAAGAAATAAAGTAACAAAAATAACATGATTCTCACTCACAAAGACATCCACCCTCATTCACCAGCACTGTCACTCTCTGACAACACCTCACCCTCGCAGAAACTAATGAAAATGTCAACAAGCAGCAGGAAGGAATGCACCAATACATGCATACACATGGCCCACTCTCTCTCTCATTATACAGGATCCCTGATACAATTATATCAGCGACACTTTTCGTAACATGAATAAAAACATTCTGGCCACAACAAAATCTAACAATATGTAAGCCTAAAAAAAAGAAAAATACTAAATTTGTATACTAGTTGATTATATTATAACACTAAACACACACACACACTCACACACACTAAGAGAGAGGCTACAAGTATATATCTTTCCTCCCGCCAAACATCAATCAAGGTACTTTCTGAAGAGGTATGCTTTCAGTCGGGATTTGAAGGTTTGGAGACAACTATCAGACAGGCCTCCCAATCGTCCCACAAAACAAGGGGTCCCAGGGACTCCTTCACTTACATTATAGAGGGTCCTAGAGGCGGGACAGAGGGTCCCAGTGGCATAGTGAATGCTAAAATGAATTTTTCTAGTGCATCCCTGGAACCCCCTGTACATTCTTTTAGAGGGTCCTGTAGAATTTTAGTGCTTCATAGACCCCCAAATGGGGGTCCCTGATCAGACAACAGTCAATGAACACCTCAATGCTTGACACTGTCTACATCGTTGCTGATTCGCGACTTCATCATCACAGCACAAAAAGAATGGAAGCTTATTCTCAGCTGTAATTTCTTCGCAATAGTTTATGCTCTTGCACCATCCAGATTACCGCATTTCACAGACTATAAGGCGATACTTTTTCCCTAGACTGAGACCCCTGCACCTTATGACAGGACTAATAATACAGTAAGAAAATAGAATAACAAAATCCAAATTTTGTGTAAAATTTGAGGGTTGCGCCAAAGTCCTTTGGAGAAAGAGCTTTCTCCTTCTCTGCTCCAACTCAGTGGAATTCTCTTCCTAAACCTGTCCGCGAAATCCCATCAGCGTCTTCTTTCAAAAGAGCATTGAAAACTCACCTCTTCCGGTTGTATTTTCCCAACTAAAAGTCTATGCCACGCCCTTCTGACTTATCTCTCTCTGTCCCTGGCTCTCTCTCTCTCTCTCTCTCTCTCTCTTTTTCTCTCTCTCTCTCTCTCTGTGTTTCTGTCACACTCACACACTCTCTGTGTTTCTGTCACATTCACACACTCTCTGTGTTTGTCTCTCTCTGTCTCTCTCCTCTCTCTTTGTGTCTGTCTCTTACGTTTTTCTTTTTCATCCCCTTTTCTCACCCCCCCCCCCCCCCCCTTCTGCCGTTGACTTGCCCGTGTTTTGGTCTTGCGGTCAATCAACAGCGTCCATTTCTGTGTGTGTGTGCGCGCGCGCGCGTGCGCGCGCGTGCGCGCGCGCGTGTGTGCGTGTGTGAGTGTGGGTAGGTGCGTGGTGTGCGTGTGTGCCTGTGGGTGTGGATGTTGGCGTGTAAGTGTACTGTATGTATTGTTGTTTCTGTGCAGTCATATTTTAAAAGTTGTATATTTCCCATAGTTTTCGTGTGACGTGCTGTTTTATATTGTCTTAATTGATAAATCTTTTTAGTCAATTTGTGATTTTATGTATGATACTTTAATATGATGCTGTTAACTATATGTTTTGTTTTGTTTTTTGTTTTTAGATTTTAAAAATGATTTGTAATGCATTTATATTGTTGTAAAGCGCGATGAGCCCATTGTGGGGTATCGCGCTATATAAGTATCCCCTATTATATTATTAATCGGATGCGCCTTAAAAGTCCGTAAAATTCTCCAAACTTGAGAATAAAGCTCTTGAAGCAATAACAAAATCTTCAAGAAAATTTTATTGAAATCTGTTATCATTATTCTGTGTTCCCAGGCCATATGGCCATAATGGATAAGGAAACCTGTTCAACTGCTTGAACAAAGTTACAGCTACACAAGACAGACTACAAAGAATCGGACAATATTGACACAGTAGTCAAGACGTTTCAAAATGTCTGGAAATACAAAGAAGCTTTACAAATGACTGACGTTGGCTCTGTTGATGGTGGGGGACCACCAAAGAGTGAACCGCCGGTTGGGGATCTGGTTCAACCCGGAGCGCTGGGCGTTGGTCAGCTTCTTGTACTTCATCGACTCCTCAAAGCCACTGGCACGCTCCCTGCACACAAATACAGAGAGATAAAGATATAGAAACATAAATATAAAAGATAAGATAGCTATATGGCTAACTACTAAAACAAGCCATGCCATGTTTCACTGGTTCAGCTTCTTGCACTTCATCGACTCCTCAAAGCCACTGGCACACTCCCTGACCTTCATGACCTCTATAACCAGCAAAAAGCATCTTTTCAAATTCTCATAAACGCCAGCTCCAAGCAATACAAAAATCCTGAACTTCAGGACATCCTGGACAAAAAAATCCTGAGCTTTCGCAGCTACTTCTTGCACTCAGCTTTTTCAAGTCACTTCTCGTTGAAACGGCAGCTGCTAGGCATTTTCAACTTCTTTTCTATTTGATGACGATTTTTTGATTTTTTAGGCTTCAATGACTTTTTCACAAACCGTTTCACCATTTTCACAGACCAAAGGCAACTTCCAAAGAGTAGACTCGAAAATGGCATTCCCGTTTCTCAACGACTTTCAAAGACCCCTGTGTTTTTTGCCTCACCAGAACAGCCCCTCCCAGGTGGGGAAGTAGGTCCCCTTGAAGAGGGTGTGCTCCAGGATGCCCTCCACGCCGCCCAGGGCCTGGATCATGTCCGTGCGGTAGTTGTTCAGGTTCCACAGCTTGCCGTCGTGGCGCTGGTGGGTCCACCAGAACGGGTTCTGCTTCAGCACCTGGGGACAAAACAAAGCCGCGCATCGGTGAAACATCACAACACTGCAGCAACTCATGCGTAGTTCCAGACATGCCTACTCCCAAATTTGCTTTTCAGTAAACACTCACTCAAAATCAGTAAGAGAGCATGATTGGTTGAAAAGCTCTCTCGGAAAACTTCGGGGCTGACTTTCGTAAGCTTTCAGTATTGCTTTCCCGCCTCTCTCTCTCTCTCTCTCTATCTCTCGCAGACGCTAAACCACCAGCCGGCATCGCAATTATTTGTTGTTGATGTTTTTATTTTTCCCGTAACATGCGCCTGTTTTCCGTACTTTCGGAACACACTGCTAAAATCAATACATTTCCGTAACAAATATGGATAACCCGTGACGGTAGGCATGTCTGGTAGTTCTTGCACACAGACATACACACACAGACCCACACACATTTCATCAAACACAGACAGAAAAACACATTCTCACCGAAACGCACACACCCACTTACACAAACATACACTTGCACAAACACATGCGCACGCACACAAGCACACACAAACACACGCGCACACTCACTCACAGACATATACTCGCACACACTCACTCAATAACTTATGCAGACGTGTATTAGGCCTATTATAAGTAGTAATAGTAGTAGTAGTAGTAGTAATAGTAGTAGTAGTAGTCACAGCAGTTGTTGCTGATTGCTATGTGTATGTTTACCGGCCAAACGAAGTCTGACCGGTATTGTTTTGTCTGCTCATGTTATTGGATTTTTGTTTTATGTTTTTATTCCATTTCAATTGTGCGTAGCCTACATAGTAGGATGGGCGCTATATAAATTTTCCTCATTATTATTATTATTACCCCCTACACAAGTCTTGAGTAGTCTGGATAGCTGAAATGAGTAGTTTTGGTGCAAAATGTGTAGCTTTATTCATTAAACCATCAAACAATGTTCACTGAAAAATGAGCATTATTTTCAATTTTGAAGAGTAGTAAAATACTACTGGAAAAGAGTAGAGTAAACAGGTCTGCGAAGTTATGGCTAAAGCAGATATTTATCATTGACCACGATCTGACCTGGTACTGCTTGAAGTCTGTGCGCACCCTCCAGCCCTTGTCGTAGGCCAGGGTGTGCCTGTCCTTCTGGAACAGGGTGTTGATGCGGGGGATGCCCCGGTCCCAGCTGTCCTCCAGATCCTCCAGCGTCAGGCGTCTGCTCGCACACAACACGGGGGTCACAGCTTCACACAGGGTTTCCAGTTTGTTGGTCAGACATTGTCAATCCAATTTCATTTCAAAGTACAGTGGAACCTCCCTTATAAGACCTCCCATCATAAGACTCCCTCCCATATAAGACCTACTTCTCTGACTCTGAGACATTGCCCTTCTTTGTAAGTATTAAAATCACCTCCCTTACAAGACCCCTCCCTTATAAGACCTCATTTTGCATGGCTTTTGAAGGTCTTAAGGGAGGTTCCACTGTACCGTATTTTGGGGATCATTAGGCGCTGCTGTGAATAAGGCGAATAGGGTAATTTTCAAGAAAAATCTGAAAAAATTAAAGCAAAAGGCGCCCTCGTTTACAACGCAAAAACGCCCTCGCAAACGAAAGTCAAACCTTGAAGCCCGTACGCGTCCTGTAAATGCTTACCGACCGCCATTACTGCTGTCATAAACGAGAGTTGGTTCACCTTTCAAATAATCGAACTTCCGTTTGTGCTGCTTCCTGTTGATGTGTTTGGACAATTCTTCCTCAAAACTGATAGAATTATGGCATTTTAAGCTCTACAACGATGCTTTTCACATCCAATGAAGGGTTATGGCATCTGTTGGACGATAATAAGGATTTTGAAGCATTTTAACGCGAGTATTCGTCGTATCGGCGACTCGTGACCACTTTCGATGTTGTGACTCACAGTAGACTGTACTGAACACGGCAATCGTTGCCTCCTTCTCATGATTTTGTTCACTAATAGGGCGCCCTCGTTTATTAGACGCATAGGTCGAAATTGGAGAAAAAAAATATCGCCTTATAACCCGAAAATGATGGTAGTGAACAACAAGAAAAGGCATGTTGGACAACAAGTTTGATATAAAACAAAACCAAACAAACAAAAACAGTCTTTCAGGCATTTGGAAGTAATAATGTCGTATTCTGCCCACATTCTCTGCAAGTCCATAACAAAACCATGTACACAATAAATCCTCCAAAGAATTAAACCTATTTTCTGATCACATCATCGCTGACCTGTTCTGACCTTCGGCCTCCTAGTTTTTGAGGGCGTACTGTGTCCACACTCTCTGGGAGTCGATGAACTCACTCTCCCTGGGCAGGACCATTATGTATATATGTACAATATACAGACCTGCCAACCCTGAGTTTTCAGTTGGAGTATTTTTTTCACGGAAAGTGGTGTATTCTTGGAAAAAGTGGTGTACTCTAAGGACAACTCTATATCCAATATACAAGTATATTACATGATCTTGATGCATTTTCCTGTTGCAGGCAGTGCCGCTCAATGTCAAACTTTCCAGAACAATGGAGAAGTCAACTTGACATTAGCTGCAATACAATGTGCGTAAGTCTTTCCTTGCGTTGACTCTCGAATTCCAGGGACAGTTAAATATCTCTTAAGAAATCTTTGTGATCTTGCTGGTGGCTTCTTTGTTTTGCCTACGTCAGGAGGCTCGTCGCTTTTGCGTTTTCGACATTTTCAGAAATTCTCTTCACTTCGGTGGGTGTTGATAAACCAACTTGGCGCGCATCACAAACCTTCTAGCGCCATGAGATTTGGCCAAGCGAGATTCGTTTGCAAGTCGCGGTTGCACTCCAACACTTCGCAGTTATGCTAAATGAAACGGTAACATGATAGAATAGATTCGCCGATTTCGAACGAACAATTGTTTCAGGGATCAAACTGCTTTCACTACAATTTTTTTATGTCATATTTTTTATTCACCCGACGTACTGGTCGTATTTTGGGTAAATTGGCGTACAAAATACGCCAATCGTACGGGTTGGCAGGTCTGAACATAGCAGAAATCTTTACAAATCCTTGTTGATCTCACACTGACCTGTTCTGGGCGTTGGCCTCCTGGCGTTTCAAGGCGTATTCGGCCCAGACCCTCTGGGAGTCGATGAACTCGCTCTCCCAGGGCAGGATGTAGCGGTACAGGTTGGGGATGAGCTGGTCCTCGTCGTGGCTCATGCCGGAGCGGAAGTGGGTGATTCCCACGTCCGTCTGCTTGGACCAGCGCAGATCCGACTGGGGGATCAGGACGTGGCCCATGGACAGCATGCCCAGACCGCCCAGCTCCTGGAGCACGGAAGGTCAAGGTCAACACGGAAATAAACAGCGCACAGCCGACACATTTCGATCTTGGAGGAGTTCAAAGGAGAAAAGTTATTTGGAAGATTTTTTTTATTTTTTAAGGCAGGAGAATGGGCCAATAAGTCGGAAAGATAGTAGATGACAGTAAGCAAAGGAAAAGAGGCAGAGAAACAGATTAGAGGAAGTTACAAGCACAGAAATTCCAGACGGTGGGGGAACTATTTTTTACAAAAGACCCCCACGGTATCCCCACGGGAGACTCCACAACTACAAACCGAGCAAAGCACCAAAGAGGGTGGACCTACTTTAGGGGTGTAGAAGACGACCGGGGGGAAGCGGGAGGGCATTTTGGAGTTGAGGCCGATCTTGATGCGGGTCTGGATCTTGTTCTCGCACTTGACCAGCAGGTCCAGCAGCTCCTGGGTGTTGACCACCGACTCCCGGAAGTAGGTCATCAGCCCGATCAGAGCCGTGTTCCACTTGTTCACAATCTGCCACAAACGCATCACACAAAGAACATAAAGTAAAAGTCCCCATGTCTATTCGTTAAAGGGTCAGAGAAGGTTTTCCTCTTTTTTTTTCTCGCTTCTCTATTCTGTTCCTTCAATGGTCAACCTATGGCGATATTTGTCAGGCCAGAGGGCAGTCAATGCACTAGGGGCTTATCACGCGATTTTCTTACTTGGGTGTAGTGAGAGAGAGTGTGATGGTAGGATCACTCACTGTCTCTCTCTCTTTCTTTATCCCCAACTAATAATATAGAGAGGATTAGCCCCACACGAGCGTCATGCCCTCTGGTGTGAGAAAAATCGCACTAAGTCTCTCAATATAGAAATATTGACGATGAGTCTATGATGTGTCCATTATGTAAATCTGCTAAAGAAGATAAAAAACACTGTTTGCTATAAAGACCTGCGAGATAATTTGTTACCCAAGAAATATTCTAAAAACCCTTGCTTGTTTAATGTTACATTGTATTGTTATTAGCGAATCAGAATGAAATGTTACTTGAGAAAATGTGTTTATACGATTATAAAGCCTTCAAGCTACGTAGTACATTACTTAGCAAAATCTGCTTCGTTTGACTCCTTATCGTCAGTGCAATGTTATTGAATATTGCGTTACTTATGTATTTATTGTTTATTGTCATTTGTATTCATGATGTTTTGTGACCCCATCAGAAGGGGCTGTGGCCTATCTATCTGATTAAACTTCCTTCCTTCAAATATTTTTTTCCTCTTTTTTCTGTCTTTCTTCCCTCTCTTCCCCTCCCCTCCTCCTCTTCTCCAGTTATTTACTTTATCATATCCATTCTTCTTTCCCCAGGCCATCTTAAATTTTTTTCTTTCTTCACAACAGCAAATTTTTAGTTGAACATGGACAGGGTTTCGCATACCCATCACGCCCGGATCGGACTCTTCAGCCACCAGAGGGCAGGCCGCCAGCGACTACTGATCCTCGGACCCGCCAGCATCATCATCATCGCCATCATCATCATCATTGCAATCATCATCATCATCATCGCCATCATCATCATTGCCATCATCATCATCATCATAGTCATCATCATCATCATCGTCATCATTATTATCATCATCATCATCATCATCATTGCAATCATCATCATCATCATCGCCATCATCATTGTTGTCATCATCATCATTGTCGTCATCATCATCGCCGACGCCATCATCATTATCATCATCATCATTATCGTAATCACCATCATCATCATCGCCATCATCATCATTATTATCATCATCATCATCATTGCCATCATATCATCATCATCGTCGTCATCATCACCATCACCATCATCATCATCATCGTCATCATCACCACTCACTGACTGACCTTGGTGAAGGTGGTGGACCCAGAGGCCATCAGGATCTGGCGCACTCTGTTGTGGAAGCGGTTCATGGACTCCTCGTCCACGCGGAGGAAACACTGCGCAGTGCGCTCCTTGGTCACCTGCGCAGAGAAAAGACCCCAAAAGTCGGGGTAATTACAGCCTGGAATTTTGAATCAGTGTGAACTTTTTCTCTCTCTCTCTACCACTACATGCGTGACTGTCTGTGTATGTGTGTGAGTTGTATGTGTATATGTACGCACACATGGGGGGGGGGGGGGGGGGGGGGAGAGAGAGAGAGAGAGAGAGAGAGAGAGAGAGAGAGAGAGAGAGAGAGAGAGAGAGAGAGAGAGAGAGAGAGAGAGAGAGAGAGAGAGAGAGAGAGAGAGAGAGAGAGAGAGAGAGAGAGAGAGAGAGAGAGAGAGAGAGAGAGAGAGAGAGAGAGAGAGAGAGAGAGAGAGAGAGAGAGAGAGAGAGAGAGAGAGAGAGAGAGAGAGAGAGAGAGAGAGAGAGAGAGAGAGAGAGAGAGAGAGAGAAAACGAAAATGGATCATCCCAACAGCTGAAGCACTCGAACACCAAGGCACAAATGCACCAGCTAGGGATGAGAACATTACGTGTGTGACCGTTTTTGATTACCCAGCAAGACGACAGACTTTGGCCCCAGTAGTATTGCTTTGTCTCTTGTGAATAGAATAACGTCACTTGACACTTGTCGTGTAGTCGTTTGTCTGTTGTATGTTCCAATGACCTCGCAGTCTGCTTCAGGGTTTTGGTGTTTTTTGTTCACCCTCACCTGTTTGTTAGTCCGTCACCAAGACGGACTATTGCGATCGTCTGGTTTGTCTGTTATTTTGTTTGTTTGGAGGTTTTTTTTCTTTCTTTTTTTCTGTCTGTCCCAAGGATATCTCCCGAACCGCTGGACCGAATCGCGTCAAATTTTGTGTGAAGAGAGAGAGAGAGAGAGAGAGAGAGAGAGAGAGAGAGAGAGAGAGAGAGAGAGAGAGAGAGAGAGAGAGAGAGAGAGAGAGAGAGAGAGAGTGACATAGTTTTTAAAATAATGTAAATCCACTGAAATCAAACATCATTAGAATACCAAGAAGAAACAAGGTTAAGTATGCCTGTATGATGGAAAGTTAGAGTGTATGAGAGAGAGAGAAAGACAGACTGAGAGAGAGAAGAGAAAGAGACGGAGACAGAAAAAATATGTTTGATTTCATGCAAAAGTGTGTGCACGCATGCTTTCTTGTGTGCGTATTTCCCTCTTCTTCTTGTGCGTTTCCAGGCCATGTAATACGGCCATAATGGGTCAGATACATCCGTGTCCATCTTTCAGTCGTCACTACTCCACTAGTCTCCTCGTTGAATTCAGCAGACACATTCCTGATTCGGGAGGATTTCCCTATTCTACAACCCCCCCCCCCCCCCTCCTCTTCCCCCCCCCATCTTTCTTAGACTATCCGACCCTCCTTTACTGACCACCCTCACCTCATGATGGTTGCTGCTGTTGTTGTCAGCTCACCCTGGCTAAAAGACTCCAGGGATCATCCCAACAGCCGAAGCGCTTGAACACTATGGTAGAAATGCATCAGCTAAGGATGAGAACATTACGTGTGTGACCGTGTGTGTTTTTTATTACCCCGCCACGTGGGCAGCCACACTCCATCTTCGGGGGAAGTATGGTTTTTTCTCCTTTTGCTATATTTGCTGTTTTCTTGTTTGTCTGTGTTGATAAAAGGCACATTCGCCGAAATATCCAGTAGTATTGTTTTGCCTCTTGTGAATAGAATAACGTCACTTGACACTTGTCGTGTAGTCGTTTGTCTGTTGTATGTTCCAATGACCTCGCAGTCTGCTTCAGGGTTTTGGTGGGTTTTTTGTTCACCCTCACCTGTTTGTTGTTGTTGTCGTCCCCTGGCTTAAAGACTCCAGGGATCATCCCAACAGCTGAAGCACTCGAACACCAAGGCACAAATGCACCAGCAAGGGATGAGAACATTACGTGTGTGACCGGTTTTTTTATTACCCCGCCACATGGGCAGCCACACTCCATTTTTGGGGGAACTTCCAAGTATTGTTTTTGGCTCCTTTTGCTATATTTGCTGTTTGCTGTCTTCTAGTGCGTCTGTATTAATAAAGGCGCATTCGCCGAAATAATCCAGTTGTTTAGAATAACGTCACTTTACACTTGTCGTATAGTTGTTTGCCTGCTGTATGTTCCAGTGACGTTGCAGTCTGCTTCAGGTTTTTGTCCTTTGCCGATCTATGATCGCAAAGGAGTATGTTTTCGTTCGTGTATGTAACTTTTTTCTTCTTTTTTTCTGTCTGTCTGTCCCAAGGATATCTCCCAAACCGCTTGACCGAATCGCTTCAAATTTTGTGTGGTGGTGTGTCACCATGAGAGGAAGGCATCCGCGCATACATTATCGCCGTCGTGACCTAGTTTGTTTGTTTTTTTCCACGCTCACCTCATTCTGCAGGTTCCACACACCGTCCCGGTGCGTGAACTCCTCGTGCGTGGTGCGGCACTTGGGCAGGACGCGGCACTCGAAGCCGCACATGTTGAAGAGCAGGTTGGGGTTGTCCTTGCTGTAGACGGACACAAAGCTGCTCTCCCACTGGATGGTGGTCACCGACCGCGGCAGGCGGTTCTGGATGTCCCAGAACACCGCGCGACCCCTGTGGAGAGCGAAAGCGAAACCCTGTTCAGCGGCGCATCTCTTCGGGGGATCACCCAATTTCCCTCTACAGGAAAACTTTGAAAGCTTGTGAATTTCGATATGACCCCCCACCCCCACCCCCCTGTGGGGATACCGTCGAGGTGGGGGTGGGGGGGGAGGGTGTAGAGGGAAATATTAAAAAACACTATAAAAAATGTTTAAACTATGTTGCTGGGCATAATCCCTTTGTCTGGGTGATTCCTTTTTGTGTCACCCAGACGAAGGGATTATGCTCAGAAACGTAGGTTTTTGTTAGTGTTTTTTTTAATGTCCAAACACTTCCAGCACTTCCTGTTCTTGTAGCCCAAGTTATTCTCGATAAACACCGATATAATACTGATCTAATATGCTAATATTTCCCTGCATTAGCGCCCTCAATACTCACAGATTGACGTCGTGTTTCATGAGCCTCATGCGGGAGTCGCGGGGCCAGCACTTCTTGTTGTTGTAGCCCACGATGTTCTTCATAAACACCGATATAATACTGATCTAATATGCTAATATTTCCCTGCATTAGCGCCCTCAATACTCACAGATTGACGTCGTGTTTCATGAGCCTCATGCAGGAGTCGAGGGGCCAGCACTTCTTGTTGTTGTCGCCCACGATGTTCTTCATAAACACCGATATAATACTGATCTAATGTGCTAATATTTCCCTCAATACTCACAGATTGACGTCGTGCTTCATGAGCCTCATGCGGGAGTCACGGGGCCAGCACTTCTTGTTGTTGTAGCCCACGATGTTCTCGTTGTTGGGGTCGGGGTGCTCCGTCAGGTAGCGCTGGATCAGATCGCGGGCCTCCTCCGCTGAGAACCTGATCAAGTCAACACCGTCAACGCTTATCAACTTCAACTTTGTTTTAGTTGTCCTCATACATACAAGGATAATTGTCTCGCGGACACGTCACACACATACACCAGAAACTAACACATTCTTAAATAACAACAAATAAGTGCACATGCATTAAAATATGTAGTTACAAAAAGTGTACCCAACTCCTCATCCATTCTCTCATCTAAAAGTATCCCGAGTTACATCTCCCACATTCCCCCGTGGGGATACCGGGGGGTCTTTTGTATAAATACTTCCCCAACCTTCTGGAAGTTCTGTGCTTGTAACTTCCTCTAATCTGTCACTCTCTTTGACTCTGCCTTTTCCCCTTTGCTTACTGTCATCTATCTTTCTGCCTTACGCGGTCCATTTTGCTGCCATTTTTCACGAAACACTTTCAAAAACATTTCCTCCTGCCGAAGTCGGACTTGCTGGGCCTATTTCTTAGTTAGGCGCATAATGGCAGCATGACGCATCTGCGCTCATAATTGACAGGAAACCGTCTGAGCGATCGAAGAAGAAGAAGAAGAAGAAGAAGAAGAAACATCTCCCACACCCCTCCCCCCTGAGTTATTTATGAAATACCAGATTTTTCAGACTATAAGGCGCACCCTAAATTTTACAGGAACTTCAGATTTTGTTATCACACTTTCGTACAGATTTTGTTATCACACTTTCGTACAGATTTTGTTATCACACTTTCATACTATTATTACTAGTCATATTACAAGGCGCAGGAGTCTCAGTCTCAGAAAAAAAGGTACTGCCTTATAGTGTGGGAAAAATACAATACCTGCCTACCCCCAATTTCTTTTTTAGGTACTCCACGAAATAAAATTCCGTACTTTTTCTCAAAATTCCGTATTTTGCAAGGAAAATCAAAAACGGAACATTACAGAACATTAAACCGCCATGCGAAATGACGAAAAACACTCGATTTTGACCGATCTTAGAAGACCTTAAGTTCAAATTTTTGCCGTATTAATTTTCCATTTACCGTACTGCAGTACTGGGGCTCAAAATCGTGTACAAAATACGGAAAAATCGTATGGGTAGGCAGGTCTGTGTTTGGTATCATGCGTGTGTGTGTTCGTTTTGTCATACGTGTGTGTTCGCCTTGTATTGCATTTTTGTTTGAATGCGTTGTGAATGATAACGTGTGTGCACGCTTTGATTCGATTTATATCCAGATTCAGCGCCGCATAAATACTGTATGTTGTTGTTATTTTGGCATGTTCTGGTTGCTGCTCCCACCTGGAGAGTCAAAGTCAAAGTCAAAGTCAAAAATACTTTATTATCACGTTAGGTGAAATTACAGTGTGGTCTCGTACAAGCACAATACAATCAAAGAAACACATTTGCATGCATGAAAAATGGAAACAAAACTAAGGAAAAATGAATGACAAATCATGCTTCGCAAAAAATTGAACATAATTAGGGTTGATACAAGCGACTATCAAAACATTAAGAACTGCCCTCTTTCCCACCATTTCTATTATCGCATTCATTTGTTCACCCCCACCCTACCCCAAACCCCCACCCTCTCCAAGTCACCCCAAGCTTTCACATATTTTGGGTCCCTTTCCGTTCCCAACATTTCATGCACCTCCCTCTTCTCTCTCTCTGTCTCGCATCAACGCGAGTGCAGCACTGCCCATTTTCACACGCTGTGCGAGTTCGTGTGATCCATTCCACCGACACAACACGGCCTACTCCCTACCGAATAGTGGAATGGGCTTTAACTCGTGCGCAAGATCTTGTGCATGCGTTCGCACATGGGACCTCGGTTGTAAGTCTCATCCGTAGGGGCACTTCAACAAGCTTAACCCCCTTAGTGAATTCACAATCGTGGTTGTGATGGATGCAACAAATTTATTTTAACCCCTTGACTGCCACCAACGTATTACGTACTGACGAAGAGGAAGAACCCTGACATGCAGGCTTTTGCTCTTGCACAGTCAAGAGATCTATATCCCTAGACCATTTTTCTAGGTTGTCTCTATCAGTTGTCTTTTTCATGGCATGGTTTGCCCAATTATTTTTTTCTTTAATTTTCTCTGGCAGTCAAGGAGTTGTAAGGAAAACAGGGAAATGGGGGTGGGGGAAGGAAGGAGGAGAGGGAAAGACGGAGACGGAGTGTGGTTGCCAACAAGGCGATGCAATAAAAAAACCAATCACACACGTAATGCTCTCAACCGTAGCTGATGCCACAATGTACCACAGTGTTCAAGCGTTTCGGCTGTTAGGATGATCCCTGGAGTCTTTTAGCCAGGGTAAGCCAACAACAACAATGCAGGTCAGTACTGACACAGCGCAAACCTACCTGAAGAAAATGTGGATGCGGTCGATGTAGCGAGAGTAGAGTCGGATGGGGTGAGCCGTCTCCGTGACAACATCCTAGAACAAAAGGCAAAACCAAAAACTTGTCAACCCTGTCCTGAACATTGTGGGAGGTAAGGACAGGCCTTACATTAAATGTCACAGAGGATTCCCCAATATTAGAGACAGAATGTTTTTCTCTACCCAGGTAAGTTTCATGGAATTTTTTTGCTAAAAAATGGCTGGCGGTGAAAGGGTTAATTGGTTAGGCAAGGTTAGGTTAGGTACATTATAGTCACAGAGGCGTCTCTGTGAAATTCGGGTTGCTCCCAACTGGAGCACCACCCAATTAAAAAAAAAGAAATTTTTTTTTGCATTGCATGCGATTTTTGTGACTGATGAGGAAGGAAAGGGGGTGGGGTAAATTTTGACCAAATGACAACTTTTTCGTTGCCACTGGGTTTAACGTGTGCTAAGTGCATGAGCACACGGGACCTCGGTTTATCGTCTCATCCGAAAGACTCCACGTTCAGACCGCAAGGCCTAGTGCAAAGTGAGAGGGAAAATCCCCTGTACCCAGGTTCGAACTTGGGTTTACTTGACACGAAGCGAACGCGCTACCACTGTGCCACTCTAGACTAATTGTGAGTTTATTTAGTTGTGGCATCGGTCTTTCATTGAGTCCCTTTTCCCTTCCTTCTTCCCCAGGTGACCCTGTAGGCTTTGTGTACAGTCGACCCCCTCACGAACGGCCCTCTGATTTACGACCTCCCCTCTTTTACGACTGAAATATGAATGACGGATCGTTTTTCTTCTAAACTTGCCTCCTCATTTACGACTCCCCCTCTAACGCGTTTTACGACCGTAAATCTTGTTGATTTTACGACCGATGCAACACATTCTGACCTTCTCAGGCTCAGTTCGAGCCGACGCACAGCTGGGGTACCACTGTGGTTAGGTCAATCTCGGTAAAAATGAACCGTTCTCATGCCGAAATTGAAGAATTTAATCAGCGATATCACGATCTGACCACTAAATGTCACCACTTTTATGCACATGTGTCATCACTGAGCAGTTTATGATCAAAGTTTGAACTGAAACAGTCGCGATCGTGTCGATCTTTACAAACTCTGTGCACACGTAGGCCTAAATGCGAAGTCAACTCCCAAGTTGAAACTAGGTGATCGGTCACACTCCATAAGTTGGAACTCAGTGAATGGTCTCACTTTGTAAAAAATAAGTTGAAAAGCAGCTCCTTTCCGTTATCAAACTGATAAATCGGCGTTAGTGCGTGCACTGAAACACTCACTGAATGCAAACAACTCACAAAATCCGATAAATGAAAGCAGCTGGCGCATTAGCGTTTGCCGTGATTTCGTATTTGCGGTGTGCGCGGCGCCATTTTGTCAGCCGAGTTGTATGCGCGGTAAAAGTTCCGTGTGTGCGAACTGTGACTGAAAATGAACTGCCAGAGCGTAAAATGGCGAAAATTAGGTCTGCACTGTTGTTATGTGTAGTTTGTGTGTGAGTGCAACACGGGCCGTCGTGCACACTTTCTGTTTTCGCTCGTTTTCGTATATTAACGACCGCCTTTTAATATAATTATATACCATACAGTAGGTAATACATGTTTTTGGTGGATTTTGATTAATCCTACTATCTATTTAATTTAATACTTACCAACACTCAAAACAACTGCATTAGCCTAAAACAACCTGGAACCTTACCCTAGCACATAGCTAAAACGAAAGTGGCCCCAAGGGACTGCACCCATACCGCAGGGAGTAGCGGGAGTGACTCCCCTTACTTCCGGGTATGACGCGCACCCTTGGGACACCGGATATGTCATTCGTGTAATTTTACAGCCCCGCATCAGGAGGGAGGCTGGGAGGGAACATTTTTTGTTTTGAGTGTTGGTAAGTATTAAATTAAATAGATAGTAGGATTAATCAAAATCCACCAATCTAATTTAATCATACTATACCAACACTCAAAACAACTGCAGATTACCACCGTGGTGGAGGGTGATGCGTGCCAACTGACACACCAACAACCCTAAAAGCATATCAGTAAAAGAGGGAAACACTCCTAAGAGAATCCCCCGAAAGATGAACAACATCCCTGAAAATATGCAAATAAATACCCCCAAACAGTCATGTCAATGATATACCAAAGAACACAGAGAAAAAACAGAGGCACAAAAAACACCGGAACTCACACTACAAGGAGACCGGGACCTGCGAAACGACCACCTTCTAGATGGAAAAGGAGTCGTCTTCGCCCTGAGCGGAGATATCCCTCAGGTAAAACTGAAGAAAGGTGTTCTGCGACTACCAGAACGCTGAGGCCATAACCTTCACAAGAGGGACACCCTTGACTACCGCCAGGGAAGAGCTGATGGCCCGCAACTCGTGGGCGCGAATGGGGTTATCAGGTAACCTAACCAGCGAGCGGGCATAGGCCAACTTAATGAGGTCGAGGAACCAACGGGACACAGTACCCTTAGCCACATCGCTGCAGTACTTGGGATTAAAGGAGACGAACAGGCGACGTTTAGCCCTTCTGAAGGACTTGGTACGAGCCAGATAAGAACGAAGAGCCCTAACGGGGCAGAGGAAGATATCACGATCATCAGGACCCAGAACGGAGCGAAGACTCGAAAAAGAGACTAAGGGAGAGGAAACATAACCAGACTGGTTCTTTGCACGGAACTCCGGGAGAAAAGAAAGGGAGACAGACGAGAAGTCCTCCTCGAACTGGACGTCCTTGGTGAGACCACTGAGAGCATGCAAACCACTGATGCGACGGGCAGTGGCGAAAGAAATGAGAAAAAACTGTCTTGAGAGTCAGAAGCTTAAGAGACAACGACTCCAGGGGTTCAAATTTGACCCAGAGAAAAGCCAGAACCAAAAAGATGTCCCACTGAGGACACTGGACCGTTCTGGACGGGGCTTGGAGGCGCACAGCGTCCAGGAAGTGAGAAACTGGCAAAGCCGAGAGATTCCCCGTAAACTAGATCGTGCTAATCAAGACCGCCCTATAACCTGACAAGGTTTGAGAGGAAGAGTTCCTAGTTCTAAGCAAGTGAGAGAGGAACTCCACGAACTGAACCGTTGAGGGACGAAGCGGGTCAAACTTTCTCTCCTGACAAAACGCAAACCAGGTGGCCCAGCGAAGATCATACAGATCGTTTGTAGACTTACGCCGAGAGGCGACCAACAGATCCACGGTGCGCGTGGAAAACCCCTGAGAGCGAAGGCCTAGTCGGACAGCCGCCATGCGACCAGGTTTAGCCTTGAAGGGCAAGGGTGTCCGACCCCGCTTCTTGACTGAAGAAGAGTGGCGGGAGTGAGATTGAGCGGAAGAGGACCGTCTTGCGCCATGTCGAGGAGCTCTGGGAACCAATGGCTCGTGGGCCACATTGGTGTGACGAGAATCAAGTCCGGGTGCTCCCGGAGGACTTCTTCAACACCCGGGGGATTAGTGCCATCAGAGGGGAGGAATACAACGGCATGCACTTCAGAGAGAAGTGCGAGACAGTGGTGGCGTACAGCTTAGCGGTACGGTAGCACCTAAGGCCATGGAACTCATACTGAAGAAGACAAACTCCGATCGAGTCACCTAGAGCAGCCAAGGCCTGATACATTACGGACTATGAGTGGCCGGACCGGGCCACTACACACTGCTACGCCCTTTCGAACTGGAAAATATCGATCGAAGGGGCGAGTCTGGGTCAGAAAACAAACTGGACAAGACTAGTTCAGAATGTCGGGCAAGCAAAGGACCGATGGCGGGATAGAGACAGCTAGTACTAGGATGAGAATCCGCAAGAGCAGCAGATTCAGCCTCTGACCTAGCAAACTGAGAAACCACGGTACGAATGTGCGACTGCACTTCGTAACCAACTCTACATGCTAAGACCGACGAAAGGGACCCCCGTTGACTGGGTGAAAAACCAGCGGAGACAATTCGATCGGTAGGGAGGTAAAATAAAAATAAAAAACTGCCTATGAAGAAGGAACAGACAGCAACAGCAACATAGTTGCTATCGCATGACGTCAAATCGAACCAGATGACGCGGAAAAGTCCCCACCGAAAAGGAAAACATGTAGACAAAAAGCGAAACAGTGTGCAAACGTGACGATGACACACCTCGACCTAAACCATAAAAAACGGTCGGAACGAGACGCCGAAGACCAAAAAAAAAGGGGGGGGGGCCTGAAGGAAGGCAAAAATCACCCCGTCGAACAACTTTAGGTTGAAAGCTGTGCCGTTCGGTGATCTGACGGCTGAGAAGGGAAGATCATGCTAGCCGGACAGTTAAAGCCAGATCGGGACGGAACCAGTCCGAAACAGGATGACTGGAACGGCCGAACGAGTCAACAGGTTGAACAACTCATGGTTGAAACCGTGAAAGAAGGAGTGCGCACTCTGACTTCTCTCTGCAAGGGCCTATGTATACCCAGGCCAGAGGAAGGAGCTCCGAAATCGACCCCATCAGACTAAGAAAACCGAGGGGACAGCGAAGTGTGACCGCCTTCGTTACTGAGAGGTCGGACACCACCTGTGTCCTCCGAGGCTGAGACTGTGAACAGAGTATCCAAGTGACGTCAGGATAACCGTGGAAAAAACCCATTTCAACGGTACTGACTTGGAAACGGTAGAGAACAGAAGAACCAAAAACCCTTTAAACGGCCTAAGAGATCGCCGGCCAATTAGAGTCAGAATGGGCCGAAAACGGTCGGGAATTTTTGATAAAACCGGTTGACAGGACCGGTTGAAAAAGTCGGGAATAGAAACCCGGACTGGGATCGTTCACTCGCGCCCGCGCCCTTCAAGAGAAGGTCCTCCACTTCCTCTGGAGGATCTCCAACGGACAGGATCGCCGTTTCTTGGAAGGCTCGGCCTCCTGTTGCCACGAGAAGACTGGGAAGGGGGGCCTCAAGGCCTTGAACTGGGGAGGAGGCCTAGAGGAGTATCCCACACTCTTAGAGCGGGACGGGAAGTACCCCGGACGAAATGGTTGGGACGGGGCTGGTTCAACAGGGCCCGATAGATAGCCTTCTGGCTATCAGCTGACTTCCTCTTTGAAGAGGACTCGAGAACTGGGGGAACCGATTCTTCCCCGAACAAGCCCGACTCCGGAAGGGGAAGAGAGCGCAAAACGCTCCTTTTCCCTGGACGAAAGAGACCTGTTCTGCGCCAGAAAGAATCCCGGGCCAAGGCACAGGTTTGAACCTTCAAACCAGCCGTGACATCAGAGAGGCTCTGTAGCACATTGCCCAAAAGGGCTAGAGAGACTCCAACGGAAGCTTCATCCACCTGATCAAAGAACTGAAAAACCGCCGGTGAATCAGAGGCTGATTTGCCTAGAGACTCCGCCAAGGTTTGCACGAGAGAGGTGGCCATGCCACAAGCCCTGAGAGAACCAGACAGAGATTCCTCGAGAGACTTGAAGGCCGAAGGCTTGAACGTGACGGGAGGAACAGCAGCAGGACCCCAAGGACTCCACCTCCTCAGAAGAAGGTTTGGAGACGGAGGGGAGGGGCAGGTATTCCGTCGGTAGGGGGACGAAAGGTCTGAATCCAGGTACCAAAAAGGAACCGAACTGAGACGAGGCCGGCTGAGAACGCCCCAGATTAGCCTCAGCAATCTGTTTCAACGAAAGGACCTTGCCGGTCCTCAACGTGAACTCCGCTTTAACCACCAAATCCTCCGGGAAGGAGGGGGCTTGGAGAGTCAAGGAGCTCTTGGCCTGCAGAAGAGAGCCAACCGCGTGATCAGTGGCGGACTCCTGATGGGAGGAACGCACAGGTACCACGTAAGGGCACGATCGAGACAAAATCTTGAGAAGATTCTGAACCGAGGACTCAGTGAGAGAGTGAGGGACCTCCGACTGAGGGTCCAGTTCCATGTCTGACTCAAAGTCGGACTGAAACTCAGAGAATTCCCTGGAGGGGTCTGGCCGTTGAAGCTTCTGATAAGGGCGGCCCAAGAGTCAAACACCACCGGAGGCCATGCCTGGCAGAGGGCTCTGCCGGTAGGGAGTGAGAGGATCACTGAACACCGGCCGGAACCGGGAGAACGTGGCGTCCTCCGTGCGAGCGGGACATTCCCGGTTGACCCAAACCGGAGGAACGAACCGGAAATTCATCATCGGAATTTTCCGGTTCTAGGCGAACCCTTTCCCGGTATGTCCGCGTTGGCCAAGCAACCGGGAGACAACCGGATGATTACCGGGTAAACACCGGGAGAACCGGAGGAAACGGTCTCGCAACCGGGAAAGGCAAATAACCGGTTGCGGTGGGAAAGCCAAGAGGCTCCAACCGTGCCATCCCCCGGTATGTCCGCGTTGGCCAAGCAACCGGGAGACAACCGGGAGAAACCGGATGAATACCGGGTGAAACCGGGTAAGCACCGGGAGAACCGGAGGAAACCGTCTCACAACCGTGAGAAGCGAATTTCCGGTTGCGGTGGGACTGCCAAGAGGCCCCAACCGCGCCAGTGCCAGGATCACTGGAGAGCCATCCCCCGGGAGGGGGGCATGGACTCTTATCGGTATTGAAGGTGCCCCGCACCGACCGATTTGACTGTCCTGGTAACCTCTCCCTCGAACTGAGTGGAGGATTTGAGCCCGGACTCAGGAAAGGGAACAGGCCGTTCCCGATCCTGGAGGTACCTCCCAGGTACCACCGGATGATTGCCTGACAGACTGGCCAGTCTGGTGACAGAGGAGTCACCTCTGTCACTAGGCAAGCTCCCCGGAGGGGAGCCTCTCTGTTCCGTAAACATCAAGCCCACAGGACGGAAACCAGAGGTGGAAAGGGATTGCCTATCCCTGTTGAGGTCGACGCTGGCCTTAGCGGACAAGGGCCTCCTGGAGGCAAGCCTGTGAACAGAAGAAGGAGAGAGGGCTGCGCCAGTGACAGTCTCACGTTAGAAGAGACAACTGGCGGAACCCTCTCTGGCTAAAACCGAAATAGGAGGAAGATTCTGTCGATGCGAAAGGGAGAACCCTGAAACCCGAAGAGTCCAAGTGACGTAGTACAAAGCCTGCGAGTCCAACGGAAAAGGAGAAGGAGCAGAAACCTCCGAAGGGAGAGAAACTGGAATGGGCTCCGAAACCGGTTAGGCCGGTGTAACCGAAACGGACTGTGACTGGACGTTAGACGTAGGATTTGTGAGGGGATTAGACGAAAACTTCTTGAGAAGATTAAGAGAACCTGCCCAAAGGGTCCCTAGTGAGAGAAGAAGAGTCAACTGACTTGGAAAACAGAAAAACAACCGAAGAGAAACTGCTTTCCCCGAAGTGGAAACCGAGGGGTGCAAGAAGCCATAATGGCTGACGCCACCCCGAAAACGAACAACAGAGTGAACGAAATAATTTTTCAACTAAAACGAACACCAAGAAATGACAATGAAATAATATCGATAGGATGACTAACAGCCTTCCCAAGAAACTGAATCGAACAAAGCTAAACACGGAACGAACCCACCAGATAGACAAGAGTCAGAAAAGGCGGAGTAGGGTAGGCCCAGGTGTGATTGAAAGGCTGGAAAATTTAAGAATGACATATCCGGTGTCCCAAGGGTGCGCGTCATACCCGGAAGTAAGGGGAGTCACTCCCGCTACTCCCTGCGGTATGGGTGCAGTCCCTTGGGGCCACTTTCGTTTTAGCTATGTGCTAGGGTAAGGTTCCAGGTTGTTTTAGGCTAATGCAGTTGTTTTGAGTGTTGGTATAGTATGATTAAATTAGATTTGTCTGTTTGTCAGTGTCTGTAAGTTCAAGTCTTTAGCTAAAAAAAAGTAAGGCATTAGCGTATTTTTACGAGATCATCAACTTTGATTTGCAAATGTTTTCTGCTTTGAGATAATCGATTTTGATTTGCAATATTTTTGCTTTGATTCTATTATAATCTACCCCTATTTTCTTTATCTTGACACTCGGTTTTGTGTCTTTTGTTTATTTTGATTGTAGCATATAATTATTTAAATCCGTCAATATTGTCTGATATGCACTTGTTCTTATACTGAGCACGCCATAAGCCTAGCTTGTTGTTGCTTCAGTTTTGTTGCTATGTATTATTATGTAAAGACAATAAAACGCTTAAACCAAATATGTCCCAACTATTATTTGGAATCGTTATTGGCTGTCCTTTCTATATGTCCCATATGTGCCTTCCCAGGTCGAGAGGACGTAAAACTCAAATTTACGATACTGTCCTTTCTTTTTCTTAGTTTTGTTTTTTTCATTTCTAATGCATGAACACGTGTTTCCTTGTTTGCACTGTGCTTGCATGGTGCAGGCATGGTAGTGGGGGCAAAGTGAGTTTCGCAGAAGAATATCCAACCGATTCTGCATTTCATTTGAAAGATGTCGACTCAAACTAAAATGATGAAGTTGGGCGTCAAAATGAAGCAGAAGAAAAAGAAGCACTAGGATCACAAATCTGGAAACGTGTGGCATGAGCTAGGCCGCGCACAACTGCTAACTTCGGCGGGAAGTTGCTTGTTCAGTCAATCACATCCGGTTCCGCGAAGCGATTGCATAGGTTTTAACGCACATAATTTTTAGGCACCCGGGCGAATTTTTACACGCGGTCTACCATGCCTGATGGTGACCACACTGAAATTTCTCTCGGCGAGATAATAAAGAATTTTTTGTGTGACTTTTTTTACTTTGACTTACCTGGAATGTGAGGAAGTCATTGGGCATCTGGGGCGGGCCGGACATCTCGCTGGCTCGGTGCAGACCTAGGACCAGCAGGTCCAGGACCAGGCCGTAGAACTGCACGATGAAGGAGGCGAACTGCAGGCCCCGGATGATGCCGTACGAGTTGGTGTGGTTCATGTCCTGCACGCACACACCGCAGCGTAAAACATCCCATCAAGCGTTACACTGGTCGACGTTAGCCTGCTGTAGCAAGGGACAACAGCAAAGCGAGGTCTATGCAATAAATGACTTCCTGCAGTATTGGAATATCAACCCCTGGGGATACTCTGTGTGTGTGTGTGTGTGTGTGTGTGTGTGTGTGTGTGTGTGTGTGTGTGTGTGTGTGTGTGTGTGTGTGTGTGTCTCTCTGTCTTTCATACAAATAGTTCCCCCACCTTCTGGAAGTTCTGTGCTTGTAACTTCCCCTAATCTGTCACTCTCTTTGATCAACCATTGGGGACACCGGGGGGTCTTTTGCATAAATAGTTCCCCCACCTTCTGGAAGTCCTGTGCTTGTAACTGGTCTGCTGTTATCTTGCACAAGTAACTGTAACCATGTACTACTTTTGCTCTAAGGCCAAGCCTCCAAAGAAACACACCACCTACCTAGTCTCCCCGTGGGGATACCGGGGGGTGTCTTCTGAATAAATAGTTCCCCCACCTTCTGGAAGTCCTGTGCTTGTAACTGGTCTGCTGTTATCTTGCACAAGTAACTGTAACCAAGCACTACTTTTGCTCTAAGGCCAAGCCTCCAAAGAAACACACCACCTACCTAGTCTCCTCGTGGGAATACCGCGGGTGTCTTCTGAATAAATAGTTCCCCCAACTTCTGGAAGTTCTGTGCTAGAAATTTCCTCTACTCTATCACTCTCTTCGACTCTGCCTTTTCATTTTCTTACTATCAACTATATTTCTGACTTATTGGCCCCAATGTTACCTTACCCATTATGGCCATATGGCCTGGGAAAGGCAGAAGCAGAAGACCGGTACCTTGCAGTTGTTGACCACGTTGTTCTTGGCAGTCATGTAGTCAGCGATGTTGTGGTCGACGATCAGACGTTACCTTACCCACTATGGCCATATGGCCTGAAGAGGAGCGCCCATTCACCTACCTTGTAGTTGATGACCACGTTGTTCTTGGCAGTCATGTAGTCAGCGATGTTGTGGTCGACGATCAGACGCAGCAGCCTGTTGAGCAGCGTCAGATCAATCTTCTCGTACATCTTCTCGAAGGTGGACTCCATCATGACGTTGCATTCCCCCTCACCCGTGTCCCACACCTCCTGCAGGTTGTTGATGCCTGCACAAACCAAACAGAATTCATCGTGACATTCTACGTTCTCTCACGCATACAAAGGTGGATTTCATTATGATGTTACACCCCCCACCCCCAGTGTCCCACACCTCCTGAAGGTGGTTGATGCCTGCACAAACCAAACAGAATTCATCGTGACATTTGACGTTTTCTCACGCATACAAAGGTGGATTTCATTATGTTACACCCCCCACCCCCAGTGTCCCACACCTCCTGAAGGTGGTTGATGCCTGCACAAACCAAACAGAATTCATCGTGACATTTGACGTTCTCACGCATACAAAGCTAGATTTCATTATAACGTTGCAGGGTGAGGAGGGGGTGTGGACACACTTGGAAAACCTAGATATCAATTTGGCCATACCAGGCAGTGGGATTTCTCCCTGCTCTAACCGACTTTCAACTGCCGTGGGATTTTTACGTGCGTAAAGCGCACGGGTCAGACTAGCTTTAAGTCGAGGAGGCCGGGATTCGAACCCGGGTCACACACAGACACTGGACAAACAGTAATCTCATTTACCCTGGCACCACTTGTAAGTGAGCAGCGGCGGGGGCTCGGAGTCCGAGGGCTTGATCCACGGGGGGAAGAGGCGCCGCTTGTCCGCCTCGTACCACAGGTACTGGTCCAGGTAGGCGTCGGTGATCTTCTCCAGGGGCTCCACGTCGTAGACTGGCACCAGGTGGCTATACAGGTCCATGAACTCTATGCCCACCTGACACAGAACAGCACATAATGATGACATGTCAGCGTCAGTGATCTTCTCCAGGGGCTCCACATCGTAGACAGGCACCAGGTGGCTGTACAGGTCCATGAACTCTATGCCCACCTGACACAGAACAGCACATAATAATGACATGTCAGCGTCGGTGATCTTCTCCAGGGGCTCCACATCGTAGACAGGCACCAGGTGGCTGTACAGGTCCATGAACTCTATGCCCACCTGACAGAGAACAGCACATAATAATGACATGTCAGTGTCAGTGATCTTCTCCAGGGGTTCCACACTGTACAGGTCCATGAACTCTATGCCCACCTGACACAAAACAGCACATAATAATGACATGTCAGCGTCGGTGATCTTCTCCAGGGGTTCCACACTGTACAGGTCCATGAACTCTATGCCCACCTGACACAGAACAGTACAGTCGGCATAATAATAACATGTCAGCGTCAGTACAGGTCCATGAACTCTATGCCCACCTGACACAGAACAGTACAGTCGGCATAATAATAACATGTCAGCGTCGGTACAGGTCCATGAACTCTATGCCCACCTGACACAGAACAGTACAGTCGGCATAATAATGACATGTCAGCGTCGGTATAGGTCCATGAACTCTATGCCCACCTGACACAGAACAGTACAGTCGGCATAATAATGACATGTCAGCGTCGGTACAGGTCCATGAACTCTATGCCCACCTGACACAGAACAGTACAGTCGGCATAATAATGACATGTCAGCGTCGGTACAGGTCCATGAACTCTATGCCCACCTGACAACAGGCACATAAAATGCCTAAAGTCAGATTGTTTGTCACCTCTCTCTCATCTTCCGGAAGTTCCGTGCCAGCAACTTCTAATCTATCACTCTCTTTGACTCAGCCTCTTCCTCCTCTTCTTACAATCATCTACTATGCGTCTCCCTTATTGGCCCATTCTCCTGCCTTTTTGTAAAAAAAATAATATTTCAACTAATTTCCTTCTATAAAAGCTCCCCCAAAATCAGAATGTGTTGGCTGAATGCAGCAGGGAGACCAGTGAAAACTAGAAAGAGGACACATACGTACGTACGCACCTCACCCATACGGCCTGGGAACGCAGAAAAGGAAGAATTCTACTACTACTACTACTATTAGTAATAATAATAATAAAATTCTTCTATAGCGCAACACCTCACATAAAAAAGAGCTCTTTGCGCTTTACAACAGAAATGATGAATGAGAAGATAAAACAACACTTGAATACTTTTTAAAATGCCCAAAAATACATGTAAAAACAAACATAAAAATCAAGAAATAAAAGTTTACGAGCATTAAAATCTCACAGACACAGACACTTGCATTAATCAAACTCGGGAAAGAAGATTTTGTGGAACAGAATTGGAGTCAGTTGTAGTACTGTTTGAAGAGGTTTTAAGCGCTCTTTTGAAAGAACCTGAACAAATGGTAACTGAATGTACGACATCCACAGACCTCCTTGAAGGCTCTCTGGGTCAGCAGGTGACGTTTGATCCTGGACAGCGCCTCGTGGGGGTTGTCGTAGGCCTGCTCTATCAGACCCAGCTCCTCCCGCTGGGACTGGTTCAGACGACTCTTCACGCTGAAACCGCACAACAAAACGTTGGGCTGTCACGTAAACCAACAACCGACGAGAGAGATATTTCCAGACCTATTTACCCTGAAATTGGGCTTCATGTAATCGAAATCCAAAATAAGTGTATTTTTAACAAAATAGGAGTACCCCAACAGGAAAGTTTCCACAACGGAGTGTAAACTAAACATGCATACATTTTTATAAATTGTTGAAATACTGTATCAAAAGTATCAATCAAAAGTATCATCCATTTAAATTTACAACACACACACACACACAGAGCGCACCCGTTTCCTGAATCAGGCAATATACAGTTCTAAACGATTTTGTTTTTTCACCATATTTTTGTCCCATGTACCATATTTATCATATTATTGTCAAATATGCGTACAAAATATGGTGAAATCTTATGGGTAAACAGGTCTGTATTTCCTTCTTCCTGCTTTTAACGCTTCCAGCGCCATGTATTGCTTTGGCGATCCTGCAGGTGGTCCTTTGCATCTCAACCGACAAGAGGGGACTATCATTATTTTTGGGGTATAAGGCGATATTTTTTTCTTCTCTCCAATTTCGACCTATGCGCCTAATAAAGGAGGGCGCACACACACTCTGTCTCTCTCTTTACACATACAGAGCGACTCCCACCTGTAAGCCTCCTTGAGCCTCTCCAGAGCCAGGATGAGCAGCTTGGTGTCGTGCTTGTAGGACAGGGGGGGGAAGGGGATGGGGGAGAAGCGTCGACTCTCCAGCCAGTGAACCATGGTGGTGTAGATGGCCACTGCCTCCTCTGCCGTGATGTACGGCCCATCCTGACACACACAATGGTACACTATTACATACAGTACTCTCCAGTGAACCATGGTGTAGATGGCCACTGCCTCTTCTGCCGTGATGTACGGCCCATCCTGACACACACAATGGTACACTATTAGATACAGTACTCTCCAGTGAACCATGGTGTAGATGGCCACTGCCTCCTCTGCCGTGATGTACGGCCCATCCTGACACACACAATGGTACACTATTACATACAGTACTCTCCAGTGAACCATGGTGTAGATGGCCACTGCCTCCTCTGCCGTGATGTACGGCCCATCCTGACACACACAATGGTACACCATTACATACAGTACTCTCCAGTGAACCATGGTGTAGATGGCCACTGCCTCCTCTGCCGTGATGTACGGCCCATCCTGACACACACAATGGTACACCATTACATACAGTACTCTCCAGTGAACCATGGTGGTGTAGATGGCCACTGCCTCCTCTGCCGTGATGTACGGCCCGTCCTGACACACACAATGGTACACCATTACATACAGTACTCTCCAGTGAACCATGGTGTAGATGGCCACTGCCTCCTCTGCCGTGATGTACGGCCCGTCCTGACACACACAATGGTACACTATTACATACAGTACTCTCCAGTGAACCATGGTGGTGTAGATGGCCACTGCCTCTTCTGCCGTAATGTACGGCCCATCCTGACACACACAATGGTACACCATTACATACAGTACTCTCCAGTGAACCATGGTGTAGATGGCCACTGCCTCCTCTGCCGTGATGTACGGCCCATCCTGACACACACAATGGTACACTATTACATACAGTACTCTCCAGTGAACCATGGTGGTGTAGATGGCCACTGCCTCCTCTGCCGTGATGTACAGCCCATCCTGACACACACAATGGTACACCATTACATACAGTACTCTCCAGTGAACCATGGTGTAGATGGCCACTGCCTCCTCTGCCGTGATGTACGGCCCATCCTGACACACACAATGGTACACTATTACATACAGTACTCTCCAGTGAACCATGGTGTAGATGGCCACTGCCTCCTCTGCCGTGATGTACGGCCCATCCTGACACACACAATGGTACACTATTACATACAGTACTCTCCAGTGAACCATGGTGTAGATGGCCACTGCCTCCTCTGCCGTGATGTACGGCCCATCCTGACACACACAATGGTACACTATTACATACAGTACTCTCCAGTGAACCATGGTGTAGATGGCCACTGCCTCCTCTGCCGTGATGTACGGCCCATCCTGACACACACAATGGTACACTATTACATACAGTACTCTCCAGTGAACCATGGTGGTGTAGATGGCCACTGCCTCCTCTGCCGTGATGTACGGCCCATCCTGACACACACAATGGTACACTATTACATACAGTACTCTCCAGTGAACCATGGTGTAGATGGCCACTGCCTCCTCTGCCGTGATGTACGGCCCATCCTGACACACACAATGGTACACCATTACATACAGTACTCTCCAGTGAACCATGGTGGTGTAGATGACCACTGCCTCCTCTGCCGTGATGTATGCCCCGTCCTGACACACACAATGGTACACCATTACCGGAATTTTCGGACTAAAAGGCGATACTTTTTTTCTCCAATTTCGACCTATGCGCCTAATAAACGAGGGCGCCTTATTAGTGAACAAAACCGTGAGAAGAGAGACAACGATTGCCATGTTCAGTACAGAATATAGTCTAGACATTGAAAGTGGTCATGAGTCACTGATACGACGAATACTCACGTTAAAATGCTTCAAAATCCCTATTATCGCCCGATATACCGTCAAATAGATGCCACAACCCTTCATTGGATGGAAAAAGCATCGTTGTAGAACTTAAAATGCCGTAATTCTACCGGTTTTTGCGATGAAAGGTCCAAACACAACAACAGGAAGTCGCACAAATGCAATTTTGTGGTAGTTTGTAGTTTTGATAAGACACCGAGAAGTAATGTAGCATTTGATGTCTTGACACCCTCCATAGGAGACTTTTAAGTGTAGTGAGCACATCATATATCAAGCATGATGCACACTTTCTTGATCTCTGAATGCACAGATAACTTTTCCATGTAATCTTGGAAATTTATTTTCTCCCCAGTCTCACACACATTGATGTGCCAATCGCCATCTTGACAGAAGTGCGCAAACGGAAACTGAAAAGTCGGTTATACGCACAGCAGCTGTGCTGCTCTGTATATATGATGATGAATTTGTGTGTTCAAGAATTTTTTTTAATTAGTTTTGAAAGCGGAATTTTATGGACTTGAGCGGAAGGGCGGAAGAAATGTAGTCTGAGCGGAAGAAATTCTGCTCAAAGAGGAAAGGTTGGCAGGTCTGCACACACATGCACTCTAAACTCTTTATTTTCTCACACACCTTGAGGTAGTTGTGCTGCCTCTCCTGCTCGGCCTTGAGGTAGAGGCGGGTCAGGCGGCCCAGGTTCTTCTTGCAGACGGTTTTGTCCACAGTGGCTCCGCGCCGGATCCTCTCGCGGTTGTAGTGGGCCGTGTTGGTCCACCAGTCCGCCTTGGCCTTCACGTAGCGCAGGATCATGTTCTCGATGGGGGTGGGCAGCCCCGGGACCTGAGGATGGTGCAACAGGTTAAAATTCACGACGAAGGTAAAGATGTGCCCCCACCCCTACATTTCTCAGCTATTTTCATACCTGCCTTTCTTACCAAACACTAAGCTGTATCTTATCAACTTTTTGAGCTAACATCTTTGTTGAATAATTAATCGCAGTTCAAAAACACAACGTAGAGGGCGACCAAACAGCACTCCCCCTCTTCACAAGCAGTATCCAAATGAAATCACACACAGCACGAGAAACGGAAGATAGATTCGCTCCCCTTGGACTGCTGCTGGCCTTGGATTCTGCGATCTGAACAAGCTGGGGTGTGGCTGCGAATTGGGATTCGGAATGAGCGGCGTGGGAGCAACGCCACTGCATGGGTGCAACTCTGAAAACTGAATGGCTGGGGTCCAGGGACCCATGGCCCCGGCAGGGTACAGGGGCAGAGCACCGTCGGACGATTCAGGGGGGCAACTTAAGAGAGAGACATAACGAGACAGACGGACAGTTAAAATGATAGACAGAGACAGTTTGAGTTTGATAAGCCTTGTAAAATTATCACATTGCCTTTGTAAACTTCCAAGATAGAACAACTAGACTAAGTTCAAAACGCCCCAAATTGCTTGTGGTCCCCCAAAATTTTTGGCATGAATTAAAAAAAAAATGAAGTTCAGTTTCTGGTAAAATTACAAATACTAAAATCAGTGCTAAAATGAAAGAGTAGCACCCATGCCACTGTATGGCCCGAAGATGGGACAGGAAAAAAAAAAAAAAGGAAAATTCTTCGCTGTCAGCTTTCTTACAACAGCAAGAAGACCCAAGTCCGCCTCAACAGTGACACAACAGGACAATTGTCCTACCTGGTGTTGAGGCAATCGGGACATTTGCAATTTTAACCCTTTCACCGCCAACTAAAAGGCATCAAATCAGGGTCTGTTATCCAAAGACCCCGTTCTCTTCATTTTGGGGAGGTAAGGATAGGCCTTACTTTAAATATGCCACAGAAGAATCCCCAACATTTTTTTTCTGTACCCAGGTAAGCTTAATGGAAATTATTTGCTGAAAAATGACTGGCTGCGAAAGGGTTAAGCACATTAATTAATATCATTTGTACATGTATAATAAAATGTATGAACCAGTCAAACAATAAATTCCATTTACAATCTAGTTTGCAATGTTAATAGGTCTTGGGCCGCAAATTGATATAAATGCGGCCCAGTGGAGGAGGGTCTTACCTTCCATGGGATGTTTGCCTTCCAGCACCTCCAGGCCTCCGAGAGGTGCTGCAGGATGGTGCGAGCCTTGTTCTGCTTGATGCCCTCCGGCATCATGTCTAGGATGTCGTGCATCACCTGAAACAACACCACCAACACCACACCTCCTTACCACGCTGCAAGTGCCACGAAAAACAATTGTTCTTGAAGACGAATATGTAAAACTGTTCAAAGTTAGGGGAAAGGACATCTCAAGCTTAAAACACCTTCTGACATTTCGTTTTTCTGCATTCACTTTTTGTAGAATTCTCTGAAAAATTACCGTGCTTGAAGCTAAGCATAAATCAATGACTCACAGCGGCTCTGAGCTCCAGGTCGAAGTGGAACTATTCTCTGATGTCTAACTCCTAACCATGATCCAAACAAACATAAATCAAGACTCACAGCGGCTCTGAGCTCCAGGTCGAAGTGGAACTATTTTCTAATGTCTGAACTCCAGATCAAAGTGGAACTATTTTCTGATGTCTAACTCCAGATCAAAGCGGAACTATTTTCTGATGTCTGAGCTCCAGATCGAAATAGAACTATTTTCTGATGTCTGAGCTCCAGATCAAAGTGGAACTATTTTCTGATGTCCGAGCTCCAGATCAAAGTGTGACTATTTTCTGATGTCTAACTCCAGATCAAAGTGGAACTATTTTCTGATGTCTGAGCTCCAGATCGAAGTGGAACTATTTTCTGATGTCTGAGCTCCAGATCGAAGTGGAACTATTTTCTGATATTTGAGCTCCAGATCAAAGTGGAACTATTTTCCGATGTCTGACTCATAACCATAACCAACATAAATGAGGACTCATGGCGGCTCTGAGCTCCAGGTCGAAGTGGAACTATTTTATGATGTCTGAGCTCCAGATCGAAGTGGAACTATTTTCTGATGTCTGAGCTCCAGATCGAAGTGGAACTATTTTCTGATATTTGAGCTCCAGATCGAAGTGGAACTATTTTCTGATGTCTGAGCTCCAGATCGAAGTGTGACTATTTTCTGTCCGAGCTCCAGATCGAAGTGGAACTATTTTCTGATGTCTGAGCTCCAGATTGAAGTGGAACTATTTTCTGATGTCTGAGCTCCAGATCGAAGTGGAACTATTTTCTGATGTCTGAGCTCCACATCAAAGTGGAACTATTTTCCGATGTCTGACTCATAACCATAACCAACATAAATGAGGACTCACGGCGGCTCTGAGCTCCAGGTCGAAGTGGAACTATTTTATGATGTCTGAGCTCCAGATCGAAGTGGAACTATTTTCTGATGTCTGAGCTCCAGATCGAAGTGGAACTATTTTCTGATATTTGAGCTCCAGATCGAAGTGGAACTATTTTCTGATGTCTGAGCTCCAGATCGAAGTGTGACTATTTTCTGTCCGAGCTCCAGATCGAAGTGGAACTATTTTCTGATGTCTGAGCTCCAGATTGAAGTGGAACTATTTTCTGATGTCTGAGCTCCAGATCGAAGTGGAACTATTTTCTGATGTCTGAGCTCCACATCAAAGTGGAACTATTTTCCGATGTCTGACTCATAACCATAACCAACATAAATGAGGACTCACGGCGGCTCTGAGCTCCAGGTCGAAGTGGCTCTCCACCCTCTGCTTGGTGACGGTCTTGGCCACGCCCTTGGAGTGGCGGCCCTCGAACTGGCGCGACAGCAGGTTGCCCAGCCATCGCTCCAGCAGGGGGGTGATGCCCCGCATGAAGAACATCCACACCCTCCACCCGGGGGCCCAGATGCCACAGCCAGGACCCTTGCCCACAGGACCCTGGATGGAAATAAAAATAAATAATAAACTACTACACATTTAATAATAATATGAAAGTTAGGTCTTATGTCCACTCAGCTGCTAAAACAGCACACATGGGACAAACTATTAACCAACCATCATTGATGTCACAGCCCGGACCCTTGCCTACCGGACCCTGACGGAAATAAAAATAAATAATAAAATTCTGCACATTAAGGCCGGGTTCACATTAGATGCGCAAGTTCCGTACGGAAAACCCTAAATAAGTGGAAGAAAGAAGGATGAAAGTTTAAGCATATAGTAGGTATTCCAAAGCCCTGCCTTGCAGCTGTGACAAACTGCCCAGAATGCCGATTTTTGCTTGTTTTCAACTTTCATTTTTTCCTTCCTGAATGAAAATTATGAATAAAAACTCATACCAAATTGTACTTCTGTCTTTTGTGGTTCTATTGGTGTGCTTTTTATTCTTGTGTATGATGTGTTATTATTTTAAAACATTTGTTGAAAATACCAACTGTATTGGAGTTTTTGGCCGCCGACAGAGCCTTCTGACTAAGGCCGTCGGCACCCCCCGGCACTTCATGGCTTTGGATGAGCCTGCCCATTTACTCAATATTAACTAAAGTGGTTCTATCTAAAAGGAAATTGAATGCTCTTTAAAACCATGTACTTTTTGAAAGGGTGGGGTAATGTTAAGCTGGTTGAAATTTAGTTCAAACTTTTCAAAGTAAAATTTCTGATCGAAAATGACAACATTTTTGCGTGAAAGTTACACCGATCGAAAGCTTGAGGTTTTCTCTTCCCGTGACGACATGTTCTATTTGTATCCGACCAATGGGCAGGCTCAACCACGAACCCAAACTCCGCGAAGCGCGTGACCTCATTCAGCCATTTACAACTGGCCGACAAAAATGGCGCACGCACGACAACGCTAACAGAGGTTCAGTTTCATCGCGAAAATATTGCCCATCTTTAAATTATCTACGATATTGATTCCATGCTAGGTGAGTATTGCTGTTTAAGATTATATTCGTGCATTTTTTATGCATATATGATGTTGTAAAGTTTTGTATTTCCGTAAAACATGACATCGTTCTTGAGCTAGAAATCAAATCTTTGACACGGCGAGCAGTCGAGTACTATCGAAGCCGAGCTAATTTTTTCTCATCATGTAAACCGATCATAACTATTATAGATGTTTTGGAAAAAGCCTATTATTAACGCTTAAAGATGTAATTAGGAATAAAATTGAAAGATTTTAAAGAAATCGATCAAAATGTGAGATCACGTGATGTTGAAAAAATGGTCTGTCTGACTAGTTAGACTGAAGTGACTTCCCTTGGCAATATTCGATTCTGTTTTTCGATCGGCCTAGGCCTAGGATCAGAATTATATTTCCTCGTTTTTTGCCCAATACTTATTCAAATCAGTAATTGTTTTGGTTAAAATTATTGCGCTTCTAGACTTCTGCATGTATTTTGCAAAAGATTCAACTGTTTGTTTCTGAATTGAAAACCTTTAGTCAGTAAAGTGAAGCATCTTCAACTTCAAGTTCAACCCAGATTCTGAGATAGAGAGGAATATCATGCTAGGCCTAAGTAAACGTTGTCTTGGCCTAGACCTACGGCTACCAACAAAATCGAAACTAGTTAATGCTAAGCAAAACTACAAAAAACAGTCAATTGTTCTCAATATTGTGTTTCATTAACAATGAACAGATACTGGAGAATGCACACACACTAACAATACATTGAATGATTGATAAAGGTCTGATGTTTCTCATTCACAAACATGAGATTTTGATTTCTGCACGCTTTATTTTACACACACACACACACACTACAAGGAACTTAACTCAAGCACCTAGCAACCCAATAATAAACATACAATTAAAGACCCAACAACACACAGTGCATGTGGATGTACCTGAATTAAGACAATTTGATGCAGTTTCAGGCAACTGACTTCCTAAAACTCTCTCTCTCTCTCTCTCTCTCTCTCTGTGCAGGCATGGGAATTGTCCGCGAAATTTTTTTTAAAGGCAAACTTTAAGTTACTAAATACTTCAATTTTTATAATATTATATTTTAATGCTGTAAAAATGGGGGGGCGGGGGGGGGGCTTTTCAGATTTTTTTGTCTCTGACAATTCCCATGCCTGCTCTCTCTCTCTCGCGCGCACACACACACACACTAAGGGGAGAGAGAGACTAAATTTTATATATGCGCTTAAAATTTTAAAAACGAAGTTCAACAAAGACATAATATAATTATAATAATTTTATTAATAGCTCACACACATGCAAATATGCATGCACATACGCACATAACCTTTCTCTCGTTCTGTGTGTGCGACTAAATTAATACAATGTTCTATTGCATTGCCTGACCTAGGGCCCAACATCCATGGTCGTCAACGACTGACAGGAGGTCAACTACCACCTGATGTGATTCATAATCACCGTACTGGGAGTGGGCCAATTAGGAGTTTTCAAATAAATTTTGGAGATTCGTTTCAGATTATTTAAATATTAGCTTCATTTTACTTTGTCTTTGAAAAAAAAGATGGGAAAATTATATTTCAGGTGGGGAAAAAAAATTGGACTGTGGATTGAAGTTTTTTTTTTCCCTCAAGTTTAAATTCATGTAAGGACTTCACAACAGAATCTTAACGCAAAGCACTTGTGGTGTCTTGCTTAGTTGCTAAAGATGAAAATATATGGAAGTATTCATTTCGGAAAATAAAAGTTAAATCAAAGAACTGACGCATATATTCTGTTTTATTATGTTGCAGGTGGCGAAATGGTTCCAAGATCTGATTCCTGGTTCCGGGTTTCCACCTGAACGTGCCAGGAACCTCTCAGGACTGAGGGAAACTCACCTGTCAAAGCATTGCTTGCCAAAGAATTTGACGTTGTCACTTTGAATAATGCATTACGGCATAACTCAATCAAGTCTATGTGCATCATGCAAAAATATTTGTTTTTTGTTCCTTGTTGTATTGTTGTCCGCCAGCTAGTGAATGATCACTTGACGTCACGCGCTGCACGCCATTTTGGCAATTGTTTGAGCATGCCCATGGTCGGATAAAAATAGAACATGTTGTCACGGGAAGAGGAAACCCCAAGCTTTCGATCGGTGTAACTTTTATGCAAATGCGATAAGATTTTATTTTGAACAGTTTGAACTAAATTTTAACCAGCAACATTGCCCCACCCTTTCAAAAAGTACATGGTTTTAAAGAGCATTCAATTTTCTTTTAGATAGAACCATTTTAGTTAATATTGAGTAAAGGGGCACGCTCATCCAAAGCCATGAAGTGCCGGGGGTGCCGACGGCCTTAGTCTGAAGGCTCTGGTGGTGGCCAAAATCTCCAATACGGTTGGTATTTTCAACAAATATTTAAAAATAATAACACATCATACACAAGAATAAAAAGCACACCAATAAAACCACAAAAAACAGAAGTACAATTTGGTATGAGTTTTTATTCATAATTTTCATTCAGGAAAAAAAAAAAAGAAAGTTGAAAATGTGAAAAAATTAAAAATTTGAATATTTTTGTTAAAAAAAGCATAAAAATTTTAAATGTTTTGTAAATTTAGCACTTTTACTTGTTTTCAGAGTAGAGGACATTAAAAACTTGACAATTTGGTATAAAGGGCAACTCAGTAGCATTAAAAATGAAAAAGTTATAGCAATTTGAAAAACCTTCAAAATTGATCCTTTTTGGCCAGGCGCTCAAATTCGATGATGTACCATTTTCATTGGACCAGTATGATGTAACTATCACAAACAGAGTTCTGAAAAAAATTGAGCATAATCTCTTTATCACTATAAAGTTGTAATCAAGATTTTGTAGTTATGGTACTGAAAACAACTGTGTACCAGACCTTTGAAATACCCCCATTGTGCGATTTTGTTCCAAGAATCTGTGGAAATAACTTAATTTTTGACCGAGTTTGGAGATTTACAACTTTTTTTGTAAAGCATTTGATGTCAACAAATTTTGTGTGTTTGATTACCAGTATATAAAGATTAAAAACCAAAACTTTGAGATCTCTGTGACTTTATGTTTTTTTGCTGTGTGCGAGTGAAAATGGCACAAAAATGTTGCCGAAAAATTTTCTAAGTCCAAAAATCACATAAAACGTCATAACTTTTTTTTTTTTAACCACACAGACTTGTTTTTGGTATCACATTAATCAGGATCAAAAGATCTATCAAACTGTAGCAACAGACAATGTGTAGCATGTATTATTGAAAACCCCTTTGGAATACCTACATATAGGGGAATTCGGACACGTGCGCAAATCTTTTCCCTTCTTTGTTTCACTTATCTATGGATTGCGCACAGGTTTCCGCATGGAATATCCGCTTATGTGTGTACACGGCCTTACTGTACTTTTCAGATTATAAGGCACACCTTTATATAAGGCACCCCCCCCCAAATTTTACCCAAATTTCAGATTTTGTTATTATATTTTCTTACTATTTCATCAGTCACATTATAAGGCGCAGGGGTCTGAGTCTTGGAAAAAAAGTATCGCCTTATAGTCCGAAAAATAAGGTCATAATAATAATAAGATGAAAGCTTTACGTCCACTCGGCTGCAAAACAGCACACATGGGACGAACCATGATGCCACACCCCGGACCTTTACCCACTGGACCCGGGTTATTAGAAAATGTTATTCGCCTTGGCATCAGGCTGCGTTAGACCAATCGACATAAGCTAGAACACCAAGGCTACAGTTTGTACTTGTAGCGGCGCACACGCACACACACAGTGTTAACCTGTAGAAGATGAGGTGCTTGAGGTCTTTGCACATGCGGATCTGCCTCATCAGTTTGTACTTGTAGCCACACACAGTGACACGCACGCACACACACACAGTGACACACACATACACACACACACAGTACTCACAATGTTGAACCTGTATTAGATGAGGTGCCTGAGGTTTTTGCACATGCGGATCTGCCTCATCAGTTTGTACTTATACACACACACACACAGTGACACACACACACACAGTGACACACACAGTGACACACACACACAGTGACTCACAGTGTTGAACCTGTAGTAGATGAGGTGCTTGAGGTCTTTGCACATGTTGATCTGCCGCATCAGTTTGTACTTGTAGCCACACACACAGTGACACACACACACACAGTGACACACGAACACACACACAGTGACACACACACACACAGTGACTCACAGTGTTGAACCTGTAGTAGATGAGGTGCTTGAGGACTTTGCACATGTTGATCTGCCGCATCAGTTTGTATTTGTAGCACACACACAGTGACACACACACACAGAGTCACACACAGACACAGTGACTCACAGTGTTGAACCTGTAGTAGATGAGGTGCTTGAGGTCTTTGCACATGCGGATCTGCCTCATCAGTTTGTACTTGTAGCGGTACATGCCAGTCAGCTGACCCACGTGGGCAAAGATGTACTGCAGCCCGTCCGACAGCTGTCGACAAAAACAAAAAATTCATTTATAAATCGCCGTGCGGAAAACACAAAGACACAAGTGGGAAGACGTCACTTCACTCGAGGAATAGAAAACTCAATATTTCTGTCATTTCAGGGTGTAAATTTTGACCAAATTATAACTTTTTCGTTGCCACTGGGTTTAACATATGCTAAGTGCACGTGCACACAGGGCCTCGGTTTATCGTCTCTCATCAGAAAAGACTCCACATTCAGACCGTAAGGCCTAGTAAGTGCAGAGTGAGAAAAAAAAATCCCCTGTACCCAGGTTCGAACTCAGGTTTACTGCATACGAGGCGAACGCGTTACATCTGCGCCACTGTACACTTCCAAGTTGTTGGCTTACCCTGGCTAAAAGACTCCAGGGATCATCCCAACAGCGGAAGCATTTGGATACTATGGTACACATGCACCAGCTACGGATGAGAACATTACGTGTGACCCGTTTTTTATTACCCCGCCACTTGGGCAGCCACACTCCGTCTTCAGGGGATTACACGTCCAAGTCTAACTGCAGCCATTTAGCAGTAACCTGCTTTACGAGCTCTGCATATATACATGGGTGCAACTCCCCAAAATGAAAAACCCTGAAAGGCTGGGGTCCAGGGACCCATGGCCCCAGCAGGGTACAGGGGCAGATTCAGGGGGGCAACTTAAGAGAGAGATAACGAGATTATAGACATCGACAGTTTGAGTCTGATAAGCCTTGTAAAATTATTACATTGCCTTTGTAAGCTTCCAAGACAGAACCACCAAGTTGGTCTGTGATAAAAACAAAATTGATGAATTAAAAAAACAAAACGAAGTTCAGTTTCTGGTCAAATTAAAAACACTGAAATCAGTGAAATAAATAAGGGGTAGGAACTTCTCGTAAATTAACTCCCCTGTTTTACCAAAGTTATTTATGGCACCGATTCGCCTGTAAAGTGAAAGTAGTTGCCACAACAATACAGACCCAAGTTCATCCTTAACCCTTTCACCGCCAATGTCGCATTTTTGCACCACAATGGTTTAACACACATGTCACTAAAAAGCATCAATTCAGGGCCTGCTATCTGAAGACCCTATTTTTGTAATTTTGGGAGGTAAGGATAGGCCTGTTAGACATGTCACAGAAACATTTGCAATATTGCAGATATTTTTTTCTCTGTGACTCAGGTAAGTTTAACCCTTTCACCGCCTGCCATTTTTCAACTTAAAAATACCATTAAATGTAACTGGGTAGAGAAAAAAAGTTATTTGCAATATTGGGAATTCCTCTATGACATGTATAACACTAGGCCTATCCCTACCTCTCAAAATGAAGAAAGTAGGGTCTTCAAAATAACAGGCCCCGATTTGATGCCTTTTAGTGACATGGGTGTTAAACCATTGTGGTGCTTAAATGCGACATTGGCGGTGAAAGGGTTAATGATATTTTTTGGCTGAAAAATGGCTGGCGGCGAAAGGGTTAAATCAGTGTAACACCCATGTATATGAATAACAAGCCTCGAACCAAAGGCCCAGGATGGGTGAGAACCCACCTGAAAAGCGTCAATGTTGCCCAGGCGGTACTGCACGTGGCTGTCGATGATCAGTTTGGTCAGCCGCAGGATCTCCCGACACAGGTGGAAGGCGTTGCCGAACCGAGACTTCTTACGCTCTTTGGTCGTCAGCGTCTGCAACGGGAGCATGGGAGTATTCAACGACCGCCCGACCGACGAACCAAATTCACTTAGCTCAGATCATGCAATCAAATGAAATAACACGCTTCTTCTTATAACGTTGTTTGTTTGCTGGTTGTTAACGGTTAGAAGATCGATCAAGGGAGATCAGTCCCATAATGAACAGAAGTCACTGTTCGTGTAAAGGAGACGTAGTCCACAGGTTCATAGTCAGCACACTACACTTCTGCGTTCCCAGGCCGTATGGCCATAATGGGTAAGGTACGTATGTGTCCGGTTTTCAGTTTTCACTGTGGGTCTTCCCCCGCTTGCGTACAGCCGACACATTCCGATTTCAGAGGAGCTCAAAGGAGACAAATTATTTGGAACATTATTTTTTTGGGGGAAAAAGGCAGGAGAATGGGGCCAATAAGTCAGAAAGATAGTAGATGACAGAAAGCAAGGGGAAAAGGCAGAGTCAAGATTTGAGGAAGCTACAAGCACAGAACTTCCAGAAGGTGGGGGAACTATTTTTACGAAAGACCCCCTGGTATCCCCATGGGGAGAGACTCGTGGAGGGGGCGTGGTCATCCAGCTTCCTGTATGGAGGCATGAGGCATCCACCCACTGCCCCGAAATAACACTGTGTGTGCGTGTGTGTGCATGTATGTATGTGTACATACATATGTAAATCATATGTTGTGTTCGTCAGTGTATGTGCGTGTGTGCGAGCGAGCATGGGTATCGATGTTGTTTGGCTAAATGTATTTACCGTAAAGCGCCATGACCAGCTAGCCTGGAACGTGCGCTATACACAAGGGTGTACGCAGTGACCAAACCTTTTGCCTGAACTTTCTCGCCGAAACCCAATGTACAAAAGAATGATATCATGTTAAAGAGCCCTTTCTTCAGGCACTCACCTGCCTGAAGCAGCATCAAATTGCCTGAATCCAGGTTTCAGGCATGCCCACATGTACCCCTTTATTATCATCATTATTACTATTATTATTATTGTGTGACCCAAGACCCCACCTTGACAGGCTTGAGGTTGAAGTTGTAGTCGAGGTGGAGGTAGTTGAGGTTCTTGCGGTGGATGAGCAGGTTGAGCATGTTGTAGCCCTGGCGACACACCTGCAGACCCACCTCCACCCAGTCCAGCTCCGTCGTCTGGAAGAACTTGGTCGCCTTGAACGACCGGAACAGGTACCTGGGCCAAAACAGCAAGTGTCAAAACCTCAAGTCGTTCAAATGACCAGAATTCCTCCGTCGTCTGGAAGAACTTGGTCGCCTTGAACGACCGGAACAGGCAAAATGCCCCCGAGGCCGACAGTGGTGTGGCTGCTTTCAACCCATTCAGTTAAACATACAATAACGAATTGGTTTTCGAGTTTTCGAGTTTTCTATCATTTAAAAGATTGATACATCTAAACCGCTATACAAAAATAAAGTCACCGAGATCTCCAGATTTTTTAAGATAATATATTGAAAAAGGCCAAAATCGGGTCTCCTGAAGGAATCTACTCCTTGACTGCAGTGTCCTGAGGAATACGGAGTAGCGAGAGGGGTTGTGTTGAAAGTGTTAAGTCATTCGAATCAAATCAAAGGACCAGAATCCCTCCGAAGTCGGAGTTTGGCTGCCCACGTGGCGGGGTAATCAAAAACGGGTCACGCACGTATTGTTCTCATCCCCTGGCTGATGAGTTTGTACCATACTGTTCTTCCGCTGTTGGGATGATCCCTGGAGTCTTTTAGCCAGGGTACCACAACAACAAATCAAAAGCCTTGAACTACTGGAACAGGACCTGGGCCAAACACAAGTGTCAAAACCTCAAGTATTATTTGATTTTATTCAAATAAAATAAAATGACCAGAATAGGTACCTTGACAAACAGAATTTCAAAACCTGTCATTCAAATCAAATCAAATGACCAGAATAGGTACCTTGACAAACAGAATTTCTAAACCTCATGTCATTCAAATCAAATCAAATGACCAGAATAGGTACCTTGATGAACAGAATTTCTAAACCTCATGTCATTCAAATCAAATCAAATGACCAGAATAGGTACCTTGATGAACAGAATTTCTAAACCTCATGTCATTCAAATCAAATCAAATGACCAGAATAGGTACCTTGACAAACAGAATTTCTAAACCTCATGTCATTAAAATCAAATCAAATGACCAGAATAGGTACCTTGACAAACAGAATTTCTAAACCTCATGTCATTCAAATCAAATCAAATGACCAGAATAGGTACCTTGATGAACAGAATTTCTAAACCTCATGTCATTCAAATCAAATCAAATGACCAGAATAGGTACCTTGATGAACAGAATTTCAAAACCTGTCATTAAATCAAATCAAATGACCAGAATAGTGTCATTCAAATCAAATCAAATGACCAGAATAGGTACCTTGACGAACAGAATGTCAAAACCTCTGTCATTCAAATTAAACCAAACACCTTGAACGACCGGAACAGATACCTGCACCGATAGAATAATGCCCAAACCTATCTGTCATTCAAATCAAATCAAACAGACTACAACTAGGCTGTTCATGGAAAAGATACTTCATGACCTTCGCTCTGCTGCTAACTAATGATTTCAGATTAAAGCCTTGTACATTTCTACACACACACACACACCACTCATTCTTGATTACAATGGTAAAATCTGCATCGTTTCACACAGCATCTTTGAAACAAAATAATTGAGAAGGGAAAGAATCTTGACAAACAAACCACTAGACAACGTGTCTGCTTTCATGATCAATGTAAGGGAAAGAATCTTGACAAACAAACCACTAGACAACGTGTCTGCTTTCATGATCAATGTAAGGGAAAGAATCTTGACAAACCACTAGAAAACGTGTCTGCTTTCATGATCAATGTAAGGGAAAGAATCTTGACAAACAAACCACTAGAAAACGTGTCTGCTTTCACGATCAATGTAAGGGAAAGAATCTTGACAAACAAACCACTAGACAACGTGTCTGCTTTCATGATCAATGTAAGGGAAAGAATCTTGACAAACAAACCACTAAACAACGTGTCTGCTTTCATGATCAATGTAAGGGAAAGAATCTTGACAAACCACTAGAAAACGTGTCTGCTTTTGTGATCAATGTAGACAATTATGCTACAACTTAGCTGCTGAGGTTTTCAAAGAAAGAGAAAAACTTAAAACAGACAGTCGTAAAAGTGGAAGCATAAGTTTTATTGTGCTCACCTCTTCTTCTGCGCCTTGGGAGGCCTGTGTTTCAGAGCGTTGAGCACGTAGTACTTGAGCAGCTTCTGGTAGGACACGCGCACCTTGACCGGCATGCCCGCTGGGCAGTGCTCTCTGTACCTGTGACAGGGGACACAACAACAAGAGGTCAGAGGTCAACATAGGACACCAAGAGGTCAGCTACCATGCACTCTCAGCAAGAAAAAGAACAAGAAGAAAGGAGAAACTACAAGCATCTACTTCACTACAAACGACAAACCAGCCAAGAAGATGCTCATGTTTGATTTGGCAGCTAGCTCAACACCACATAATCTACTTCACGACAAACGACAAACCAGCTTAGAAGATGCTCATATTTGATTTGGCAACCAGCTCAACACCACACAATCTACTTCACGACAAACAAGCCAAGAAGATGCTCATATCTGATTTGGCCACTAGCTCAA